>NW_020769420.1:153311-169443 GCF_900518735.1 Pseudonaja textilis | reverse complement strand
GAGTAGAGTAGAGTAGAGTAGAGTAGAGTAGAGTAGAGTAGAGTAGAATAGAATAGAATAGAATAACAAGAGTTGGAAGGGATCTTGGAGGTCTTCTTGTCCAACCCCCTGCCCAAGCAGAAGACCCTGCACTGTTCTTGACAAATGGTGCCAAAGAGGACTCCACGTAGGTATGGAGAAGGCATTCTTTCCTTCTGTATTTCATGCTAGTCTCAACTGGCTTTCTCCAAAGCTCTATGCAAAACGTTAATTATGGAAGGATCCCAGAATGCAGATATGAAAAATAATGGCACAAGAGTATTGGTCTGAGTAGGGACAGAAGATGAACCTCAGCCTGAATTTCATACAGGGGTGTGGCAGCCCAGACAACTTTTCTTCTTATTTATTTATCTATTAAACTTTCATGCCATCTATCTCACTTTGCCAAACGACTCTGGGCGTTTTTTTTTTTTTTCTGAAGCGGACTCACACAAAGCTTGTTAGGGAATTTAAATGCAAATGGAACGGCAAACTAAATCGACAGAAGGCGAACTCATATGATTATCCTCCGTGGTTCCGATGATAACTTTCCCTCTGCCAGACTTACAGACAACTGTTGGAAGGGGCTGGGGACCACCCCAAGGTTTGTGGGGGAGGGGTAACATATGGTCCTGGAGCTCCTTCGAGCGTTTGGGTCAGGAGGGAAGGGAGCCGAAGCCCAAGATGGGAGAAGTTGGCAGACCTTCCGGGAGGAAAGATGAGGTGCCTGATTTCCATTCTTTCTTTTAACTTTGCCACAATTGCTTTCCTCTCTCGCTTAAGCTCTCCGAAGAGAGCGGTGGTTGCTAAAAGAGAAAACGTGTGTGAAGAAAGAAGGCAACTGACTGTTTTAGTTGTGTAACTAACGATGATTCTTCGGTCTTCCCTGAATTCTCAAAGCAAAGAAAGGAGAGCGTGGGAGAGGGCAGTGGGGGGGGAGAAGACCCAAGGTTGAGGCGTGGGAGGAACTCTGAGGACCAGGTTAATGGTGAGAAATGAGGCTGCTGCCTCCTCCTCCTTCATTACGAACAAGTCCCCCTTTCTTTCTCTTCTTTCTCCTCCTCCTCTATTATGAAAAAAACTCCTCCTCCTCCTCCTCCTCCTCCTCCTCCTCCTCCTCCTCCTCCTCCTCCTCCTCCTCCTCCTCCTCTTCTTCTTCTTCTTCTTCTTCTTCTTCTTCTTCTTCTTCTTCTTCTTCTTCCTCCTTCTCCTCCTTCTTCCTCTTCTTCTTCCTTCTTCTTCTTCGTAGAAATTCTCAGTCAGGCAACTGGACTTCCTTGTTCATCCAAGAAGCTTCTTCAGTTCTGACAGGATGGTGGGGAATGAAAGGATTTATACTCCTTGCAGACAGCTGGTCATTTACACCCTTTTAGAGGGACAGTGAAGCACTGGTGTATCTGTGTCCTCAAGGTCACCTGAGTAGTGGTATTCTTCTCCCTCCTCTTCCTCCTCCTCCTCTTCTTCTTCTCCCCCTCTTTCTTCCCCCTTTCCTCCTCCTCCTTTTCTTCCTTCTCCAATGCAGCAAAATCAGCGCTAGGCTTTCAAGGAAGAAGGGAAGGAGAGGAGCAAGAGGGCCAAGAAAACTCCTGGAAATTTCTTCGATGACGGATTTGTCCAAATGCCCGCAGAGGCAAAACCAGCTTCGGCGAGAACAAGGCAGGAGAAGATGAGAGCAGGGAGAAAGGCGCATTAATTTTTCAGAGCGAGGACGAGGTTGGCAATTCATCTCTAAGCCGCGTGTTCAAATGGAAAAGGTTCCTTTAATCTCTGGTGTGGGAACAGCTGCCATTCTCCGTTCTCTCGCCTTGCAGAAGTCAATTTACTCCAGCCCGGGACAAGTCTTTCTCGTGGATTTGACGAAGCAGCTGCTTCCCTGTGACCTTCTCCAACTTAGAGATGCTTCCTGGGTCCCAAACAAGAATGTTGCTTTTTCTTCTGGGTTTGATTTTTTCTTTACAGTTAGAACCAACCTGTGATTGGCGATTATACATTCGTGCACATTATACGCAGAAACAGAATACCAGAAGGCTTTTCCCTTTCTGTATATGTAGGTGTGTATCTCAGTCATCTCTCTCTCTCTCTCTCTCTCTCTCTTTCTTCTTTCTTTCTCTCTCTCTGTCTCTTTCTCTTTCTCCCTCTCTCCCTCTCTCAATAAATGACAAACACATCCAAGTTTGTATTACTTAGGGAAGTCTCTTTTCTCTTTTGCAACTGTTTTCAGGTTTCTCTTTTTTTGGAGGGGAAAAATAGAACATAGAATCATAGGGCTGGGAGGGACCTTAGAGGTCTTCTAGATCAACCATTTCCTCAAGGCAGTCTCTCTTTTTAGAGAGACAGGATTATACCGAGTCAAATTTTCTGGTTTTGCTGGATCAGCTGCCTATTATAGGACATGATATTTGACCCAGGCCAGAGTGGGTTTAAAATAGACTCCAGGTATGTGTTCTTACAACTCTTCCATCGGTTAAGATATTCTTCCCAGATTTTTAATTAATTAATAATTTGATTGAAAAGATTTTAATTTCCTCATTAGAACTGGATAAGGTATTCTGAACACCTACACTTCTGGATGTCCACGAGCATTTTGTGTATTCATACATAGGTATACATGGACAAATTCTGATGGTTAAGAGGTAAAACAGAATCCATTTAAAATGCAGGAGGGAGAGAGAGAGAGAAAAATTCCTTCTTTCTTTTACTTTCTATAGTGTTTCCAGCTTCTCTTTAAAATGTACGGACACACAAATAAGCAATTAGCCTGGGGCAAATCTCCAATTTTACCCTCTTGCCCAGCAGTCTAAATTCCACTCTAGTGTTTCTCTAGACTAGCAATTTATATTCCCACTTCGTTTTTAACCCCTGCAACTTCTCACTCTAGACTCTAGACAGGTGAACGTGGCATTGCACCACCTTGACCGATGGAAACGTTTCATAAACCCGTCTGTTTTAAATAAGTAATTTTGGCCTGCTTGGCAACCTGTGTGCATGAGAGGAAAACAGCAGGGCAAAACCTCCATATGCAGAACTGAAAATAAAAGTTAAAAGCAATGAGAAAACCATTACCAAGGCTGTGCGTAACAAACTCACACCATAAATGACCCAGATAATAGGTTCATCTTACATCCTGGCTCAGTTCTTGGGGCAAATCTAGGTCTCCGTGGCCTTTCAGAAGGCCAAGAGGATTGGGGTCCTCCAGATATCAGAGGAAAGATTGTTCCATAGGTCAGATTCCCCCAACGGAGAGGGCATATCTCCTGAGTTCCCCTTAAAGACATTATTTCATACAAAGGACACGCCCCCACCCTGCCAAATTATTTTGAATCAAGGGTCTTTCTTTCTTTCTTTCTTTCTTTCTTTCTTTCTTTCTTTCTTTCTTTCTTTCTTTCTTTCTCTTCTTCTTTTCTTCTTTCTTTCTTTCCTTTCTTTTCTTTCTTTCTTTCTTTCTTTCTTTCTTTCTTTCTTTCTTTCTTTCTGATAGTGAATCTTCTTTACAGAATTGGATGGGAACTTGGAGGTCTTCTAGTCCAACCCCCTGCTCAAGCAGGAGCCCCTATACCATACCGGACAAATGACTGGCCAGTCTCTTCTCGAAAACCTCCAGCTGTTCCACTGATTAATTGTTCTAACTGTCTCAGGAAATTTCTTGACAAAAGCAAATCCCTGCCACCACAGGACTGCACCATCCACGGAGAAACAAAATAACAAAAATAATGGAAGGGACCTTGGAGGTAGAAGAGAAGAGAATAACAGAATTGGAAGGGACTTTGGAGGTCTTCTAGTCCAACCCCCCTGCTTAGGCAGGAAAGCATTTCAGACAAATGGTTGTGCAATCTCTTCTTAAAAACTTCCAATGTTGGAGCATTCACAACTTCTGGAGGCAAGTTGTTGTTCCACTGGTTAATTGTTCTCACTGTCAGGAAATTCCTCCTTAGTTCTAAGTTGTTTCTCTCCTTGATTAGTTTCCACCCGTTGCTTCTTGTCCTGCCCTCTTGTGCTTTGGAGAAGAGCTTGACTAGGTCTTTTAATCTAACCAGGAAATTCTATATCATTTCAGACGAATGACTCTCCAACCTCTTCTTAAAAACCTCCAGTGATGGATTGCTGGAGAACATCTCCTCTCTCTCTATTACAAAGGCTTGAAGAGAATTCTTTATTTTATTTTTTTCCCGCAGAGGCATTGGTGGGGGGAGCAACCAACTGCCAATCCTTATGCTCAGAACTGAAACTGCCCCAACATTGCTACCTTGGAAGCAATGCAAAAGGAGACGAACAGGAGCGCCGCCTCTGGCTAACTGGCTCACAGGCCAGTTCTCCTGACAAGAAGGGGGTGCCAAAAGGCTCGGGGAAACTCTCCTCCAGTACAGTGCTGAACTAGTTCACGGCAAGAAGTTGGAAGGGGTTTCTTTTCATTTCCACTTTCAGGCAAGCTGATTTGAAGCCAATTTCTCGAGTTCACGCGCACGGATGGAGAAACGGTGTGCTTTTAGGGGATGGCCTGCCCCAAATCTTGTAGAGAGGTTCATGACCAGAAGATGTCTTACAAATAATGTATGACAATCCGTGCAGAAATGCACTGGGGAGAAAGCATACTGGGAACACCGATTGTTTAGGCAAAAATGAGCTTACCTGAAAGCTTAGATTTATACATACATACATACATACATACACACACACACACACACACACACACACACACGCACACACACACACACATACATGCATACATGAGATAATCTTTATGTGTTTATAAAGCTATAGGTAATGGAATGCATGGGAGAGTGATGTAATTGGAAATGAATTGATTTGCCTGTCTGTTGTTTTTTAAAAAGGATCAAAATCCATATTCTTCAGTAAGAGGCATCTCAAGGTAACCTCTTGAGTCAAAGAGATTGGATGTGGTCTTTGGTTCTACCCCACCCAGGAAACTAGCTCTGTTTTTCCAAAGAAAGTAGTATGGGAGGAGGAGGAGGAAGAGGAAGAAGAAATAAAGATGGAAGAGGGAGAAGAGGAGAAGGAGGAGGAGGAAGAAATGTAGATGGAAGAGGAAGAAGAGGAGGAGGAAGAGGAGGAGAAGAAAAAGAAGAAGAGGAGGAGGAGGAAGAAGAAATGTAGATGGAAGAGGAAGAAGAGAAGGAGGAGAAGAAAAAGAAGAAAAAGAGGAGGAGGAGGAGGAGGAGGAAGAAATGTAGATGGAAGAGGAAGAAGAGGAGAAGAAAAAGAAGAAATGCAGATGGAAAAGGAAGAAGGGGAGAAGGAGAAGGAGGAAAAAAGGAGAACAAGAACAAGAGCAAGGAGATTTCCTTTGTAATGAAGGAGGAGAAACAGGAGAAATAATTTCTAAAGGTGGGTTCCAAAGAAGAGAACAAACAGCGAGACACTTACATTGGGTCTGAATTAACCGGATGGAGGACAACTTGAGGTGGTCTGGGGGGCACCTCGGGCACAACATCTGAAAAGCAAAGGAAATCCTGTTCAGAACCACGAGCGATGGGATGCTCTCATCAGAAGGATCCCCAAGAAGGTGTTCGAACAATCAGCGAAATTCTGGGGTGCTGTTTTTTTCTCACAAGCCAATCATAGCGTTGCCAGTTTAGACTAGTGAATCCTGCCCCGGGAAAAGCGTTTTTTAAATTAAATGGGCACCATTCCATCCCATCCAGCAGAGAATCATTGCCTCTGATTGGAGCTACGTTGGGAAATATGTAGAAAGGGGAGCGGAATCAAATAGGGAAGGATAAGGCATCTCCAAGGAAGGCAACCTGCATATGGAACAGTGGACCTATAGGGGATTTTCAGAACAATTTTCTGGGTTTTCACTCAATGACTCCAGGGAGACTAGCCTTGTAGCCAGATGCTATCATAGATAATTTCCCCACCGGCTATTTCCAGTATCTTCTGAAGTTCCCCCAACCATCGTTCTGTCCAAATTATAATAACCAGGATGGGTTTTATGTCACTCCAGCAATGGCTGAGTGTGTTAGGAAGAGGGTATAAAACACTAACGGGGAAAATATTTTAGGGAGAAGGCCTGCTGCAAAATGTAGCACCCGTAATAATCGCCGCCTTGAGTGCAGTCCCAAAACAGCCGGGGCAGCCCTTGAACACCATCGACATTGACAAAAATCCCCACCGGTCAATTGCAAAAGGCAGCTCGATTTGGAACGGCTTACATTCTGCGATGAGACCTTTCATATTATTAGGCAACATCTGCCTATATCAGAAGGGCTCGATAAAAATGCCAAATCCAGTCCAAATGTCTGGCTGACTGTGCAACCAACCATAATAGTAATAATAGCCAGAACACAACCTGGTCCAGATGCTCCCTATCAACCCTTTCCTGTAGTCCAATTATTCCTTCCTTCCTCTCTTTTTTTTCTCTGGAGTCGGTGAGACAACAGTTTGCCAAGGTGATTGACAGAAACCTAAATGTCGGCACCATGCTCTTTCACAAGGTTAATTGAGGCAAAGAGGAAGGGTTTTACAAGAATTCCAGCAATGGCTCTGTTTTCCATGGATAACCAAACTATCCTCTGATTACATGCAGGTAAGAACTTTCTGGTTTTCTAGCAGATCTTCTGCTTAGAACTAACCTTGTCATTGTCGGTGGATACTTACCTGGAAAAATGAATTGCTGCTTGTACTTGTAATAGTGCGAAGCTGAAAGAGTGAAAACACAAGATTAGGAAGAGTAAGAGATTAGCAGGGCTTCCATTCTGAATAGAACATGGAAGGGGAGGCATGGGAGGGGCCTTAGAGGTCATTTAGTCCAGCCCTCTGCTCGGGGCAGGAGACCTTGTCCCATAAAGTATACCTGTGGTGTAAGGTTACATATGGTTTAAAGCTAGGAAGCTTCTCCTTACTTCTAGGTTGGATCTCTCTCTTTGATAAACTTCCACCCTTTACTTCTGGTCCTGCCTTGGAGATAGGCTGTCCTCCCCCTCTTAGCTACTCCTGAGCAAGCCTGGCAGTTAGCACGAAAGAACCAATACAGACCGGTTATCTGGTCCAACCCTGTCTTTATTCTTGGCATTCTTTTCTGCCAGCAAGTCCCAGGAAGTACTGAGCAAGGTAACCAACAGGTAACCCACATAAAGTCTGCACTGGGAGCGTCTGCCTCCCAGCGCTACTATATAACCTAATCCCTTCCCCCCCACGTGTTTCCATCATCCGCTCTGCTCCGGTAACCACCATCCGGTCACCAATAACGCGGAGCAAGCGGTCATGATTCGGGAAGGACCGTCCCAGCATCCCCGCCTCAGATGCTCGATCGGTGATCAGCTGGAGTCCTCTGTTGCCTCTGACAGTCCACTGTATCGCCACTACCCGCATGGAGATCTGCGGCGCCCTCACAAGCCACCATAGTGCGTCTCGGGCTCCGTCAGCTGGCAGGCGATCGGAAGGTAGGCGGGCATGGTCCTCTTTGGACTCCACCTCCAGATTCTGCCACTCCTCCCTCTACACTAGGATGGCTGGCAAGAGCTGGCTGCTGCACCTAATAGTGACTGAATGATGACTGAATGCATCTCATTTACCTGGCAAATTGAACTGTTTTTGTTGCCGCGTGCACTGTGGGGAGGGGTGGAAGGGCGAAGGTGGCGTGGCGCTGGGTGGCAGGGGAGGAGCTGGTGAAGAAGGGGTGGATGACGTTGTCGAGGAGGGGTTGCTGCTGGAATCGGGCTGGTAGGGCACTGGAATGTGATCCTACGAGAGAGAAGGAACAACAGTCGGGTGAGCTCTTGACAAGCGGGCCTGAAAGGTCTCCAGTCTGGGCTTCCCCAGAAGACCTACAGGTAGCCCTCAGCTTGTGACCTTAGTTGGGATCAGAAATTGCATTGTTAAGGAAGGTGGTTATTCTGCAACGAAAGGTTAAAAAGGGTGGGAGCAATCCAGAGATGGTATTCAGCCGGTTTGGATCAGTTCTGGAGAACCGGTGGGGAAAATTTTGAGTAGTTTGGAGAACTGGAAAATCCCACCTCTGACTAGCCCCGCCAACCCCTTCTCTTCTCTGCCTCCCATTGAGTCCCAGCTGACCAGCTGGGTCTCCTTTGGTTGCCCTGCACAGGAGAACGGAGCTGGAAAGCAGGTTAGTGGGATGGGGAAGGAAGGGGGATTTTGCAGTATCCTTCCCCTGCCACGCCCACCAAGCCACGCCATTCCCACCAAGCCATGCCCGTGGGACCGGTAGTAAAACAAATCTGAATCCCGCCACTGGAGCAATTCCCACTTCCACTCATAGCGCTGGGACCACAACAAGAGAAGGCGATTCTCCTTGAACCTGCTAGTCAGAATTACCTGGCGCACAAGGTCCGCAGCTGATCCCTTCTGCCGGAACGAGTAGAGGAACCCATCGCAGGCATCACTAAGTTTTCAATTCATTGAACCAGAGTAAAATCACCAGGCAAACCAACAGGCTCTCAACCCCAGAATGACCGGATCTCTTCTTTATTAACAACCTTGCCTTTGTAGCTGGGGGGCGCAATAGTAGAAGGCCAAGATCTATCGTCTTCCCCTTTCCAAAGGTTCCCCTTCTCAGGCTGGTTTGTACTTTATTCATTGCGCTTCAGTGTAGTAGCTTTATTCATTCTCATTCAAGCTACTGAGGATGCTGCCGTCATTAACTTTTTATTGAGATTGCCCACCTCCTGGGGAAGGAGTTTGGCTGTGGCTTTCCCAGCTCTGTGTGAGCCTTCCTACAAAAAGTCTCCAGAGCAAAATGCAAGAGAGAAAGAAAGAGAGGAAGAGAGAGAGAGGAGAAAGAAAGAGGGAGGGAGAGAGAGAGAAAGAGAGAGACAGGGGGACAAAAAACAGAAAGAGAAAAATAGAGAGAAAGAAAGAATGACAGAGGAAGAAAAAAGGGAGAGAGAAAGGGAGAAAAAAAGAGAGAAAGGAAAGAGAAAGAGGGAGAGAGAGAGAGAGAGGAGAAGAAAGAAAGAGGGAGGGAGGGGGAGAAAGAAAGGGAGAGGGAGAAAAAACAAAGAGAGAGAAAGAGAGGAAAGAGAAAGAGGGAGAGAGAGAGAGACAGGGACAAAAGAAAGAGAAAAATAGAGAGAACAAAAGAAAGAATGACAGTGAAAGAAAAAAGGGAGAGAGAAAGGGAGAAAAAAGAGAGAGAGAAAGAGAGAGAAATGAGAGAGGCAAGAGAAGGAGGGAGAGAAAACAGAAAGAGAGAGCAAAATAGAGAGAAAAGAGAAAGAGGGAGAGAGAGTGGTGGGGGCAGACATTAGGATTTCTTTAACTAGCTAGGAAGCTGCCCAGTTCCCAGCACATCTTGCCCATAGACTGAGCAATTCTCACTACGTGTTTGGATAGTAAACTGCCACCTGGTGCTTCCTGGTAGTACAGCTACACCTGGGCAGCTGGAGAACTATAAGACCTTCGGGGGTGGAGAAAAGGGAGCCAGGGAAAGCCCACTGTGTCCCCTCCGGAGGATCCAACTTGGCTCCAGACTGATCCCCCCCCCCGCCATTCATCACTCCTCACGGGCCATTTAACTTAAAGGGGCAGGTGGGGGCATTTTGCGATCAGGTGCTACAGACGGGAGCTTCGCACAAGGCTGCACATCCTGAACACGGCTCTCTGGGGCTCCTGCCTGCCAACTGTTTAATAACACCGTGGTGAATGGAGAGTTCCTAACGCTGGCCAAGAGGGCCTAGGAGTTGGCAGAAGACAGAGGGAACTTCAAATTAATTGGGGGTGGGGAGGTGCCCTCAGGCAGGTCTCCATCTGTATCTCTCTTCTCCTTAACAGAGCAGTTCCTGCTTATTCACTCGCCCTCTTTCGCCCCATTTTGGGGTCAGCGAAGAGAGAAGGGGGCTTCTTGGGGTCCCACCTTGAGGTACCCAGATGTCGGGGTAATCAAAGAGGAAGCTTAAGAATCATAGAATCACAAGGCTAGAAGGGACCGTGGAGGTCTTCTAGTCAACCTCCTGCAGTGGTGGGGTTCAAAAAATTTTTTACTATTGGTTCTGTGGCCGTGGCTTGGTGGGTGTGGCAGGGGAAAGGGGCTGCAAAATCCCCCTTCCCTCCCCACCCCACTAACCTGCTTTCCAGCTCCGTTCTCCTGGGCAGGGCAACCAAAGGAGACCCAGCTGATCAACCGGGACTCGATGGGAGGCAGAGAATAAATGGGGTTGGTGGGGCCAGTCAGAGGTGGGATTGGCCGGTTCTCCAAACTATTCAAAATTCCCGCTACCGGTTCTCCAGAACTGGTCAGAACCTGCCGAATACCCACCTCTGATCCTGCCCAAGTCCTTATACCATTGATGAAGATCAAAGCCCAAGTTCTCCATTACCCAACAAGACCAAGCAGATGTCAAGCAATACTGTCTCCTGAAGTCTTAATCCAATGAGATCCCGTTTACAGTCCAGACTAGAACTCCCAGTCTCCTGGTGATGGGCCAAGAGTCACCCAGCCAGTTTTCATGCCTAAGATAAGACTAGAACTTACCACCTCCGGGGAATTGGCCCAAAGTCACCCAGCTGGCTTTCCTGCCTAAGATGGACCTAGATTTGCCATCCCTTGTCTTCTTCGATTATATGCAAACATGCCTAAAAATGATCAAGTTTCCCAACGTTCTGCAATATGCCACTGCATCACATACGGTGCTTTGATTATACAAATCTAGGCCTACATAAATAATTTGGCCCCCACCCCACCCCCCTTTATCTTTTCATCCGGAGACACACATCAAAATCAAAGAAAGCCTCTTTTTTTTTTTTTTCCCAATCTCTCTCTCTCAAGCCACCTCTCCCTTCCTGGCCTGTCTCCGAGAAGCAGGACACAACTTAAAAACAATGCAAAGGTTACAGTTTTCTTCCATTTAAAAGATGACGGGTGAGAATCTAGATTGCAGCCTAAACCACCAACGTCCACAGGACAAGCACAGAGCCTTCCGGGAAAAGTGCACCATCGTGCCTACTGTCCCTGTCCCACGGTTCCCATTTAATCGTACCTATTTCCTGTATTCTTACTCATATTTATACTTATACCTAATATCTTGTAAGCGATTGACAAACCGAATAAAGCAAACGAATACATAAAAATAAAACAAAAATGGCAGCCTATAATTGTCTATGTCTAGTTTAATTAAAAGAAGAACTAGGGGTGACATGAGAAGCACTCTTTCAATATCTGAGGGGCTGCCCCAAAAAAGAGGGAGTCAAGCTATTCTCCAAAGCACCTGAAGGCAGGACAAGAAGCAATGGATGGAAACTAACCAAGGAGAGAAGCAACGTAGAACTAAGGAGAAACTTCCTAACAGTGAGAACGATTAACCAGTAGAACAGCTTGACTTCAGAAATCATGGGCACGCCATCGTTTTTAAGAAGAGACTGGGCAGTCACTTATCTGAAATCATATAGGATCTCCTGTTTGGGATTGGACTAGAAGACCTCCAAAGGTCCCTTCCAACTGTTATTATGCTGATTGCACCCAAGGCAATCTGGTTTAAAGCCCACCCTTTCATTCGTACTGTATTGTTGCACGTTCCAGAAATGGAAAAGAGAGCGAAGCTAGGAAGTAGCAGGGAGAGGAAGGGGAGATTGAGACAAATGCCAGGCAGGTGGAATGCAAATTAGATGCAAATAAGGCTTGAAACTCTCTATTTTGAGCTGCTGATGTAGCCAGCACCAGGTTTTCACATATGACGTTCCGATGGCTGTCAAAACTCTGCCACTTCCTCAGTTTGGCCTCTCTAACAAAAGCTTGGATGTCGAAAACCAGAAAAAGAAAGTACTGTACAAAACAAAATTCTGGGGAATGGGATTTTCATAAGAGAGAGGAAAGTCAGCTTGATCCAGATCTTCTACAAGAAGCTCCTCGATGTACAACCACAACCGAGTCCCAAGTTTATGCTGCCGAGTGAGACATTTGCTAGATGAGTTTTGCTCCATTTTACGCCTTTTCTTGCCGCCATTACTAATTGCTGCAGCTGTTAAGTCACAGTGTTGTTAAGTGAACCTGGCTTCCCCGTTGATGCTTGTCGCAAAAGGGGATCACGTGACCCCGGGGACACTGCAACCATCCTAAGTATGAGTCAAGTGTCTGAATTTTGATCATGTGACCAGGGGGAGGTTGCAGTGGTTGTACGAGTGAAAAATGGTCATAAATCACTTCTTTAAGGGATGTTGGGACTTCGAACGGTCACCAAGCTGTAAACCAAGAACTATCTGTAGCCTTTCTCGCTTAGTATCGCTTTTGTCAGAATTCCACCAATCGCCCTAATTAAATGATGATTCTGGAGCCAAACTTCAAAAAGCTTCAAAGGATTCATTAAAGGCGACATACTAGCACTGCCCTGCATGAAGCCAACTCTGGCATAGGTAATTTACAGTCCCCTGTGACCTTGTTTCCTCCCCCCCCTCCCTTCTGGGTGTGTCATAAATCAGATTGTCTAACTGAGCACGTTCGTGGGCTGGGTGTCATCAATCACGTTCTCCAATTAAATATATTCATGGGCAAAAGCTCTGGTATTTTAGTTACAATCTTTTAAAGATAAGAGTTGGAATGTACTTTTGCTTTTAGCTGCTCTTCCAGATTTCCTTCCTCCCCCTCCCCTCTTTTTATGGCAACTATTAAAACAGGCATAGGAATGTTTTATGAGTTGACATTCGGCTCCTCTCCCTTCTTGAAGGTGGCTTACATGAAGAAGAACAAATTGAGTGCAGATATAGAATTTAGGGTTGCGAACCCCCTCTGAACATGCAAGCGATTCAGACCTGCCTGGAGCCCTGATATGTGGGCTCAAAACCCCCTCCTTCACTTCCTTTTATGCAAGATTTATAAAGTGTATAATGCTGCGATGCAAGCCAGTCTTAGACCAGGTTAGGTCCTGTCCTTTGATGCACTGAGCAAGAATAAATTCAGTTCCCTTACAAGAAAACATTGCAGCTGGAAACTTTTAGAATTCTTCTTAGGGGATTTCTATAAAATACTAAGAAGCCAAGGAACCATTTTATACCCGGTTAGGCTATCGAACCACCAGGCCCAAGATGATAGTTGCTGCAACTGCAAAAAAAAGAGCCTGTTTGGTCTGTCTAATGGTTAAGGCATCACACTAGAAAGTGGGAGACTGTGAGTTCTAGTTCTGCCTTAGCCATGAAAACCAGCTGGGTGACTTTGGACCAATCACCAGGAGATAGTGAGTTCTAGTCCCGCTTAGGTGTGAAAGACAGCTGGGTGTCTTTGGGCCAATCACTAGGAGACTGGGAGTTCTAGACTGGACTGTGAGATGGGATCCCATTGGGCTAAGGCGTCTTGTCCCAACCCCCCAACAGGTTTTTATTTCACATCAACTAGATTTGCTGGTATCTCGAGTCGAATTGGCAGGCGTGAATGGAAACCCAAGAAGCCATCTGCAGCGCTCTGGCCCACCAGATGGCTGAACAGACCAGCGAGAAAACAGGGATGGTACGTATTTCAAAGCTGGGCGGTGGGGAAGAGAGAGGTCTTGGCCAACTTCTTCTCTATTCCTCTGCGCTTTTGTTGCAGACCTTGGTTGCCATGGCAGGCAAAGGAGGTGGTTTATTTGCTTATATATACAGAATAACAGAGTTCGGGAGGGACCTTGGAGGTCCTCTAGTCCAGCCCTCTGCTCAAGCAGGAAACTTGAAAATGACAATACTATGTCAGACGGATGGCCGTCCAGCGTCTTCTTAAAAGCCTCCGGTGACGGAGCAGCCACAACTTCTAGAGGCAAGCCGATCCACTGGTTAATTGTTCTCACTGTCAGGAAATTCATCTTTAGTTCTATTTGCATCGAATTTGCATTCCACCTGCCCGGAATTTGTCTCAATCTCCCCTTCCTCTCCCCGCTACTTCCGAGCTTCGCTCTCCTTTTCATTTCTGGAACGTGCAACAATACAGTACGAATGAATGGGTGGGCTTTAAACCAGATTGCCTTTGGCGCAATCAGCATAGTAACAGTTGGAAGGGACCTTGGAGGTCTTCTAGTCTAACCCTCTGCCCAGGCAGGAAAGTACATAAGTACCCGATACCATTTCAGACAGACGGCTGTCCGGTGTCCTCTTAAAAGCCCACAACTTCTAGAGGCAAGGCATTCCATGGATTAATTGTTCTCAACGCCAGGCAATTTCTCCTGAGTTCTAGGTTGCTTCTCTCCTTGATTAGAATAGAATGGAATAACAGAGCTGGAAGGGACCTTGGAGGTCTTCTAGTCCAACCCCCCCCCCCCGCTTCCACCCATTGCTTCTAGTCCTGCCTTCAGGTGCTTTGGAGAATAGCTCGACTCCCTCTTCTTTGGGGCAGCTCCTCAAATATTGGAAGGCTGCTATCATGTCATCCCTTAGTCCTTCTTTCCATTAAACTGGACACGGCCTTATCCAATCCTTGGTTGTCATTTCCCAGGGAAGGCCTGTGCTCGCCCTGTGGCAAAAACAGAGTCTGTGGGTGTTTACTTCTTGCCTTGCTCTCTCGGGTGCTTTGGGTTGTCCTCCTCTTGCATATTGGAAGACTGCTTGCTGATTATTTTTTTTGATTGATTTTATCTTATTTGTTTTACTTATTTCACTTTATTTGATTATTATGTGGCTTGGTGGCTAAGACGCTGAGCTTGTCGATCAGGAAGGTCGACAGTTTGGTGGTTCGAATCCCCAGTGCCGCGCACGGAGTGAGCTCCCATTCCTTGTCCCAGTTTCTGCCAACCTAGCAGTTCTAAAGCACATAAACAATGCAAGTAGAAAAATAGGAACCCCTTTGGTAGGAAGGGAACGGCATTCTGTGCGCCTTCGGCATTTAGTCCTGCCAGCCACATGACCATGGAGACGTCTTCGGACAGCGCTGGCTCTTCGGCTTTGTCATGGAGGTGAGTACTGCCCCCTAGAGCCAAAAACGACTAGCACATAGGTGCTAGGGGAACCTTTACCTTTAAAGAATCAAAGGCTACATTTAGACAAGGGATTTATCTGAAAATGTATGATCTGTTTCCATCTGAACTCTGAAATCTTTTTTTTTTAATTTTTATTTTTGGCCAGACTTTTAATAACCCAATGGTGTGACAGCCATGTTCCAACTAGTTCTGGTGCTTCTTAGGAATTTGCTGGCAGACAAGCAGAGTTCTGAATCCAACCTTGGCGTCCCTTAATGGTTTAGTTCCGCAGTGGCTTCTGGCTGACACCTCCCCCCCACCCAAAGCCCCAGCACAATTGGCCAGCTGCCCTTTGTCTCCCCAGTCACAGCTCTACGATCAAGAGCCACAAACTGCTTTGGCAATGAAAAGAAGGGCCTTTTCCTGCCTTAAGACTTAAAACAGGATCTTAATTCGGTCAGGTCACTGTAAGAGCTTGTTTGGTGCCAGTGTTTTTTTCCCTTCCTCGCTTCTTTGTGCTCAAGGTAATTCAAGCCATGGCATGATAGACAGAAAGGGACGATTGCAGTTGATGCTACAAACCTTGGCTTAAACAAAGTTGGCTTAGCCAAGTTATGAATCGCCTCAGCATCTTGAATTGAAGACGCGGTAATCAACGTACCATATTCTTCCACACTGGGCACACTTCAAACCCAAGAATACACTAAGGCAGAAGGCAAGGATAAAACACCCAGACACAAACTGAGCAACGTGGCATATATGCAGTACAATGCAGTGAGCCCTGTGCAAATCTGTACACCTTGGGCAAACAAAACAACCACTTCATAAACGCCCGGCAGGACAAGATTCAGCAGTCCACCTGCATTTTAAAGACAAAGGCCACTCTTTTGAAGACAGCAAAGTCCAGATTTTGGACAGAGAGGACCGCTGGTTTGAAAGAGGGGTCAAAGAGGCCACCTGTGTCAAAATTGAACATCCCTCTCTCAACAGAAGGGGAGGGAATACAACATCAACTATCTCCAGTCTACCACATAGTCCTTTCAGCAGTTCCCAGAAGGCTCCACACCCATTTGCGACACTCAGGTGACCCCGAGGACACAGATAAACCTCCAAGTGGCCTCAATAGACTCTCTAAAAAACAATGCAAATGACCAGCTGTCTGCAGGGAGTAGAAATCCTTCCATTCCCCACCATCCATCAGTCCCAGCTGAAAAAGCTTCTTGGATAAGAAGCGAAACATCTTCAAAAACCAGAAAGTCCAGTGGCCTCCTGGAAAAAGCATCTTTGGG
>NW_020769420.1:117226-141130 GCF_900518735.1 Pseudonaja textilis | reverse complement strand
TCTTTTTTCTCTTTGTCTCTCTCTTTTCTCTCTTTCTCTTTTCTCTTCGTTTCTCTCTTTTCTCTCTTTCTTTTCTCTCTCTCTCTCTCCTTTTCTCTCCCTCTCCCTCCGTCCCCCTCTCTCTCTTCTTTCTCTTTGTGTGTGTGCTTGTACGCCTCCCCTCTTCTCCTTCCCACAGAACAACCCGCCAAGTCCAACTTACTTGTGGAGAACATGCCATCCGTCTGGACCGGAGGAGTGGAAGGAAGGAAGGGAGGATGCCCGACAAAAAAGGACCTCAAGGACCGCTCGGACAGGAGAGGAGAGCGCTGCGCAGGGATGTTCTCGCAGCTCCCCACGCTGTTGTGAATCTTGAGGTTCAGGGGCTTATCCTTCTTCTTGACCCTGGGGGGAGGGGAGGAAGAAGGGAACGAGCTGTCAGAAAGGATCCCTGTAAAAGGAGAGCTTTTTAGGGCTAGCAGAAACAGGCCAGTCCGCAGAGGTCGCCAGCTTGACAAAGAAGAAAAGCCCTGTTAGGTTATCCAAGGATCCCCACAGGTTAGAAACCCATTTCTGGTCATGATAAAACTGCTGGAGAAAAATGTGGGCAAAGACCAGCCTGATGGTCCACATTCCATAATAGGAATTGAACTGTTCCCAACTGTTTCGATGAGACTTGCCTGAGGTGTCCAGAAATTACACCTTCCAGCCAGGTCCAAGAAAGCTTCCAGCTGTCTTATTTGTTTACTCGCTGGATACTCGTGCTTCGCTGTGAAACTATGTGATCGGGCTTAGTTTTGGGGGAGAAAAATAACGGGGAAAAATTGTGCCTCTGCCTACCAGCATCCATCGGTATTCATCTGGCTAGCATCCTGTCAGTGTGTGAGAGAGAGTTGAGGTCTGTTTGGAAACTGTTTGGAAACTGTGAGCAAGGAGACAGCAAGGAGACTGGGCGTGGCTTAGCTCAACTGTTCTGTACTAAAGCTGCTTGGTGCTGCTGTGAAACTAAAACTGAAATGGAAACTCCTCTCCTCTGCTTGTGTTTTGCATTTGGAACAGATTTCTTTTCAGGTGGGGAGCAGGAGTAGAAGTCCTTAGCATCAGAGAGCATGTTAATAATAATAATAATATAGGAAATACGAATGCTCTAATGGTCATTTTGAAAAACCCTTTCTTAGTGAGCCCCTAGAAGCCAAGAGGGACCTACGTGCCAAATTTCAAGTTTGTAGGCTTTACAGTTCTGGAGATTTCGTGATGATATGTGGGGGGCATTTCACTTTTATATATATAGATTTAGTGTATGAGAACATGACATGAAGAGAAGTAAACCTATACACGACATCCACATAAATATGCACAAAACCTCTAGCGGGGGATAGGCAGCAGCCTCATAACTGGATGTCCGGTTCAGCCATCCAGGCAGGTGCCGCAGGGGGTTGCTTCATGCTTATGTTTATTTTTATTTTATTTTATTTATTTGTCAATTGTTTACGAGATAAGTATATGTTCTATGGCAGGGGTCTCCAACCCCCCACTCACGCCCTCCTTCTGCTTGCTCCTAAGTATTCCTAAGAGATGACACCGTGGTTTGCAAAGGAGAACATCAAAAGACATCAGACTTTTTTTCCTGCTCCAACCTTTCAAGGAGAAAAGAAGGGAATTTTGCAAAGAACCAGATGTGATTTTCCCCCCCAGTCTCAGTGCTTTCTGCCCTCTTGTGGTGAACATTTCAGCTTGGCCCTTAGAGATGCAAAATGCGACCCCTTCCCACATGGCTAATTTCTCCAGGAACGTGCGCCAATTTATCTTGTCTGGCCAATGAATCCTGATTTATGGCAGGCCTGGCACGATGCAACTTCCCCTCCTTCCCCTTCTAGACTAAGGGAAACATGTTTTAAGAATCACCGCCTCAATTTGTCTCTGTCTCCGGATCATTTTGCTTCTTCCTGGCAGGAGTTCTGTTGCCAAACAGGCTGTTCAGCTGAGCTGCAGGACACTGGAACAAAAACCTTGTTAATGTCCTCAGCGGAAGGAGTGAGATGGAACGAATGACCAACTGCTTTGTTAAAATGAGATTTCTAGGAGGACAGGTGTCCTCGGGACTGGACTCCGTTCTTGGCCCTTATTTTGGAGTCCATTGTATGTGATAAAAAGCCCTTTCCATCTTGCCTTGGGCAGGGAGTTAGACTGGAAGATCTTCAAGGTCCCTTATTATTACTTATTATCACGATTGAACCCGAAATTTCTGCTGCTAAGTGAGACGTCTGTTAAGCGGATTTTACCACCTTGCGTGCCAGGGTTGTTAAGTGAATCACTGCAGTTGTTAAGGTAGTAACATGGTTGTCAAGTGAATCCATCTTCCTCATTGACTTTGCTTGTCAGAAGGTCACAAAAGGGGATCACATGACCCCGGGACACTGAAACCATCATAAATAGGAGTCAGTTGCCAATAGAATAGAATAGGACAGAATAGAACAGAATGGAATAGAATGGAGGAGGAGGAGGAGGAGGAGGAGGAGGAGGAGGAGGAGGAGGAAGAGAAAGGAGGAGAATGGAGTGGGGTGGAGTGGAATGGAATAGAATAGAATAGAAAATATGGGATGGGAAGGGTTGGGAAGAGTTGGGTTGGGGTGGGATTGGGATAGAATGGAATGGAATGGAATAGAATAGAGTAGAATGGAATGGAAGATAGGGTATTCGATGGTTTGCTGAATAAATTGCATTTGGCAGAGTTTGTGCAATTCTATTCTATTCTATTCTGTTCTGCAGGCACTCATTAATATACAAAAAATGACATGAAAATAATCTGGATTCATACATTTTAGCCACATTATAATTTGCTTGTTTGTTGCTCTGTGGGTTCCCACAGCACCCCAAATTACCACTTGCTGAACCACTGAGCACGTATTGTACTAAGCCACCAGCCATGGTTACCAACCACCTAATGAGATTGTCACACTGCACTAAGCGGGAACAATGCGTAGGATGTTGTGGGAGCCAAACTTCCACCTTGAGAGAATTTGATCATTAAAAGCTACCTGCACTCTGCCCCTTGGTGTATGATTTGATTTGATACTCACACTGGAGACTTTCTTCGTTGCCTCTCTCGGTGATCAATAAACGTATCACACATCTGCAACAGGTGTGCCATCAGCACATATTTAATAAGCCTGGGATCATAGTTTGCTTAGCACAAGGTGGTTCTGTTTGGGCAGTTCTACAGATCCATCCCGAATATTTTTGAAGCCTATGGTTTGTCAACTAGCATGTTGCACAGACTCTGCCAAATGCAATTTATTCAACAAACCATCGACCGGTGTTTTCTCTCCATTTTTTTTATTTCGAATATTTCATTAGTTGATCAAAATATATAATGCAAAGAAAAAAATGAAAATAAGGGGAAAATAAGGGAGGAAATGGGGAGGAGGAAAAAGTGTAAAGTTCTGTAAGGAGAAAAAAAAAATTTGACTTCTGACTCTGTTTGGCAGAGTAGAATAAGATATTAACATACAACCTCAACTTTTAACTTTTATATAATAATACATACTAGCCATTTCTATCACAACAAACCTACTTAATCAGCAAAACCCAAAATCAAAGTTTCATTTTTTTAAGCACAAAGTCACAAAATCTGGCTAGAAACAAAACTGTGTTCTTTTCTTTAACCAAAACAGTCTATTTTGCTATCTCTGTTAACTCCATTAAATTTTGCAAACCATCCGTCCATTGTAGGAATCACAGTATCGTTCCATTTTTTTTGTTCAATATGTATTCTTGCTGCTATCGACATACCTAACCTTACCCATTTTAAGACATGTGGACTTCAATTCCCAGAATTCCGGGAGTTGAAGTCTGCATGTGTTAAAATAGGGAAAGTTGGGAAAACTTGCCATAATTCAACGAAACAAGCTGGGGCATCGATCCAGTCCCATCTTGTTTGTTTTTTAAGAGGTCATGGAATTCATTTTGGATATGCTGGTGGTCCCCTTTGGAAGCCTTGATGGAAGAAACCATGGTAAGAAAAACGATGCCACCTCGCCTGAAAATTCAGCCCTGGTTGCTTTCCAAAGGGAGATGTGTCCCTAAGAGGTCATACCAAGGAAAAGCAACAGAGCCTGCAAAAACCTCGCATTCCTTTCTCCTGATCCGGAACAGACATCCTTCTTATGGTGCCTGTTTTCAACACATGCCCTTCAGCTCTGTGGGCATCTGGAGAAATCTTGGGTAAGAAATGACTGCATAGGGAGCATCTCCAGGCCTTACATCTGACAAAGATTGGAGCAAGGATCCAGGAAGGAAAGGAAGAAGGGAGGGAGGAGAGACCGAAAAAAAAAACCCAATTATCTACTCCCTTTCTAATGGGTTAATTGTTTCCCAGCACAGGAAAAGCTGCTATTTGCTTTCAGATGCCAGGGGACATGCTGTAACCAACTGATTGGCTTAAGGAAGTTTATACCACTCAGGCCTACAGTTGCCCCCGTGAACCAAAAGGACAAGCCGATCAAAGTGTGGAAGTGGAAAGATTTGTACGACCTGAAGAGAAACCAGTGGGATCGACTGAGCTCTAGGGATGGTAATCTTTTGATGTGTCATCACGTAGATGTTGCCTTATGGTCAAGTCAGTATAACATGAAGTGGTAGTACCACTTTGTACTGAATGGTGTGTCCACGCTTAGAATGCTATGTACAGTTCTGGTCAACCTGATATAAAAAGATGAAGAGGCTCTAGAAGCAATGCAGAGAAGAGCAACAAAGGTGATTTTGGGTCTGGAGGTAAATTGCAGGATGAATGGTTGAGGGATTGAAGTGTCTTTAATCTAATGAAGAGAGACCTTCCTTCCCTCCCTCCCCCCTCCTCCTCCTCCTCTTCCTCCTCCTTCCATACTACCTTCTTTGGAAAAACAGAGTTTCCTGGGTGGGGGAGAACCAAAGACCACATCCAATCTCTTTGACTCAAGAGGTTACCTTGAGTTACCCCTTACTGAAGAATATGAATTTTGATCCTTAAAGAAAAGACAGGCAAATAATGAAGAGAGACCTTCCTTCCTTCTCTTTCTCCTTCTCCTCCTCATCTTCCTCTTTCTTCTTTCCTCTTTCTGCTTTTCTTTCACTCTCTCTCTCTCTCTCAGGTTATCATATACATTGCACAAACTTTTCATCCCTTTGCTCTTGTCACGTTGCTCCACTTTTCCTGCCCTGGGAGCAGATTCTGCTGCTTCCTGCACTGTGACCTTCACCCAGATGGCTCCTAAACCAGCTTCTCCTTTCCGAGCCAGAAGTTCCTTCTGCTGGGTGACTTGACATCTCAGAGGCCTCCCAGCAAGCATGACCGCCATGGGTTCTGCACCACCGCCATGCTTCTTGTCCACGGGGCCCAGAGGCAGTGACGTTGCCAAACATTCTGGAAGTTAAAAGCGACGGCGGAAAGCGGCTTGTTGCAAAGGCACTTCAAGCTCAGAACGCCGGGCTTCTTTCAGTCTCCTTTTGCCAAGCAGCCAGGCCTGGCCTACAGGTAAGTCCTCGACTTACAATAGTTCATTTAGTGACTGTTCAAAGTCACCACGGCACTGGAAGAAGTGGGGGATGACCATGTTTCACACTTAACGACCAACGCAGCCTCCCCCAAGTCAATGGGGGAAGCCAGACTTGCCGAACGACCGAGTGACTAATTGAATAAATGCAATGGTTCACTTTGCAAGTGCGGCAAGGAAAGTTGTAAAATGGGGCAACCAGGATGATGAGGGGACTGGAGGCTAAAACATTTGAAGAACGGTTACAGGAACCGGGCAAAGCCAGTCTCATAAAGAAAAGGACCAGGGGAGGCAGGATAGCAGATTTCTAATATTTGAGGGGCTGCCACAGAGAGGAGGAAGGGGTCAAACTATTCTCCAAAGCACCTGAAGGCCAGACAAGGAATAATGGATGGAAACTGAACAAGGAGAGATTCAACCTGGAAATAAGGAGGAATTTTCTGACAGTGAGAACAATCAACAAATGGAACAGAAGTTCCCTTTAGAAGTTGTGGGAGCGCCATCACTTGAGACTTTCAAGAAGAGATTGGACTGCCACTTGTCAGAAATGGTGTAGGGTCTTCTGCTTAGGCGGGGGGGGGTTGGACTAGATGATCTACAAGGTCCCTTCCAACTCTGATTATCTGTTATCTGAAGTTTGGAGGCTGTTTGCCTCCGCCAACTCCACTCTCAGTCGCCCTCCCCGAAACCTATAAATCAGTTACAGGCCGAAATATTTACCAAGAAAATCATTTCCTCGCAAGCAGGCCTGGTGACAGCTCTCATTATTAGAAAGGATGAGTGATTCTCAACAGAGGTTTTGGCTGAACCCGCCCCCCCCCCTTTCCTCGGGTGGGGTGGGTGGGGGGGTGGGAAGAAATGAACGATGATTTGAGCCTGACATCATTCATCTGTCTGTAATGCCAAAGGAAATCAGCCAAAGGCTGGTTAGTCTGGGTACCAGAGGGAAAATGCTGGAATGCGCCAGAGCAGAAATGTCATTTTCTAGGGGCAGCGTAGGTACTCCTGAACCTACGACCTGGAAATTAAGCCTAGAATTGTGATCCTGGGTCAAGGCCCCCAAACAATCTTGGGTTTCCACATTGTGGTTGCGATGGGGATTATGCCTCGAGAGGACAGAGGAGGCCCTGGGTTGCTGGACCAATACTTGAATTCCCAAAGGTGCTTTCTCCAAAAGGCAACTGGCCTTGAAGATGCTTCTCTGAAGACGCTTCTGAGGTGAGAAGTGAAATGTCTTCGAGAAAAAACCAGAAAGTCCAGTTGCTTCTTGAAAAAGCACCTTTGGGAGAACCATGACCTGGAGGACTGAGAATCTCCAAAGGCAAATTGCGACTCAAGAACTATTTATAACAGTAAGGTCGGTCGCAGTGAAAGCAGCCTGGTTGTGGCACGATTTCCCCTCACCCAAGTCTGACCGAGAAAGAGGAGAAGAGCTGGGGAGAAATGCCCCTTGTATGTAGCCATAAAGTTCTACGGATGAAGAACTACGGGTGACGTGATAGCAGTCTTCCAATATCTCAGGGGCTGCCCCAAAGAAGAGGGAGTCAAGCTCTTCTCCAAAGCACCTGAAGGCAGGACAAGAAGCAACGGGTCGAAACCAACCAAGGAGAGAAGCAACTTAGGACTAAGGAGGAATTTCCCGGCAGTCAGAACAATTAATCAGTTAATACCAATAGAAACAGAAATAAAGCAAAAGTCTAAAAAGAAAAAAAAGAGAGAACTAGGGAGTAAAAGAGAACCGGTAACAACATATCAACAGTGTCGGCTAAAGCCAGTGTTTTCCTACTGATTGAGATATCTGCCAATAAAAACTGAGTCACTGGATTTGTAACAGCTGGATTTCTATCCTGTAGGATCACTTAAAAAGCGCCGCTCGCCAGACAGACCTGCCCCTATCTATATCACAGATGGAGAACTTTATAGAGCATGAAATTCTCAACCTTGGCATCTTGAAGATGGCGGACTTCAACTCCCAGAATTCCCCAGCCGGCCATTTGGGGAGGGTATCCACAGAGATGGCAACTTTGTTAATGCTCACAAATACATAAAACCCCAACACATAGCAAAGAAGATGGCTTATTCAAATACTGGAATACTGCTATCATTTATCCCCCCTAGTCCTTCTCTTTCTCTAGACTAGCCAATTCCAAATCCTGCAACTGTTCTTCATATGTTTTATTTGCAGGCCTTTCATCATCTCAGTTGCTCTTCCTGGCACTTCTTCCAAAGTCTCAACATCTTTTTTGTAACGTGGTGACCAAAACTGGATGCAGTAGTCCAGGTGTGGCCTTACTAAGGCTTTATAAAGTAGCACAAATGCTTCGCGTGATTTTGATTCTATGCTTCTGTTTATACAACTAAGGATTGTACTAGCTTTTTTGGCTGCTGCCTCACGTGGCTGGCTCATTTTTAAGTAATTGTCCAAGTTCTCCTCTTACAGTTACTGGTTTTGAGCCAGGTTTCGCCTAACCTGTACTGGTACCATTGGTTTTTCCTGCCCAGGTGTGACACTTTGCTTTCCTCCTCATTAAATTTCGTGTTGTTGGATAGGGCCCATTTGTTCAAGTCTGGATCCTGAGAGCTTGTCTTCTGGGGTGTTGGCTATTCCTGTTAATCTAATTAGTTTTATCCAAAAGCAAGGGGGAAAAAGATAAAGGCGTTAACCTGATGGCTCCTGGTTAATGATCAACCAACTCCCCAATTCACATTCAAACAATCAGTTCAAATCTTGGACTGATGCTGTGTTTTCCTTTCTTGGCTATTGTTTACACCCAAAAGTGTATTCACCGGAGTCTCTTTTCTTTAATAAAAGATTGGAGCAATGTACCGAAAATCATTTGCCCTCTGGGCAAATGGTTCCCAAATTAATTTTATACGGTAGGAAAAAATAAATAATAATAAAAATATCTGATTTAATAGATGGCGGAGGGGAAGAAATGTTGCCGGCAAGCTTGACTGGAGTGCATGATATTTAATTCAGTGGTGCATTTCCTTTCAATGCAAAAGAAAAAAAAAATTACCTAAAGGGAAGAAGAGAAGGCCTCAAAGAGATTTTTGATTTTGGATCCTGCAAAAACAATTCTGGGCATAATGTAAATTGAGGAAGATTCTAGATTCTTGGATGGGGTTTCTTTAGTGTTTGTCAACTCTAGCAGCTTTAAGACACGTGGACTTCAACTCCCAGAATTTTGCAATTCAATTTGGAAAGCTGAAGTCAATCCATGGTGGCTGAGGAATTATCTTAAAGGTGCCAAGGTTGAGAAGATCTGATCCAAGTGAACCTAAGAATGGGGAATTTTCCCTATTTTCCTCCAATATTTGGCAGATTGGGGTGTCGGCAATTTCTTCTGGCCTCCTGAAAAATATTGCCTAGGATCTCATGCAAAAAAAATAAAAAAAAATAAGAGATTTTTGGAGTGCAGTTTCCAACCTTGCTATATTCTCAAATGTATCAAAGCTTCCCATCTACGATCTGTTTATGAAGGAAATGGAAATTATGAATCATGTTGTTTGTAGGAAGGAGTAGGACAGATCGCTGCCTGGTTTCGTGGTTTTCTTTTAACAGGAAGAAGAACTTAAAAACTGTCAAGGTGGAAAAGAGCTTGAGATTTGAATAACGAAACCCTTCCGATGACCTCCTCATCTTTTGAAGAGAAACAACCTCAAATATGAGAGTCAATGAGTTCAGGAACCAAGGATTCAATATTCAGCACTATTTTTCCCTTGTTCTTCCGAGCGCCAAGACTGAGAGTGAAGAAATTGCTTTGTGTTGCTTGAGAAAAGGAAGTTCTCGGTATCAAAGGCATCGGAGTTCATTAGTAATGAATTTGCCTGTCCCTGCACACAGGCAGTCCCACACCCGCAGCTGAATCTCCAAGGTGGAAATTTCACTGATTTATTATTCTCTTTTCTGTAGCACGAAGTATAACTTCTTAACACGCTGGCAAGTGTGATGAAATGCGCAGTTGAAGGAGTGTGTGTGTGTGTGTGTGTGAGAGAGAGAGAGAGAGAGAGAGAGGGAGGGTAGGGGAATAGCAGCAACAGCACAACAGTTTCCTGGGGAGAGGCAGCACATTCCAGAGAGGGGCTGAGAGAAGAGAACTGAATGGTGTGGAGAGGGAAGAAAGTTCAGGATGGCTAACTCCCTAGAAACTCCCAACGTCTATCTGTTTGGTTAGGTGGTTATAGCTTTAGTCTGGCAAGATTCTGTCTATTACAGGGTACCCAACTTTGGCAACTGAAAGGACTTCAACTCCAAGAATTCCCCAGCCAGTCATGTTCTAGAGTTCTAGACCCACTTTAGGCAGGAAAGGCAGCTGGGTGACTGAGATTGAGCCAATCTCTGGGAGACTGTGAGTTCTAGTCCTGCTTTACCAGTGAAAGCCAGCTAGGTGACTTTGAGCCAATCTCTGGGAGACTCTGAGATCTAGTCCTGCCTTTGGCGTGGAGGCCAGCTGGGTGACTTTGAGCCAATCCACCCCTCTCAACCCAAATCACTTCACAGGGTGACCCTTGTGGGGGAAATAGGAGAAGGAAGGTGTGTGATGGATATGTTCACTGCCTTGAATCACTTGTAGAAATAATAAAGGCGAGATACAAATAAGCAAACAAGCCACGCGTGAAGATAACTCAGTGGCTGGGTTCATACACCATGCTAAATCACAATATCTTTTTGATAACCTTGGGTTTGTGTGTTGGTGAACTCAAGCTAGTGTGAAGACCTCATTCCCCAGCCTGAAAAGGCCTGGCATCAGAGTGCAGGCATACACCAGTTTGGCTAAAAGAAACGGAACGTTTCAAATAACAACCAGGTCATCCCCCTCCCACCTTCTCCCACCTGTAACCTCCATGCCGAGCTGAGCTTCAGGTGGCTCCACCCACCCCTTGCTGCCCGCAGTGCTCCGAGGAAGCTAATGGGCAGTCCATGAAGATTGACACCGGGGTCACCATGGAGATATAAATTCTCCTCTAAATTCAGAATCATGCCTTGACTTTTTTTTCAAGTGGGAAAAGAAGGTACAGCCCCATCAGGGGACCTAACAGATGCACCTCACACACACACACACACACACACCAAACTGTTCTTTTTCTTTCGATAAACTCTTTTACAGTAATTAACATTCATTACCTCCACCTATGAAATGGAAAAGGGCTGCGCTATCTGATTTTTTTTTCCCCTAAGCCTCCCTAAGGGCTCAGAGTTTGTTCAAAACTCCTTGCTATTTACCGATTACTCCAGATAAAGCCGGGAGGTGATTTGCAACACCATGCGAGGGACCTTGTATTAAGTCCTAAGGTAGGGGTCTTTAGAGTTCGCTTTAGAGTTCTGGGACCCCAGCCAATTGGGGTTGATAAACCTTGGATTATGGCAAGGCTAAATAAGGCCTTTCTTCCTACCTCCAAACTCCACAGGAGGCCTCACATTCAAGGTCACCGAAGAAAGCGAAGCTCAATCTTTTTTCATTGTTTGGGAAGGGGAGTACATGATTATTCATTATTATTTTTCTGTTCAAGGAAAGGAAGTTTATTAAGTTCTGGGAAGCATTTACATACCTATTTTCAGTATGGGGTGGGTTTTTCCCCACTTAAGAAAGGACCTTTTGTGTTTAGTTCTTTTTTCATTTCCTTTTCATCACTATTTTTTTAAAAACATTTAAAACTGTTTGGATTTTCAGTTATACCGGCTTCGGTTATCTTAATCATTCAATTTGGATTTAACACTAAATCAGAGTCCCAAAGGTGCTTTTCGAAAGGCAAAAGTGGACTTTCTTGTTGTTGTTTTCTTCCAGGACAAAGTTTTGCTTTTCAACCAAGAGGTTTCTTCAGTTCTGAGTCAGAATCTTCACAGACACTAAATCCGAGGTCCACACAACCGCTTTTGAGCTATCTGGCCTTAGAGCAGTGTACCAAAAATGATGTGCAGTCCAAACGATGGGCATAATCAGAGAAAAAGGAATGGGATTGGGACAACATGTAAACTGAGTAAAGAAAACTACATGAACAAAGGCTAGTTAATGTTCTTATTCCTCAGCTGTTTAATAATTTATCCTCCACCTGACGTCCGTGGATCTCTGGGAGGCCACAATGTCATCACAGGAGGTCCATGAAGGTTTGAAGAAACGTAATGTTTTAAATCTCGAGTTAAGTCTTGGGGGTCCACAAAAGGTATTTAGAGGGGGGGTCCGTGGTGAAGAAAAGGTTGAGAACCGCTGCCCTACCACATTACACACTGTAGCCTCTGGAAAGATTGTCAGAGGCATCCCCAACGGAATGGGATAACTTGCCACAGCCAACTCGCTGCAGCCAATTTTCCACGGGACAACTTGCTGTGGGGCAATTGAACAATTTTACTTAATTATTTAAAATAAATAAAAATCACTTTAATTTTTGCCATTCACATTTCATTCTGTCCCTCCATTTGCATCCTTTCTTTAATGATTCCATTTCACTATGTATCTGATGTTAATGTAACTCTTGTCTCACAGTGAGTGGTGTTTTCTGTGGGAAATGACTCTCTTTCTCTCTCTCTCCCCCTCCTTCTCATTTCTGTTTTTTGTGTTTTACTTTCTCAGGCCAGGCAACGGGAGACTGGGAGGGGAGGCCAAGGGGCGGGGCCAGCCAGTGGTGGGATCACCCAACAGGGAACCACAGCCGAGGGCCCAAAGAGCCGCATGCAGCTCCAGAGCCACGGGTTGCTGACAACTGGACTAGCTAAAGTTGGGGAAAAACCAAACATCTGAAAGAGTTTGATGAGACACTTGGCGATTGCTCAGCGGAAACTGAGCCGAATGGTATCCCAGCCATAAACGGCGCTGACTGTATTCCAGCTGCGGCTCATAAGGTCAAGATCTGCAACATTACTTTCCCTCCCGCCTCCAAAAGTTTCTCTGGTCCTTCAAGAATTCCCCAGCCCATCATCATCAACAGAACGGTAATCTGGAAAACAGACTGAGAGGAAGCGCTGGCGATAATAATAATAATAATAAAGGAAGCCTTATGACATCCTTGGGTCTTCTTAAGCATTTCATGGGCACTTAGCAACCCATCACCAATCAGGATTTAAAGCAGAAACGGAAATGCTAATTGGAAGGCTTCGGCGTGCATTTGCTCCAGAGAAACAGCACTGGGCCATTTAGAAGTAAATGAAAGGCCTTTGATTTGTGGCAGCGTAATGAAACCGTCAACGTTTCCGTCGATCAAAACATCGGATGGAGAAATAGAGTGGATATGCAATACGCACCGCCTTCGAACCCATATGGAACCGATCAAATCTGCACCTCAGCTGGGTATTTGGGAAAGCTTCCTGCACCTTAGAAATTTATTTTATTTCTGTTTGTTTATTTAATAACATGTATTGGCTGCCCATCTCACCACAAGGTAACTCTGGGACAGCTTTCAATCCTACTGCAATTTATTCTGTATAGTTTGGGGATCTATCCAGTGGTGGTATTCAATTTTTTTTTTTTGCTATGGGTTCTGTGGGCGTGGCTTGGTGGGCGTGGTGTGGTGTGGCTTGGAGGGTGTGGCAGGGGAAGGATATACTGCAAAATCCCCGTTCCCTCCCCACCCCACTAACCTGTTTTCCAGCTCCGTTCTCCTGGGCAAGGCACCAAAGAAGACCCAGCCGATCATCTGGGACTCAATGGGAGGCAGAGAAGAGATGGGGTTGGCAGGGCCAGTCAGAGGTGGGATTTGCTGGTTCTCCAAATGACTCAAAATTTCCACTACCGGTTCTCCAGAACTGGTCAGAACCTGCTGAATACCACCTCTGGATCTATCCTGCTGGGCCTGTGTGAGCCAGTATTATCTCTTGGATTAAAAGGGCAAGCGTGGTAGAACTTTCTTTGGTTCCTGTAACCAGCTTCAGATCACTGTTTGGATCTCTCTTTGAATCTTGGTTTTCTATTAGGCGCAAGCAACCAGAGCCCCTTGTAACTAGCTAGAGTAAGCAACTTTATTGTCTACCACTTATGTTACAAGAATCTCACCTGATTATTGCCTTCCCCTGGGACTGACCAGATAAGACCATGGAGCTTGGGGGAGGTCAAGCTTATGCTGCTTGCAGCTACGTCACGATTCCAAGCTAGTTTCCTGCTTGACCTCTCCTTCCAGCCAAGCTGACCATTTCCCAACAAGTTCCTTCCAACCATTATCTTTCATTTAGCATTTCCCATAGAAGCATGCAACCAAAACTTTAAGTTGGGCTTAAAAGCTAAGCCTTGCCTAAAAGCCATCGTTTTCTGTGCTTAAGAACAGGGTGAACAACTCCAAGCAGGTTACATGACAGCACCCGCATCTCATTCCATCGGAGGGGCCGGGGGAAACTTTCCTTTTTAATGTGCTAATCATTATCCTGAAACACTAATGGGATTAGAAGGCAGGATTCAGTGGTTGCCTCCTGAAAATCATTAAGACCTATTAGAATAAATTAACTTTCATCCTTCTACTGAGCAATTTCTGAGTTTCTTCCAAGCTCCTTTTCTCTCAGTACAGTGGGAAAGGAGCCTTTATTTGAGCACTGAAGAGTGGACAATTTTTTTTTGGTATTTGTTCTCTCTTCCCTTGATTAATTTAAGTTAATAAACTACACAGCCTCTGGGGAATTCTGCCCTTGTAGCCGTGTTTATTCAAGCTCGCGCCACTTTAATTATAAATCATGATAGTCCAACCAGAAGTGGTAGGAATCCCATCAGACCTCTAGGTCTACACAACCAAAAGAACAGGGAGAGAGGCTTCTAAAACCCCCTTCTGCAATTAGCAGAATAATCAAGCTGGGGATGCTTGATTAACTTTCTATCCTAGTTTGCTCTCCCAAAGCTGCACTTCAGCTCACCTGAAATGTTTAATTACAGAGAAGAAGACAGTGACGGAGAGAGAAGATCTAAGCGTTTCCCACACATACACACAGTCGCGTCTAGTTAAATGTGCAACGGCACTTCCAGCTCTGGAGGGGAACTTCTAGGAAAAGATAAATCCAGCTTGGGCAGAAAGGAAGACAAGTTGAATCTTCACTGAAGTTATAAGGACCTGAGGCTACATAACCATGGAAATCCTCCAAGCATCAATAGCCTAATGTGTGTGTGTGTGTGCGTGTTAGGCCACTGACTTCGTTTCTATTTTCACCCAGTTTTGGTCGCCATAATAATAATAAAAAAAAAAGATGTTGAGACTCTGGAAAAAGTGCAGAGATGATTAGGGGGCTGGAGGCAAAAAAAAATGAAGAACGGTTGCAGGAATTGGGTGTGTCTAGCCTGATGAAAAGAAGGACTGGGGTTGACATGACAACACACTAATATTAGAATTAGTCATTCTAATATTTGAGGGGCTGCCCCAAAGAGGAGGGGGTCAACCTATTTTCCAAAGCACCAGAAGGCAAGACAAGAAACAATAGATGGAAACTAATCAAGGCGAGAAGCAACCTAGAACTAAGGAAATGTTTCCTGACAGTGAGAACAATTAACCGGTAGAAGGGCTTGCCTTCAGAAGCTGTGGGAGCTCCATCATGGGAGGTTTTCAAGAAGAGATTGAACAGCCATTTGCCTGGAATGGTATAGGGTTTCCTGCTTTTGCAGGGGGGTGGCCTAGAAGACCTCCAAGGCCCCTTCCAGTAACAATTCTGTTGTTCTGCTCTCTCCTCAGAGAATTCTGCATGTAGAAACCTAGAATTTCCATTTTTTAAAAAAATGGAAATTAATGTCCTAGTTACCAGAAATGCAGAGAGGTGTGTTTACAAGCTATGTTAACCCTTGAAAATAGGGTGAATTAGTCATACGGCAAAGCAAGCCACTTTAATGAGGATTTTGATATTTTTATATTTGTGCAGGATAGTGAATAGGTGTGTTCTGCTGGAAACAAATATTTCTCTGCTCCGTTTCCATAGAGCTTCGTATTTCAAGGTTTCATTCATTTTCATCTCAGCAGGCTTTCTCTGCAGATCACCTCACCAGTTCGTGCCCCCCGTTACTGGTTCCTTGTCTCTGGCATGCAGTGAAATTACCTACGCCCACCACTATGAGAGTGTGGGGGGAAAGTGGGTGAAGGCTTTCCTCAAATATTGCAGTGTGGCTGAAAAGCAAAGCCCAACATGACAAGGGATGAAACCACAATCATAATGAGAACATCAGGAAATTTCACGAGATTAGGAACAAACCAGCATTGGTGGTGGAAGCACCCATGTCTAGACATGGAATCCAGTAACTCAAATCTGGCTCTGGTATAGGCTCTTCTCTGTAATTGTGGCACACCCACTGAAAGGTATTTTTCAGGTTGGAAGGTGTTTTTATTCTTAGCCAACCATCTTATAGATCTGTTTTTTGCTAATAATTCCATGTCATGTCCATGGGCACTAATATCCAAGACTCTCTGTTTAAAAATTTCCCATGTCTTAAGATGGCTCTGCGGAGTTGACTGGCCCAGGGAGTTAAAGATACTTTTGTAATATCTCATCTGATGTAGAGCAGGTAAGTCTCCAAAATCCTTTTAATTCTCTTGGGAGATTTGACTTGGTCCTAGTAAAGTATGCTTTTGACAGAGGTTTTGGTTTCATTCAGTTCTTCTCAGAAACTAGCTTGGCTAGCATTTTGATATCATCCTGCATCCAATTTTGGTCACCATGATATCAAAAAAAAAAGAAAAGATGTAGAGACTCTAGAAAGAGTGCAGAGAAGAGCAATGAAGTTGATTAGGGGGATGGAGGTTACACCATACAACGAACAGTTGCATGAGTAGGTATGTCTAGTCCAACGAAGAGAAAAATTAGGGGTAAAATGACAGCAATCTTCCAATATTTGAGAGGCTGCCCCAGAGAAGAGGGGATGGCCTTATTCTCCAAAGGATTTGAGGGCAGGACAAGACATAATGGACAGAAGCTTATCAAAGAGAGGTTCAACCGAGAATTAAGAAGAAATTTCCGTACAGTGAGAACAATTAACCAGTGGAATGGCTTAACTCTGGAAGCTGTGGATGCTCCATCACTGGAGGTTCTTGAGACGAGGTGGGGCAGACACTTGTCTGGAATAATCTAGGGTCTCCTGCTTGAGCAGGGGGTTGGACTAGAAGACCTCCAAGGTCCCTTCCGACTCTGTTATTCTACATTCAGTATTCCATTTTTATGAGCTTGTACAGATGGGCTGTCGGCTTCTGTTCCCCATCTCCCTTCCTATACGTCTCTTCTCTCTGTGATCTCTAGAAGTGAAGGATCGCAATCCAACGACGTCCACTGAACCAAGCTTCAATTTATTTTTGAACATCAAAAAAGACAAGCGTTCTTTATGCTGATGATGAACAAGGCCTCGTTATTTATTAGTCGCGCAGGGAAAAGGCAACATGCAGATTTGATGGCAATGTTCTCTTGGGCATTGTCTTCAATAAGAGAAATGAGAGAGCATGGTTGCCCTCGTGTTGTTCCTTCTATACGGTGGTGATAACTAGCCAGATGCTATAGCAGATGTGGACCTGGGGATTAAACCCGCAGGCTTAGCTAGCTGTGGTGGGCTTGAAAGTGGGGAAAACTGAAATTTAAATTCCGGAGAGCTGATGGAAATACAACGCAAAGGCGTCTCTAGTTTATTCATTTAGTAAACTATCTTTAAGAGATGGAGACTGGATTAATGTAAGGCTCCACCTCCCTCACCGGTTTGTGCCTTGCTCTCTTCCCCCTCCATCTTGGTTAATTTTAAGATAATTCAATGTTAGTAATTACTGCTTTGAAGTTTCAGGTTTTTATTGTTTTTTCCCACTAACACTTCTAACCTGCCTAGAGTCGCCACTAGTTGAGCAGCACATAAGCTGAATAAATAACTGAACAAAAATCCAAGTTTGTTGAGCGTAGAAGAAGACAGGAAAAATATTTGGTGGTTTAGACCAATGACTCATCCTCCTAAAACAGCTCGTGAGAGCAATGGCTGGATTATTTCTTTAAGTAAGATTGGCTAAGCCACCATTGGCTGCCTATGGTCAACGTGCTAAGTGTTGACCATATAATCCAATTTATAAATCCCAATTATTGGTTTTACATACCATGCCCTCCCCCAAAAAAGAGAGAGATGTGTTTTTTACACCATGGGTCTGTTGTAGCCCGCCAGTAGCTAGTGGAGCTGGCGGCAGACTCGGACAATGAGGAGGTTGGGGACGAACATGGGCCAGTCCTGGAGTCTGGGGAAGGCTCTGATGAGAGCTCTGCGTCGGAGGCAGAGATGGGGCCAGGGCTGTCTGACGGTTATCAGCTGCCTTCAGAGCCGGAGATCAGTGGGGAAGAAGAGCAGCTGGAGCCTGTTCCCAATGTGTGCATGCACAGAGGTGCCAGGAGAAGGGAACAGTTAAGGAACAAGAGTCAACTCAGGAGTAAAAGCACAGATGGATGATGAATGGCCCCTCCCATAGGGAATAAAGAGGAGCAAAAGGGGAATGGTGTTTGCAGGAGACAATTAGTTCATTTAATGAGGGTGAAGATTTGCTCCTGACTCCTTGACGGGGTTTTTCTTGTGCTTGGAAGCTATCGGCTTGGCAGCTGTCCAAGCCTGATAAGGTCTGTGGTTGTAATTCACCCTTGAAAGACTGTTTCCCAGGACACTGCTGGATGTGAATTAGAAGAATTCACATTCACTTAAATAAAAGGGGTTTTGTTGGGACGAGGAGTCTGCTTCGTGATTTTGGGAAGCCTCGGTCAGAACAGGGTCAGCTAATAATCCCGCTCTTGTATTTTTCCCTTGGCAGAGCTGCCGTTGAATCGTCCTGCGGGCACTTCCTCTCTCCAGCCAGTTTTCCTTCTTTTCTCCTCCCCGCTTTCTCAGAAAGGGAAATATAGAAGAAGAGAGAGGGCTGAGACTCTCTCTGAAAGGACAGTCAGAAGGAAAATAATGGCTCGAGGTAGAAAGATGACAATTCACCCTCCGAAATCCTGCTGGCGTGGAACAGTTCATTAGTAGGAATGGATCCCTGTTCTTTGGAGGTGCCATATTTTGACTTAATGAGCTGGCAACCCTATCGATGCATTGGAATGTGAGTGTGTGTGTGTGTGTGAGAGAGAGAGAGAGAGACCGCCAGGCACAAATGGCTAATGTGCTGTTTTCTACTCATTAGAGATAAACTGATTCATGAAATTGAAGGCAAAAGCTTCATTGCTCAGCATCTCATATTTAGATGGCAGCATGGAGACAGGAAGGGAAAAGGACAGCCGAGCAAGGCAGCCGCTGAGGGGTTGCTCCCAGGGGAGATTCCAGAGGTCTCAGTTTTGACCTTCTCAGATAAAACGGAGGAATAAGTTGGTCTCCACAAGTGGGAGAAATATTATCTCGTGTGGTTCCAGGACAGCAGTTGCCTCTGCGGTAATATTTCGTTTCTCCCCACTCAAAATAGAATCATAGGGCTGGGAGGGACCTTGGAGGTCTTCTAGTCCAACCCCCTGCTCAAGGCAGGAGACCCTAAACCATCCCAGTCGAATGGTTGTTTAGTCTTGACAGCAGCTAGAATTGCCTTTGCTAAAAACTGGAAAAGTGGGAAAATACCGATTGACGAGGAGGTGATTATGAAAATAATGGAATGTGCAGAAATGAGTAAATTGACATTAGCAATTAGAGAGCAAGAAGATAAAGAATATTATGAAATTTGGGGTTTATTTTATCAATGGTTAGAAAAGAAAAAAGGCAAATAAGATATAATGCAATCTAAATATAATGCTAGAGTAAAGATATGTAATATGTTATAGCAATGGAATGTATGACATCATGAACTGAGATATTTGAAAAATTGAAATTTGCTCAAAAAGAATGATATAGCTTATAAGTGAAGTCCAATAAGTAGTTAATAACAATATAATATAATATGCATGTTCATGTAAAATAATTTTTTTAAAAATGTAGTTAAAAGGGAAGGACTGTTGATATTGTGCACAAGAAGATTTGTACCAATCGACACACTGTACAATGGAAAGAAGGTTTTATGTTTTGTATTTGTGTATATGTTTGTTTATGTTTGTTGTTAAAAAAATTTAAAAAAATCTTTATTTAAAAAGAATGGTTGTCCAGTCTTATTTTTTTAACACCTCCAGCGATGGAGCAGCCGCAACTTCTGGAGGCAGGCTGTTCCATTGATTAATTGCTCTCACTGTCAAGAGAATTTCTCCTTATTTCTTTGACAAGCTTCCTCCCATTACTTCTTGTCTTGCCCTCTGGTGCCCTAAAGAAAGAGTCAGACCACTTTTTTTGGTGAGAGTCCCTCAAATACTAAGCAAACCATGGTTTAGAACAATGTGTCAATGCAATCTGTCGCAGGCTTAGCAGAGATTTTAGCGATAAAAAGCCCTTTGGGACAGAAGTCTAGAGTCCCACTGAGGAGAGTATATACTACACAAGAGATCCTCCATTTTGGAAGGGTCCTTGGAGGTCTTCTAGACCCTATATAGCATTCCAGACAAATGGCTGTCCAATCTCTTCTTAGAAACCTCCAGTGATGGAGCATCCATAACTTCTGGAGACAAGCCATTCTACTGATGAATTGTTTTTAGTGTCAGGAAATTTCTCCTTAGTTCTAGGTTGGTTTTTTCCCTTGATTGGTTTCCATCTATTACTTCTTATCCTGCCCTCAGGTGCTTTGGAGAATAGCTTGGCCCCTTCTTCTCTGTGGCAGGGATCCCTAAGACTCAGAGAGAAAAGTAGGTCTCTCTAATGATTGATTCCCCCACTCCCCCCAAAGGAGTACTGGGGCCTTCGAAAATAGAACTATAAAAATGGGCTGGAGAAGAGAAAAGAAAAAAAATCTACGGAAGAAAATGAGGACCAGCTCAGATCATCTTATAGGCAGATAAGACACTTAGAATAACACTCAGCAGTCTTTTATTGAAACGAGGCCAATATATATTGCTAATTCACTTTGCTTTCCACCTAATAAGACCCTTGAGTTGAGGAATACAAATTAAGTAGTTCTCTCCTTTTCACGCTTTTATTGCTCTAGTCAGAGGTCATTAAGAACAGTTCAAAGTAATCATCACAAGTCTAATGGTATGGTTTAACATACCATGTCAGATACAGGCTCAATTCCGTTAATTAAGGCAAAAGTGTACCTTCTAGGCAGGACAACCTATGCTAGCATGGTCTGTAACAGGAGTAGGCAACTTGTGGTGGTAATTACATCAGCCTAATTTTTAAAAAAAAGAATTCTGAAACTCAATTATTAAAACAGATCAGAGAAAAAGAATCATCATCTTCTTTTCATGACCTCATAACCCCTTGCGGGGGGGAATAACTGAATGGGGCGGAGTGTTTACTGGCCAGATGCTTTTCCTGTCACCAATGAGGAGTTATATAAAGCAAATATATTCTCATTGTGCCCAGAAAGAGAAATAATCTGCCTCTACCTAGGATTGAACTCACAGCCTCCTGATTGCGAGGGGAGAGATCCACCTCTAGGCCACCGCACCACTCCAAAAAGACAAAAAGAAAAAACAAGAAAAAAAAAACAAGGGGGTGACCTTGCCCCCACCCACTTCTTGATTAATCCTCACCCATCACTCAAGGAAATGCGGCCATTGACTGAAAAACAAAAGTCAGAGCAGCTGTGCTCCGAAATATAATTCCTGCCATGTTTGTATTTATGATGCCTTTTCTCATATTACTCAAGACAGCTTAATAGAAGTAGGAAAACGCCATTCAGTAAAAACAGCTTAAAAAAATAAACAGCATGCAATAAAATCCTTTTTTTTTTTTTTTTGGTTATCACCATAATGCAAAGAAAGATGTTGAGACTCTAGAAAGAGTGCAGAGAAGAGCAACCAAGATGATGAGAGGACTGGAGGCTAAAACATACGAAGAACGGTTGCAGGAACTGGGCCTGGCTAGTCTAGGGAAGAGAAGGGCCAGGGGAGGCATGAGAGCAGTCTTCCAAAATTGGAGGGGCTGCCACAGAGAGGAGGGGGTTTCTGCTTTCCAAAGGCAAGGAATAATGGATGGAAACTGAACAAGGAGGGATTCAACCTGGAAATAAGGAGGAATTTTCAGACAGTGAGAACGATCAATGGAACAGAAATTGCCTTTGGAACTTGTGGGAACTTCATCCCTGGAGGCTTTCCAGAAGAGACTGGATTGCCATCTGTCAGAAATGAGTTAGGGTCTCCTGCTTGGGCAGGGGGTTGGACCAGATGACCTACAAGGTCGCTTCCAACTCTATTAATCTGAATCTAAGATGATCAAAGGTCTGGAGACTAAACCATATGATGAATGGTTGTAGGAACTGGGCATGGTTAGTCTAGTGAAGAGAAGGACCAAGGGAGACAGGATAGCAGCCTTCCAATATCTCAGGGGCTGCTCCGGAGAGGAGGAAGGGGCCAAGCTGTTTTCCAAGGCACCAGAGGGCAAGATCAGAAGAAATGGATGGAAGCTCAACAAAGAGAGATCCAACCTAGAATTAAGGAGAAATTTCCTGACAGTGAGAACAACCGGTCAATCTTTGGAAAAAGCTCCATCACTGGTGAGTTTTAAAAACAGATTGGACAGCCATGGAATGGTATAAGATCTCTTGCTTGGGCAGGGGGTTGGACTAGAAGACCTCCAAGGCCCCTTCCAACTCTGTGATTCTGTACTCTATACTTCAGGAACAACTGCAACAGGAAGTTACGTGAGAAAAAAAACAGTAGTGGAAAGAACAGAATAATAAAGGAAAAATGGAGGAGGGGCTACAGTGGAGATTGCTTTCATCTGCTGGGAGAAAGGAAGGGAATAAACCTAACAAAAAGACTGCATAAAATTGTAAGGCAAATAGGTTTCCTAAATAGGAAGCGTTAAGGCTGTGGCAGACAAGAAGTAAGCGTGCATAAGCGCACCAATGTGCCTACCGTCCCTGTCCTATGGTTCCTTTTATTTTTCTTATATGTACCCATGTATTCATAACTATGTTTTTACTTATACCTATTGTCTTGTAAGCAAAGGACGAACCAAATAAAATTTAAAAAAATAAAATAAAAAAACCCAGAAGGCACACGTTCACAAGGAATGGTTACAAAACAACAGCATCCTGTAGCGGATGAGATGTCAATTCTGTTCTCATCTCGACTCTGACAAAGCTATTTATTTAGTTACACACTTTATATCGGGTGGTGACATAAAAAAAAAATTCCATAAATCTCATTAAAAACAACCCCAAGCCAATCATTTTAAAACAACAAACATCCTAAAAACAGCAGGGATGGGACAGGCTCATCAGGACCTTGTGGTGTCTGTCATCTGCCAAGTTTTCAAACGCAACGCAGGCTCCCATTGCCCAACCTTCCCTTGCAAAACAGGCAAAAGAGCAAAATAATCATAGTAATAATAATAATAATAATAAAAGAACATATATTGGAAGGCAGGGATGTTGGTATTTGAAAACCTACGAAAGGACATGACAAGCATACAGGGTGTTGGCACAAATTTAAATATTAACCCTGAAGCTGGCCTGACCGAGGCCATTTTGTCTGCTTCAGTGTTGCCACACTGGAGCTGAGGGATAGGGAGGGGGGGGGATTTTGTAGCCAAAACAAAATTCTTTCTCTTGGGAACCAAGGACATTCTCACATCTGATTGGAAGAAGGTGGAGCGATGCTATCCAGTTGTCCGACTGCCCTGCGATTGGACCACGTGACTGATTGTTTTGAGAAAGTTGCAAATCTTTTACTTTTAATAAAAGTAAAGGCGGGAGTCTTCAGAGTCGGTTTTCACCAGATGAGTGCCAATATGATATTTCCAATGAAAGCATTCTTGGAGGAATTCAATTGCCTCGGAGTCTTGCTTGCAATGGATTTATTACTTGGAGCCCTGACATTAAACCGATTCTGAAAACTCCAGTGGTTTTTCTCAGACAGAAATTCCCAACCTGGAACAGCTGGACTACAGTGCAACTGACGCTGCTTTTCTGCGACTTCTGAGATAAAGATTTGAGTCTCCTCACTTTGCCATGACCATCCCAAAACTTTTCATAAGTGCTCAGGGTAAACAGCATGCAGGTAGTCCTCGAGTTACAACAGTTCATTTAGTGATGGTTTGAAGTTACAAGGGCACTGAAAAAAGTGACCCAGGACCGTTTTTCCACATTTAGGGCCATTTGGAGCATCCACCTGATGTCACATGATCAAAATTGGGATACTTGGCAACCGACTCACATTTATGACGGCTGAAGTGTCCCGGGATCACGTGATCCCCACAGAGAGCACCAAGCACCCCACAGTCCTTCCCCTCCTCCTCCTCCTCTCTGCAAACCCCATCCTTACCAGCACTGATGGCATTATCTAGCTTGGGTAATGAAAGGTCTGCAAGAAAACAACCAAGCTCAGAGAGCACCAAGGATCCCATTTAGGTATCATCATTAGTGCTAGAAGGAAGTGGGGAGGAGGAGGAGGAGGAGGAGGAGGAGGAGGAGGAGGAGGAGG
>NW_020769420.1:102960-117126 GCF_900518735.1 Pseudonaja textilis | reverse complement strand
GGGAGGAGGAGGGGGAGGAGGAGGAGGAGGAGGAGGAGGAAAGAGAAGAAGGAAGGAGAAGGAGGAGGAGGAGGAGAAGTAGAAGAAAGGAGGAGGGAGAAGAAGGAATGAGAAGGAGGAGGAGGAGGAGGGAGAAGGGAGCCAGAGGAAGGAGAAGGAGGAAGGAGGAGGAGGAGAAGAAGGAAGGAGAAGAAGGAAGGAGGAGAAGGAGGAGGAGGAGGAAGAGGAGGAAGACGACAGTGGGGTCCTTGATAGTCTCTGAGCTCTGTGGTTTTCTTGCAGACATTCATTATCCAAAGTAGGTAAGATCCACAGGGCTAGAAAGGAATGGATTGGAGGGTGGAGGGAGGAGGGCAACGTTGACTGTGGGGTTTTGCGTTCTCTGAGCTTGGTTGTTTTCTTGCAAATCTTTCATTACACAACTAAGGAAGCAGCTCAAGACCTCCTGTATCTCAAGACCATCCCTGTGAGCATGTAACCTAACCTCCGAACCTCTGGGCCTTCCAATAAGGTGCCTGAAACCTTGAAAACCAGCCGGGTACCGCCTGGTAGAAACTCCCACTTTCCCGTCGCACAACCGGTTTTTGTTTTCTGCCCACTTACTTGGGGGTGTGAGACTCGTCCACCCGGTTGCCCAGCTGGAACTCGTGAGACTTGCTCCGATGCAAGACGGTGAAGCCCGGGAAGAGGTGGATCAGCTTCCGAGATGAAGGGGGCGGGGTGCCTGGGGGTTTCGCTTTGTTCGTCCTCCTGACTGGCGGTGTCCCTGGAGCCGTCATGGGGGTGATGATATTCGGGGTGCAGGGCTGGGTGTGGGCTGCATGCCGCTGGCGTGGGGAAGGGGGCAAGGAGCGGTGGCCGGATTCCAGCGGAGGGCAGAGTCCTGCAAAACCTTCCACGGTTAGTCTGTCCGTGTGCCCGTAGATGAGCTCGTGGGACAACGTGGGGTGGCAGAAGTGGGGGATGCACTTGGACTTAGGCTTGGGACTCAGAGAGAGGTGAGTTCGGATCCACTGCATGGATTCGGATTGGCACATGGAGCTGTTTTCTTTGCCGGTCTCGGTCGTTGGCGGCCACTGGATGGACCAATCTTGTTTGGAAAGACTACCTCCTGTGGGGAGGGTGGGGACAAAAAAAATGGAAGGAGGAATAAGCGGGAGACAAAATACTATGATACTTGGAATAAATTCTATCAATGGTTGCCAAAGAGAGGTGGAGGTCAGAACAAAAAATAGACCCAGAATGTGATATGATAGAGGATTTAATCAAGTAGTGTACTGACCCAACTGGGTTCCAAGAGAGCCAACACCAGACAAAGGCAGCAGCCCTCACCTTTTAAAGTTTAATCTACGAATTCTGTTTCTTCGCAGATAAAAGACTGCTTCCAACTAATTAGCTCTGACAAGAAAGAACCTTGCCAAGTTTTTGCAAGGCTGCCAAAAACCCACAGATAAGAAATAGTTTACAAGAGTTTTCAAATACTATAATGTCCACGAGGCTGAGTTTCAGAGCGTCTTTGCCTTCTGCAAAGAACATTTCTTCAAACCTGGCTTTTATTCTCTTGAGGGAAGGGCCATTACCTTACAGTCTTACTCCCGAGTCACCCATGCTGCTGTAACTGCTCTCTCCCACAAGCAACCCTGCATGCACGCGCACTTGGCACAGGCTCCTCGGGAACCTCCTCATCACTGCTGCCAGCCCCCACAATCTCTGAAGGCAGCAGTCCACTCCCTAATGGTCCTGGCCGCTCATCTGAGTCTTTGCTCTCCTCAGCTGACATGCTGCCAGCTAACCACAACAAGTAGGGTGGATAAAATAACTGTAACAAAATTAATATTGTACCAATAATATGACTGTTAATGGCTTAGTAATAAGCTTGTGTGTATGGCAGAGTAATGCCAGAACAGTTGTACTGTGGGATGACCCGGAGCGTGGCGCAAAAATAAACAAAGTCACCAAAGTAGATAAATTCTCTGTCGGAACGGATGCACGTTACAATTTCAATCCGCTTTAAACTGACTTCCTAGGCCAGGGGTGTCAAACTTAAAGCCGGCAGCCCAGGATGTTGTTTTCACGGAACCCTTTTAAAACAGTTGGGGGGGTCTTTTATGTGCCACGCAAAGAATCAAAGCCCCATCCGTGGGATGCAGGCACCATGCAAAACCAAGACCCCCCCCCTCCGGTCCATGGAAAAACCTCTCTCCACAGAACCGGTCCCTGGTGTCCAAAAGGTTGTGGCGGGGGGGGCACTGGACTAGAAGACCTCACAAGGTCCCTTCCAAGTCTGATACTCTGTCATTCTATTTCCACTCTTACAGGTAGAGGGTTCTTCCAAACAGAGATTAAATGCTAGGGAGAATGAGGAAGAGGGGATTGTACGACAGAAGGCAGAGTATCTTCTTAGATGCCTCATTACTAAGGCCAACGTAAGCACTAAATACCTCACCTGCTCGGATCTCACCCAGGTTTAATCCTTGCAAAGGGGAAACTTTCCCCTCGTGACACATTTGATCTGGTTTCTCTAACAACCCATGCTTGTCTTTAAAAGGGAGCCTTTTTTTTATTTCACAGGGGCTATTAATTGATAGCCGTGTTATCAAGGCCTCCTTTTCAAGGGAATCAATTTATTTCTGGCTGTCAAGAAGAAGAAGAAGGGAGAGGAAAAAACACACAGGCTGCAAGACAGAGTAGGAAGGAATTGATTTAAAAGAGGGTTTTTTTAAAAAAAAAAAAAGCTGGGGACAAATGGAGGAAAATGTCTTTGGTGCCATGATGGGGCTGGATTTAGGGCTGGATCAAAACAATGAGGGGAAGTTGAGAACATAATCCAGCTTCAAAAAGCTCTCTCCCGTAAAGGACTGAATGGAATTTAACTTTAAGTAAGCTGCATTATGCCTTTTACCTACACAAAAAGCTCCATGGGAAATGTCAAGAACTAAAAAGGGTCTATTGGGATAGAACATCAAAAAGAATACTTGGAACTGAAATGACTGAAGATGAAGTTTTACATCTAAGTGGGGCCATAATTCCATTAAGGCCACGGCTGTTGGGTTCATCCAAACATCTCAGCCACAAACAAATGGCTTAGCAAGCTGTAAAAGAGCGATCCAATGTCCTAGGCCAGGGGTCTTCAAACTTGGCAACTTTAAAAGAATTGTGGACTTCGACTCCCCAAATTCCCTAGCCGGTATTCGGGGAGTTGAAGTCCACAAGTCTTAAGATTGCCAAGCTGAGAGACCCCTGTCCAAAACAAAGCCAAATGAGGAAGGTGTAATGGGGTGCTGGAAAGAAGCAAGGGCCGACATGCCACAGGTATCTCAGAAGGAGACGGGAGGCGTGGGAAGCATTTTAGAAGGACCGTCCCTTCATTTTTCAGGCAGGAAAAGGTGAAATGCCTTCAGTCTTACATGGTTTTGTCACTGTAGCCTTATTTATTAGATAGAGTTAGTGCTCAAGGTTAAGATTTATTTTTATTTTTTGCCTGGATGACCTGGAATTCTGAAAGCTTTTCTGGCCTGTTTCTTTTACTCTCGGGAAAACTAGAGAAGTCCTTTCCGGAGTGCAACTGTTTAAACATGGCCCAAAACACAGCAGTTGCCCAGTTCTAAATGGAGATTCTGCTAGATTTAGTCGACTGCTTTCTGTGATCTGTCCAAGGTTCTGAAGAAACAACCCTGACCGCAGTTCCTAGGATCTGCAATCTTAAGACTCCTCTGGACCAACTGATCCCAGAATTGTGCTAGAACAAGGCTCTTCAAACTTGGCACGTTTAAGACTTGTGGACGTCAATTCCCAGAATTCCTGAGCTAACGTGACTGGAAGGAGGGATTCCGGGAGTTGAAGTCCACAAGTCTTCAAGCTGTCAAGTTTGAAGACACCTGTGCTAGAAGATGAATAAATGAAATGAATCTCCCAACGCGGAGAAAAAAGGCTGCATAGCGGAAGGAGGTGGAGAAGGTGTTGTTTGAGGGAAAGCAGAGTTTATTAGTGAGAGCATCAGAACCGGGAACAGTCTCCCAGGTGTGACCACACTAGTGCAATATAAAGTACACTTTCCCCCAAGCAACGCCTTCCTTCTCCATCTCCTTCTCTTACACAGCCTTTTTTCCCCATGTTGGGAGACCTAATATCTAAGAGGCTTCCACAAAGAAGAGGGGAATCAACCTTTTTCTCCAAAGTGCCGGAAGGCAAAACAAGAAGCCATGTGCTAATCCAGGAGAGAAGCAACCTAGACCTAAGGAGAAATTTCTTGGCCCTGAGAACAATTAACCAGTGGAACGACTTGCCTCTAGAAGCTGTGGATGTTCCATCACTGGAGGCTTACCCATTTGCTTGAGTAAGGGGTTGGACTAGAAGACCTCCAAGGTCCCTTCCAACCCTGTTATTCTGTTAATCGAGGAGAGAACCCACCTAGAATTAAGGAGAAATTTCCTGAATAATAAAGCAGTGGAACAACTTGCCTTTAGAAGTTGTGGCTGCTCCAACACTGGAGGCTTTTAAGAAGAGATTGGACAACCAATTGTCTGAAATGGTATTGGGTTTCCTGCCTGAGCATGGGGTTGGGCTAGAAGACCTCCAAGGTCCCTCTGTCATCTCTGTTATGTTGTCAGCTCAGCATGCACCACGACCCCCATTTAATCCACAATGTGATAGACATATTAATAGAACTTGAAGAGGGGAGGAAAAAAGGCAGGAAAACCTTGAGGAAAAGTTCTGCAGTACTTTGAAATTGTGTGTGTGTGTGTGAGTGGGTGTGTATTTATACTGCTATGCATACAGGATGCCCACACTGATCAAACACCTTGCTGCCACATACAGAAACAAAACTTGAATTGACTATTTCGTCAAGGTGATTTGGGGAGAGGGCTCAAATGACGCGTAAGCCTCAAAGAAACGCCACATGGAAGGGGCCTGGATTTGAGATCAAATGCCCCAACGCATCAAGGTTGCTTTTTGATAATTTGAGAGGGGAAGGAAGAAGCACCAATGGACCAGAAATGAAAGTGAAGCCGGGTGTGCTTCCTTGAATTTTTAGAAAGCCACCCAGTGGAAAAAAAAAATTAAAAAATAAATTCAGCCTTCGTTAATCCCAAGTCTCCATTTGCCAGGAACGCACCACAAATTCCTTCTCTAATATTCTATGGTTGACCTTTGGTCATTTTCAGTGAATGCCACCTCTCACTTCAAAGTTTACACACCTTTAAAAGTCCCAAAGGTGCTTTTTCAAAGGTGCTTTTGGTTTTGTTGTTTTCTCGGAGACGTTTCGCTTCTCACCCAAGAAGCTTCATCAGTTCTGACTAAATGGTGGAGGATGGAAGGATTTATACTCCTTGCGCTCATCTGGTCATTGAGACCACTTGGGAGGCTTATCTGTTCCCTCAGGGTCATCTGAAGAGTGCCAATGAATGAACCTTCTTGGAACTACCGAAAGGACAACAGGAGAGAGGGAGTGTCGTACCCCACCCCCCCGTGGAGAGGGGGATGTTCAGTTTTAACACAGACGCCTCTTGGGACACACACACACCCCTTTCAAACCAGCGGTTTCAAACCAGAGTAATCCTTTAAAAGGATTCAGTGCTGGACTCTGATTTCGGGAGCAGGGAACCGTTTCTGCAACCGTAGATTCCCCCCCCCCCCCCGGCTCTGAAAATCCTATGGGAATGACATTACAACACCAATAGGGAGGAGGCCGGGCTGACCGGGCTGTCTCTTTAATTTGCATAGCCGATCGTTGTATTAAACTATTTCTCTTTTTACTGTCTGGTCAAAGACCAGAAGTTATTTCGGGTATTGGTTTGCATGGATCTCTCTCTCTCCCATCCCCGTCTCTCCTCCCTTCGTCCCCCTCACCTCTCTCTCTCTCTCCCTCTCCTGCCCTCTCCTCTTTCTCTCTTTCATCTCTCTCCCTCCCTCCCTCTCCTCTCTTTCTCTCTCTCCCCTCTCTCCCTCTCCTCTTTCTCTCTCCTCTCCCCCTCTCTCTCTCCCCTCCCACCCTCTCCTCTCTCATCTCTCTCTCTCTCCCCCCTTGTCTGTGTCCCTCCCACCCTCCCTCTCCTCTCTTTCTCTACCTCCCTCTTTCTCTCTCTCCCCCTCTCTCATCTCTCTCTCTCTCTTTCTGTTTCTCTCCCTTCTCCCCCCCCTCCCCACCCGTGTTAAGCTGCTGGATATTTAACACAGTCTGGAGGATTTTCTTCAGGGAAGGAAGGCGTGGATGATTATTGTACATTGTAGAATCACAACACAGACAAAGCTACAAAAAGGCATTAAGAGAGAGCCGAATGTAGCTTGCCATCTAACCCCCCCCCACACACACACACACATTATGGTTAACAGGTTCTGGAATAAGAGGTTGTGCCCCTTCCACAAACACCCGAGGAACCCAACCGATCACAGCATTATCTTCCCCCAGCTTGCAAAAAACGAGATCACTGCACTGCAATAACTTCTGGTCAATCCTTCCATGGGGAAAAACTGTGCAGTTATGGGTCAGCCGCTTACAATTATCCAGGGAATATGCCATCAGGGAGGGGTGGGAGACAGTAATTACTGCTGCTAATTAAGGATGATTGATGGATACTAAAGATAGGCGTGGAATGGCAGGGAGGAGAGGGAGAGCGCCTAAAGGACATCGTGCAAGGAGAACCCCTGTTCAGCTCCTTTACATCCAGGCTTCAGGCGTAGTAACTAAGTGACTGAAGTTTCTGCCGTGCAAAATCGTAATTGGAGAGCATGAATTGATGTCTCTGGTCTATGGAGGTGTCCCATTGGAGAATATGAATTATGAGACACCCAGGGGGTGGGAGGAAAACCAGGGTCAAGGGTGGCAATGAAGGATGTGTCGCAGAGTCGGCTACACCCAGGCAGTGGCCGGACATGTTAACTCCCAATAAATCCTTTTGAAGTGTTGGGAGATTTAATTGGGGTTACGTGCCGGAATGCTGATATTCCCACGGTCATGTGATCCAAATTCAGATGGCTTGGCCACTGGCTCATATTTATGACGGTGGCAGCCCCCTGATTTCCCCTTTGGCAACCTTTAGACAAGCCTAGCCAATGGGGAAAGCCCCTTTTCACTTCACCACCGCGTTACGAACTTCACAACTATCAGGGATTCGTTTAAGAACGGTGGCAAGAAAGGCCGGAAAAGGGGGGATAAGCCTCACAACCGTCGCGCTTAGCCACGAGAAATGTTGGGCTCAGGCTGTGGTCGTAAGTCAAGGACGACCTGTATTACACACATACACGCCCACACACATCCCTACTGAAAGCACCAGCTTGGGGCAAGACGCACAGGTTTTACAGGTTGGGAAATAATCCCTGGCTGATTTGGGGTGGGGGGGGGAACCAAAGCTCTCCATGAGCTTTCCTCCTCCACAACTCACCCCAAGTTACTAGGCAACCTACAATTTTATGCAAAAGACAAAAAGGAAAGGCCGTGAAGCACAGCTAGGTTTTGTATTTTGAGGGGAGGGCTGTTTTGTGGAGGGAGGAGGAGGAGGAGGAGGAGGAGGAGGAGGAGGAATTGAGGGGTTGTTTCAGCCAGGTTTAACAGGGAAAGGAAACAAATAGCAATAGCCCTTAGACTTATATGCTGCTTTACAGTGCTTTACGGCCCTCTCTAAGAGGTTTACAGAGTCAGCCTCTTGCTCCTGACAATCTGGGTCCTTGTTTTACCCACCTCAGAAGGCTGGGAGGCTGAGTCAACCATGAGCCGGTCAGGATTGAACTCCTGGCAGTGGGCAGAGTTTGCCTGCAATGCTGCATTCTAACCACTGCACCACCATGGCAATAGGAATACGAACAAGAGTGGAATGGAATGGAATGGAATGGAATGGAATGGAATAGAATAGAATAGAATAGAATAGAATAGAATAGAATAGAATAGAATAGAATAGAATAGAATAGAATAGAATTGAATTTAAACTTAAACTTAAAGTTATATACCACTTTACAGTGGCTTCTCTAAGCAGTTTACAGAGTCAGCATCTTGCCCCCAACAACCTGGCTCTTCATTTTATGGACCTCAGAAGGACAGAAGGATGAGAATCAACCTTCAGCCGGTCAGGATCGAACTCCTAGCAGTGGGAAGAATTACCCTGCAATGCTGCATTCTAACTGCTGTGCCACCACAGCTCTTGAATGTAGATTAAAAACCTTTCCAAACCCCAGATAAGACCCTGAACCCCATCGCCTTATTCAGCAAGGGGGAGCCGCCAATTGACTTCTCAGTCCCAGAAGGATTTCCCCATTATCGGTCCTTTGCACGATCATAAAAGTAACCAAATTAAGTGCTGAACAGCTGAAGGCTCCCCTTGAACCCGCCATTACGGTCTGTTGTGTCTAGCCTCACGTTGCTCCGATGACGAGAGATTCCTCTAAGCACCAAACAACTTCTGGCCCTTTTGGTGGACAGGTGGCCCAACACCAGGTTTTTTTGCATGTACGTACAAACTGAACGATTCAACGGCACGAGTCATTAACGGGCGATGGGCAGAAAGAAGGATAGGAGGAAGAGTTGGGTTGGGCCCTTGAGAATGGGTTTATCTCCGCCGTGGCACAGGAATGATGCCCGGCCTGGGCTCTCAGTCCAGAATAAATCTACCTTATTCCAAGGAGAGTTTGTGTATTGTATATGTGTGTTATATAAGTAGTGGGACACGGTGGCTCTGTGGATAAGACGCTGAGCTTGTCGATCAGAAAGGTCAGCAGTTCGAGCGGTTTGAACCCTTAGCGCCGCATAACGGGGTGAGCTCCCGTTCCTGGTCCCAGCAGCTTCTGCCAACCTAGCAGTTCAAAAGCACGTTTAAAAAAAAAAAAACATGCAAGTAGAAAAATAAGGGCCACTTTGGTGTGAAGGGAACAGCGTTCTGTGCACCTTCAAAGGCATTTAGTCCTGCCGGCCACATGACCACGGAGGCGTCTTCAGACAACGCTGGCTCTTTGGCTTTGTAACGGAGAGGAGCACCGCCCCCTAGAGCCGGAAAAGATTACCACATATTATGTGCCAGGGTTTTACCTTTTATTATGTAAGTATTATTGGGAGGGGGGATTTTGGAAAGGGTTCAAGACAGTGGTGGGATTCAAAAAAATTTAGCTACCGGTTCTGTGGGTGTGGCTTGGTGGGCGTGGCTTGGTGGGCGTGGCAGGGGAAGGATATACTGCAAAATCCCCATTCCCTCCCCATCCCACTAACCTGCTTTCCAGCTCCGTTCTCCTGTGCGGGGCAACCAAAGGAGACCCAGCCGATCAGCTGGGACTCAATGGGAGGCAGAGAGGAGATGGGGTTGGCGGGGAGGTCAGAGGTGGCCTTGGCCGGTTCTCCGAACTACTCAATATTTCCACTACTGGTTCTCCAGAACTGGTCAGAACTGGCTGAATACCACCTCTGGGTTCAAGGCCACATCGGGTCCTTCGTGGTATGCCAGAGGCTTCCTGCTAAAAAGTAAGGCCCAGGCAAGGAAGCAGACAAAATTTAAATAAATGTGAGTTGGTTTCCAAGCATCCGAATGTAACTCACGTGACCCTGGGGGGCGTATTGCAATGGCTGTAAGTGTGAAAAAAGGGGCCACGAGTCCCTTCTTTTTCAGTGCCGCTGTAACTTTGAACAGTTCACCCAACGAACGGTTGCAAAGTCCAGGACGAGCTGCACAACCCCGTTACAAGCAAGCTGCAACACACACACACACACACACACACACACACACACACACACACACAGACCGATCAAGATAAACCTTTCTCCCGTCTCATCCCCTTGCTTTCCAGGCGCTGATCTGGGTGCCCCCTAATGAAGAGGCATTCGCTGTTTCATAAATATGACAAATGGAATACCATCTCTCTCTTCCTCTCCCGTCCCCCCACCCCCTTCATCTGGAGCAGGAATCGATTTCTGCCTTCTCCCTCTTCCTCCCCCCCCCCCCCTTCAACCCCCCCCTCCCACCCCCCCCCCCCAAAAAAACCCCGGCATTTTCAGAATATAATTCTTGACAACCATGCGTCCATGCGCTAAAACTGATTAAATCGGCCTGGCGCTCCCCTTCCAGTAGGCTTCTCTCTCGTGCTTCATCGCCCGCGTTTTAAGTAACCGTTCCAAGGAGTGTGCTGAGATCACGAAGGGCCCCCTCCCCGAATGAAGCCCCTCTTCCCTACAGCCCTGGGGCAGAGAGAAAGAAAAACACGGGGGTCTCTTTCCCCCCCACCCATGTCAAAGTGATGGATTGAGGGGCAATACGAAAAGAAAGGAGAGGAAGTGGATTGCTTCCCGCCATTAATAATTTCCATCTCTTCCAGCCGAGGGTGGAGAATCCAACCCTCACAGGCACGGAGGCTTTGCGGGGGGGGGGGGGGGGGCGGGAGAAATCTCGGGGGGGGGAAGGGGGGTGGGGGGGGGGGGGGGGGGGGGAATGCGGATATGTATGTCATGCCGTTTTCCACTGACAGACGTCCGTCTGCTCCCGGCTCCTGACATCCGTCACTGGGGCAGGCGTGGAAAGCTCATCTGCCAAGCAGCCGTCCAGAGGAACGGAGAGCGTGGCGACACCGGTGACCTTTTCCTTCGTGGCACAGAACTGTAAAGCCTGCAAACACGGTGTGAAGTCCAGGCAGCCTCCTGTTTGAGGCTTGTTAAGAGCCCTGCTATCCATCTTCTGTCTCGCTTGTCCATCTTCACGGGCAGGTTTATTTCATTAGCCCGGGAGAAAGGGCTCTTTCCTTTCTCCTTTCCTTTCCTTTCTGCTTTCTCCTTTCTCTTTCCTTCTCCTTCTTTCCTCTTTCATTTCCTTTCCCTCCCTTTTTCCTTTCCTTTCCTCTTTCCTTTCCTTTCTCCTTTCCCCTCTCCTCCTTCTCCTTTCCTCTTTCGTTTCCATTCCTTTCGCTCCCTTTTTCCTTTCCTTTTCTCTTCCCTTCCTTTCCTCTTTCCTTTCCTTTCTCCTTTCCCCTCTCCTCCTTCTCCTTTCCTTTTTCCTTTCCCCTCTCCTCCTTTCCTACTTCCTTTCCTTTCCTCTTCCCTTTCTCCTTCCTTCCTTCTTGCCTACCTACCTACCGAGCTATATACCTACCTACCGAGCTATATACATACATAAATACATACATACATACATACATACATACATACATACATACATTTTGTGCCCTAACCATGGACACAGAAATATTGAAGAGAGCAGGCCTGTTCTACCAAACCAAATGACAACAGTTGTGGGAAAAGGCAACGAATGTTGGCATACTTTAAAAAGTCCTGCAGCTGGTCTGAAAACAAAAGACGGGAGATTGAATCACCTTTTCCTTCCTTTCTATCTTTCTTCCGCTCCAACCCAGCCTTGGAAAAATCACATTTGCATTTTCAAAAAGGGCCGTGCAGTTCTCTCTCCGAGAGATCTCGCCTCATTTCTTTCCTCTTTATTTACAGGTTTTTATAGGCAAATTCCCACCCCAACAAAAGAGCCCAAGGTTGCACTCTCTGATTTTTGTTTTTTTTTAAACAGCTCCTTAAGGAGGGCTTACGCAGAGACTTAATTTAAGTTCTCGGTTCATTATAAGCTCTGATGGGTTTATCGCAGTTTGTTAAATAAACCACAAACTGCACCGGGTCCACACATGAACTGAAGTAATACACCATGACTTGCTAGCCCTGCTAGACTCACATATTACATTAACCTCAAAACAAACCACCATGTGATTGAGAAGGGGGTCTAAACCGAACTTCTGAAAGCCCAAGTTCGACGGCTTAAGAGAATAATAGAGCTGGAAGGGACCTTGGAGGTCTTCTAGTCCACCCCCACTGCTCAAGCAGGAGACCCTCTACCATTCCAGTCAAGTGGCTGTGCAAACTCTTCTTAAAAGCCTCCAGGGATGGAGCCCCCACAACTTCTGGAGGCGTTCCGCGCATTAATTGTTCTCACTGTCAGGAAATTTCCACTTCGTTCTAGGTTGCTTCTCTCTTTGATTAGTTTCCACCCGTTGTTTCTTGCCCTGCTCTCTAGTGCTTTGGAGAATAAAATAAGTTGACTCCTTCTTTGTGGCAGCCCCTCAGATATTGGAAGACTGCTATCATGTCTCCCCTTAAGCCTTCTCTTCATTAGACTTGTTGTTAGTTGCGAAGTTGTGTCTGACCCATCGCGACTATCGCGACCCCATGGACCCATCATGACCCATTGCGACCCCATGGACCACGTTCCTCCAGGCCTTCCTGACCTCTACCTTCTTCTGGAGTCCATTGAAGCTCCTGCTTCCTGCTTCAGGGACTCCATCCAGCCCCTTCCTTTTCTGTTGTCTCCTCCTCCTCCTCCTCCTCCTCCTCCTCCTCCTCCTCCTCCTCCTCCTCCTTCTTTTGCCCTCTCCATCATTCTCAGCATTAGGCTCTTCTCCGGTGAGTCCTTCCTTGTCATGAGGTGATCAAAGTCTTTGAGTTCCATCTTCAGGATCTGGCCTTCTAAGGAGCAGTCAGGGTGGATCTCTTCTAGGACTGACCGGTTGGATCGCCTTGCAGTCCAAGGGACTCGCTGGAGTCTTCTCCTTCAGCCCCGGAGCTCAAAGGCCTGAATTCTTTTGCGCTCAGCCTTCGTTATGGCCCAACTTCCACAGCCACGCATCGCAACTGGGAAAACCATGAGACTAGGCAAACCCAATTCCTGCAACTGTTCTTCATACGTTTTAGCTTCTAGGCCCCTAATCATTTGTGTTGCTCTTTTCTGCACTCTTTCCAGAGAATCAACATCTTTTTTTTTTAATAACATGCCCTAACGAGGGACTAGGAAAACTGCTCTTCTCGGCTTCATACCCAGACAGCAAGATGGGATCTGTAGTCCAAAACATCTGGAAGGAAATGAATCGTTTCCCTGCTGTATCTAGATGCAGAAATATCAGGCGTTATGGCTTCTTTCTCCCTGCCAGACTGGAGGAAGCCTGTAAACACCCAACGTTCCCCGCTCCCTGCCTCCTGCCAGCACATTATTCCCGTGGAGATATGTCCTAGGAAATTGAATGGCCCTAATTAATGACTCATTAACAGATACTGACATTGCCCCTTATCCTAATTTATTAATATCAGTCTTGACTCTTCCATCTCTTGCAACTTAAAACAAGAAGAAGATGCAAAGCGTTTTAAAGAGAAAGCAACCGTATTTCAAGGTTGCATCTGAAGAAGTCTTGATGTTTGGGGATATTAAATCTGAGCCCAATCTCATTCTATCTGGGAAGATGGGATGGGTGGTTGTGGCTGGCTTTATGCTTAAGAGCCACTGTCTTAAGAATTAGAAACTGCTGTTAAAAACTGACACACAAACACACACACACAAAGTTATACTTGACAAAAATCGGCACCTACCATCTACAGAGTTTTGGTGGTGAATCCACTTTCGTGGACTCTTGGGTTTTTCTCCAATGCTGTTTCTTTGAAAGAAAAGCAGGCTAGGATGCACACACCCACTGCATTCTCACAGTAGGCTACGCTACGATTTGCTAAGCCACACTTACCCCTAGAAGCCAAACTAGTTTCCACCCATTGCTTCTTATCCTGCCTTCGGTGCTTTGGAGAATAAGTCAAGCCCCTATTCTCTGAGAGAGCACAAGTCCTGGAAGACAGTGATCCTGTTCACACACACACACACACACACACACACACTCCTTCTCTTTGTTTAGGACAGGCTTAATTCCCTCAACCGTTCATCATCAGATCTTCTTAGACATCCTATTTTTATGCAGGAATCAAAAAAGAGCTTCTTCCATTCCAGAGGTGGGCATTCAGCAGGTTCTGACCAGTTCTGGAGAACCGGTAGCAGAAATTTTGAGTAGTTCAGAGAACCGGCCAATCCCACCTCTGACTGGACCCGCCAACCCCATCTATTCTCTGCCTCCCGTTGAGTCCCAGCTGATCGGCTGGGTCTTCTTTGGTTGCCCTGCCCAGGAGAACGGAGCTGGAAAGCAGGTTAGTGGGGTGGGGAGGGAAGGGAGATTTTGCAGTGTATCCTTCCCCTGCCACGCCCACCAAGCCACGCCCATCAAGTCACACCCCACCCACCAAGCTACGCCCACAGAACCGGTAGTAAAAAAAAATTGAATCCCGCCATTGTTCCATTCCCAGTTGATCTTCATAATCATGAAGTTTACAACTTTGATTTAAAAAGAAAGAAAGAAAGAAAGAAAGAAAGAAAGAAAGAAAGAAAGAAA
>NW_020769420.1:58625-98967 GCF_900518735.1 Pseudonaja textilis | reverse complement strand
ATCTATCTATCTATCTATCTATCTATCTATCTATCTATCTATCTATCTATCTATCTATTATATCCGATGTCTAAAATATATCTGTCTTATTTTCAGTAAGTTGCAGGTGACCTCTGAATTTCAGTTATCTTAGAGCGCCCTCTACTGTTCAAAAGACACCAAACCAGCAGGACCTTGACGGCTGCAAAGCGATGTGGTCTGCCATAAATCAGAGTCTTTCCAGATGAACAATTTCTATTAAAAGGTAGGACGGTCCGGTAGGCCACTTCATCAGGTACAATGTGCCTGCAATGTGGTTTGCTTGGTGGTGATTTACTGCTTTGGACCGGGTCCAAAAAGAAATGCCTAAGTCAAGCCCAGCCTAAGGAAGAGAAGGACTAAGGGTGACATCATAGCAGTCTCCCAGTCATTGAGGGGGCTGTCGCAGGGAAGCAGGGAGCCAAGCTGTTCTCCAAAGCACCTCCAGGCAGGACAAGAAGCAACGGGTGGAAACTAATCAAGAAGAGAAGCAACCTAGAATTAAGGAGCAACTTCCTGACCGTGAGAACCATTCATCAGTGGAACAACTTGCCTCCAGAAGTTGTGGGTGGATCTTTTCTTTTCAAGAAAAGACTAGACAGCCACTTGTGCGGAATGGTCTGGGGCAGTGGTGGCTAATCTTTCCAGCACAGAGAGCCAAAACGGGAATGCGCGCGCACCAGAAACCAGAACAGCAGCTCCCTGACTCGTGCGCACAGCAGCGCCAGGATCCAGAAGCTTAGCCTTCCCGTTGTGCATGTTCTTAACATGCATGCATGCACGAAGACCAGCTGGCTGGTGTGCAGGTGCACTCAGGGGAGCTGCTCTTCCAGTTTCTGGCATTCCCGTGTACGCGAAGACCAGCTAGCCAGCGCATGCATGGACTCCGGGGAGCTGCGCTTCCGGTTGCTGGTGCCCCCATGTGCACAGAGAACCGGTAGTTGAAATGTTGAGTAATTTGGAGAACCGGCCAATGCCACCTCTGACTGGCCCCGCCAATCCCATCTATTCTCCGCCTCCTGAGTCCCAGCTGATCGGCTGGGTCTTCTTTGGTTGCCCTGCCCAGGAGAACGGAGCTGGAAAACAGGTTAGTGGGGTGGGGAGGGAAGGGGGATTTTGCAGTATCCTTCCCCTGCCACGCCCACCAAGCCACACCATACCCACCAAGCCACGCCCACAGAACCAATAGTAAAAAAAAAATTGAATCCCACCACTGTCTCAAAGACCAGTTGGCCGGCATACCCGAACCCAGAAGAGCAACTGCTGATGGCTGGTGTGCCCAGAGAGATGGCTGACATGCGTGGCATAGGTTCTCCATTATGGGTGTAGGTTGAACTAGCAGACCTGCAAGGTCCCTTCCAATCTTATTAGTCTACGTTATATTAGTTCTAAGGGTGACTCTTCCTTGATTCTAACGATACGCCCTTCACCCTTCCTCTGAACTGCAGAGGCGGCAGCAGAGATCCAAGCAACAAGAATGGCTGCCCAAAGATCACACCATCCTGAAGTTCTACCCAAATACCCACAAATTAGGTCTCCCACCTACCGATGCACACAGGCAGCCACAGCAAACTTCACTCCACTTGGCAAGTCCCATGCTTTGTTTTATGCCAGCGATGCAGCTCTTGGTTGCAGCCCAGAATGCTCTGGTAAGGAGCAAAGCAGGCTGGACATTTTAAATTACCTTTATTAAGCAGGCCAAGCCAAATCTATATAAATAAAAGTGAAAGACCCCTCACGCATCATCACAAAATCCCCAGAACTGTAAAGCCTACAAACTTGAAATCTGGCACCTATGTTCCTCTTGGCTTCTAGGGGCTCACTAAGAAAGGATTCTTCGAAATGACCATCAGAGCTATTAGTATTTCCTATATTATTATTATTAACACGCTCTGATGCTAAGGAGTTCTACTCCCCCTCCCTGCCTGAAAAGAAATCTCTTCCAAATGCAAAACACAAGCAGAGGAGAGGAGTTTCAGTTTGTTTCACAGCACCAAGCAGCTTGAGTACAGAACAGATGAGCTAAGCCACGCCCAGGCTCCTTGCTGTCTCCTTCTTGCTCACACAGCAAATAACTGCTTCAGTTTCCAAACAGCCCTCAACTCTCTCACACAGTGACCGGATGCTAGCCAGATGAATACCAACGGATGCTGGTAGACAAGAGGCAGAATTTTTCCCCCCCTCCTTATTTTCCTCCCCCAAAACTAAGCCCGACCGCATAGTTTCATAGAGAACCAGCTAGTACCGGGATGTTAGAAACTGTTAAGGCCCTAAGAACAATGCCCAGCAGGGTGTTGGAAACGCAAGAGCAGAGCCAGACAGCCGGGGTTTGGCAGAAGGGAAGGCCGCAGGGTTCGCTGCTTAAATTTCGTGCTTCGTGAACGCTTCAGCCACTCAGTGGAGGAAGTGGGGGGGGTCTTGGTTTTCCTGTCGCCTTCGTTGCTCTAACTTCTCTTGTTGCTTCCCAGGAGGCCTGCTAAGGTTTCCTAACCACTGAGCTCCCCGTCAGGTGGGAAGAAAACTCTTGATTGTTTTGCTGACAGGTTTGTGGGCTTAAATTCTTTGGATTATTTATGGGCTGTTCTCCCTAGTTCAGGGAGGCACAAGAGGTCCAATAGGTCAGAAGCAGAGAAGAGGCATACCTGCAGCTGGAAGAATCCAGCACCTTGCCCGAACGCCGTAGAATTGCCCTGACGTTGCTAGGCAACCTCAGTTTTATTTTCCATAGCAATCCCTGCCCTTGGCAAATTATCCATAAAGAGCCAGAGGGGGAGAGGAATGGACCGTGTGGATCAGGTGGTACAACAGGTTAAGTCCTCAACTTACAGCTACTCGCTTAGTGACACTGCGAAGTTAAAACGGCACTGATGAGACACACCCAACTCCTACAACCCTACTTCATATGTTCTATCCTCCGTTTGTTTCGTACGTTCCCTCGTAGGCTGCAATCTCCTTGTGAAATTTCCTTCTCCTCTTCTCCCCTTCCCACCAGACAGACCCTCGGCCAACAAATACATTGTGAGGTGCCATGACAGGCAGAGCCAAAGGAGGCGATGGGAAACACTCCGGATACCTGGGGCTCACCATCCCCATAACAACCCAGCTAGGGCGTTTCCGTTGAGTGGGACTCGTGGACGATCCTAGCCTAGATTTGGAGGTCGTTAAAAAAAAATAAAGCAAGATAGAATTTAAAAAAGAAGAGTGTTAAAAGAGAGGGAGAGAGAGGGAGAGAGAGGGAGAGAGGGAGAGAGGGAGGGAGAGGGAGAAAGGGAAGGAGAGGGAGAAGGAGAGAGGGAGAGAGAGGGAGAGAGGGAGGAAGAGAGAGGAAGGGAGCGAGAGGGAGAGGGGGAAGGAGGGAGAGGGAGGGAGGAAGAGAGGGAGGGAGGGAGAGAGGGAGAGAAGGGGAGGGAGAGAAAGGGAGGGAGAGGGAGGAAGGGGGAGGGAGGAAGAGAGGGAGAGGGGAGAGAGAGGGAGAAAGAGGGAGGGAGGGGGAGCGAGAGAGGGAGATCAACGAGGAACTAAAGTTGTGAATTTGTGACCCAGCCTGACCTGAGATAGTCCATAATAAGCGTTCAAATGTGGAAGCCTCTTCAGACAGAGATAAAGTATTAACTGTGGAGGCAACATAAACAGCATTTAGACCTAAAGTCTCACTCGTTTCTAACAGACCTACCTGTGTGGGCAGTCCGAATTTGTAGGTCTAAATCTAAAGCTGACCGTCTAAAACTGACCCATCTAAAGTTGCTAATTTAAACCCTGACCTTCTGAAGTTGACAGTGTAAAATTGTGGGAGCTCCTCCGTCCCTGGAGGTTTTCAAGACGAGACTGGACAGCCATCTGTCCGGAATGGTATGGGATCTCCTGCCACAGGCAGCGGGTTGGACTACAAGACCTCCAAGGTCCCTTCTGGCCCTCTTATTCTATGGTTTTCCCCAGCGGAAACGTCAGACCGAACCTTTGCCCACCGCCCACCGGAAGAAGAGAAAGCTGGGCTCCCACACCTGACTTGTACACGTTCCGGAGGCAGGAGAGAGAGGCGTTGAGTCGGGCACATTCCTCCCAGTTCGCCCCGAATTTCTCCACCGTCTTGCAGACCTGCTCGTCCGACATCTCCAAAAGGTCTTCCAGGCTCAGCTGCCCGGAGGCGATTTCCTGGAGGAAGAGAGAGCAAGAGCAAGAAGGAGATGGAAGCGGTTAGAGAAGTTTAGCAATGGAAAGTGGCTTGCCGGCTAAAACTTGCCCCTGCGAGGAATGTTAATTTGTGAAAAGAGTCCTGCAGAACAAGGTTGCAACATGGGACGTTGCTACGGTCACGGTGCTCTGACTGAAGCTGCCCAAAATCATGAAGCGGACTCCTCGTCCCGACAAAACCCGGAGCAACCAGGACGATTAGGGGACTGGAGACTAAAATATATGATGAACGGTTGCAGGAACTGGGCCTGGCGATTCTAGGGAAGAGAAGGACTAGGGGAGACCGGAGAGCAGTCTTCCAATATTTGAGGGGCTGCCCCAGAGAGGAGGAAGGGGTCAAGCTGTTTTCCAAGGCACCCGAACAGCCAGACAAGGAATAATGGATGGAAACTGAACAAGGAGAGATTCAACCTGGAAATAAGGAGAAACTTTCTGACAGTGAGAACAATCAACCAATGGAACAGAAGTTGCTTTCTGAAGTTGTGGGAGCATCATCACTTGAGACCTTCAAGAAGAGATTGGACTGCCAGTTGTCAGAAATGGTGTTGGGTCTCCCGCTTGGGTTCGGGGGTTGGACTAGATGACCTATAAGGTCCCTTCCAACTCTGGTTATCTGTTATCTGTTAAAACCCCTTTTATTTAGGCTAAAGTGAATTCCTCTCATTCACACCCAGCAAAGTCCCGGCAAACAGTCTTTCAAGAGATTTTACAAGGATAGACCTTTATAAGGCTTGGAGAGTTGCCAGGCCGATAGCTTCCAAATGCCACACTGTAGCAGTAAGAAATCAGGAGCAAATCTTCACTCTACTTAATTGAACTAATTGTCTCCTGCAAAAAAAAACACTCCCTTTTTGCTCCTCTTTATTCCCTATGGGAGTGGCCATTCGCTGTCCACCTGTGCCTTTACTCCCAAGTCGATCCTTGTTCCTTAGCTGTTCCCTTTTCCTAGCAGCTCTGCGCATGCGCACACAAAAGCCGTAAAATGGGGCAAAACTCACTCCACAGATTTTCTCACTTAGCAACATACATTTCGGCCTCAATTGTGGCCATAATTTGAGGATAAAATGTATACCGGCTGCTCCATTCCCTCGCCTTTAAAGTCAGCACTAAAAGAACCACCAAGAAATTCTCAGCCTGAGAATTACACAGAAAAAGAGAAGATCCTTTCATAAAAGAAGAAAACTCAAGAAATTAGTACAACAATATTACACTTTAGATAGTGAGAAGATGTCATTTTACTAATAAGCACGCAACTTTACGGGCCAGATTGCTCTTCCTCTTATCCCTTGCACAAGCAACTCTTATTATGATGAACATCATAAAGCAAATCCGTTTGCAGCTGTAAAAATTTGTCTGTCTGTCTGTCTCTCTCTCTTTCTCTCTCTCCCCTACAATGAAACGTTCAGTAATGATAGAGCACTGCTGCCCTCTCGTGTTTCTTTTTTTTTTTTATAGTTTGCTTAATTTATTTTGCAATAAATCATAAGATCATACCAAATCTACCTTAATAATGTTTTATAAAGATAATATTAAGAAAAAAAATTTTTTTTATGCTAAATCTGAATATTCTATCATTATGTTTTATTATCTAACCATTGATAAAAAAGATCCCAAACTTCATAAAATTGTTTATCTTCTTGTTCTCTGATTTCAAATGTCAATTTGCTCATTTCAGCACAATCCAATATTTTCTTAATAATTTCTTCTTCTGATGGAATTTTCTCACTCTTCCAGTTCTTAGCAAATACAATCCTAGCCGCTGTTAATATATTTACAATCAGATACTTCAAATTTTTATTATATATATCCGGTAAGATTCCCAATAAAAAAATCTCTGGTTTCAAGTCTATATGTGTCTTTGTCATTTTTTCCAACCATATGCGTATTTTAGTCCAATATTTTCTAGCGTCCTCACAAGTCCACCACATATGGTAGTATGAGCCAGGTATCTGATGACATTTCCAACATTTTTCAGATTTGTTCTTAAACATTCTTGCAATTCTTGTCGGGGGAAAATGCCACCTGTAAAACATCTTATACAAGTTTTCTTTATAAGCTGTTGACATTGTCATTTTATAATTTCTATTTATAATTTCTATTTATAGTTTCTATTGCACTCATGCAGCAAAAAAATGCACCATTTAAGGACTTCCCCTGCCAGAAAAGGGACAAACCAAGAAACGTTGCATAGAGCCCATAAAACACCTGAGAAGCTGTGGAGAACTGCAATTTTTAACGTGACCTAATGGAAATCATGCTCAAATCTATGGGAACTATCCATGAAATGCATTTTATTATTTATTTATTTTTGTATTGGTATTTGGTTTAAATAAAAGCATCTTTCATTCTTGTCTCATGCTATTCTTCCCTCTGCCCCCTCCTCAGTTATCTTCTGGGAAATAATCAATCAACGTCAGGAATACTCCAAATGGGCCTTTTTATGCATGCGTGGATCCATGTCTCTATGTCATATTTGTATGTTGCCACAATCAAGAATTACGGAGGTTTACAACAATCAAAGCGATAACGGTTGCTGTATTGTTAAAAAATTGGGTAAATAGTTAGCAGGATTATTATCCTTATATTATCTGTTTGTTTATTTATATATCTTATTTCTAAACTTGCGAATCCGGGGCAGAGGTGAGAGCAGCAATAAATCAGTTTAACTGGACCTTCTTGCGTGGTCTTCTCCTGGTCTTCTTTTCAACTCAAGGCTAGCACCTACTTGGAGTTAGATAAGAGTCAATGGAATTCAAGGGAGGTTGGACTTCGTTTGTTTGTGGCTATGTAGGGATTCTAGGGTGATGCCTCTTTTGACTCCGCCCCCAGGTCAGGCCACTCTTTCTCCTACAGTGGCCTTCAAGGGCAGCCCCATCAGAGGTGGTATTCAGCAGGTTCTGACCAGTTCTGGAGAACCAGTAGTGGAAATTTTGAGTAGTTCGGAGAACCGGCAATGACCACCTCTGGCTGGAGATTTTACAGTATCCTTCCCCTGCCACACCCACCAAGAACCGGTAGTAAAAAAAAATGGAATCCCACCACTGAGCCCCATGTAATAAACATGGCAGACAGTCTAGTCTAGTAGTGGTGACAACATAGGAGGAAGAGGAGGAAGAGGAGGAGGAGGGGGTGGGGCTGTGGGGGTCCTTGGTGCTCTCTGAGCTTGGTTGTTTTCTTGCAGACGTTTCATTACCCAACTAGGTAACTTCACCAGTGCTGGTCAGCTATCTAGTTGGATAAAGAAACACAACCAAGCTCAGAGAGCACCAAAGACCCCTCGAAACCAATTAAGTGCAACCAGAGGAGAGAATACAACCTAACTGGCAGCTCCAGGGAGGTTTGTAAGGATGGACTGACAGGGCAAGGGGGTGGAAGAACGAATCGTGTCGAGGGGAACAGGAACCAATAACTGCTGCCCTCCAGGCCTCGCTCACCTCCATGACCTCCTTGCGGATGTTCACAATGCGAAACCAGTGCCAGAGCTGCGGGAAGCCCTCCAGTTTGGCATTCCGCTCCTGCAGAGACACCTTCCTTTTGCAGGAGAGCTGACGACTGAAGTATTTCACCAGCTTACTCTGAAAAGAGAAGGACAGAGAGGGAGAGAAGGTTAGGGGAGAAGTCACGGTTCATGAAGGCGATTCCCTGCCACCCCAAGCACATTTCCTCCGTATTCTCTCACTGTCGCCTATGTGGGGAGCCAACATTGAATGTGTGCATGTGTGCAACTCTCTCTCTCTCTCTCTTTCTCTATCTACCTACCTACCTACCTATCTACCTATCTATCTATCTAAAAGCAAAATACCACTCATGCATCAAAACCTCCTGAATCGTAAAGCCTACAAACTCTTTGTTGCAGCCCAGAATGCCCTGGTAAGGAGCAAAGCAGGCTGGACATTTTAAATTACCTTCATTAAGCAGGCCAAGCTGAATCTATATATATAAAAGTGAAAGACCACATACACACATCATCACAAAATCCCCAGAACCGTAAAGCCTACAAACTTGAAATTTGGCACCTATGTTCCTCTTGGCTTCTAGGGGCTCACTAAGAAAGGATTTTTCGAAATGACCATCAGAGCATTCATATTTCTAAAGAGTTCTACTCCCCCTCCCCACCTGAAAAGAAATCTGTTCCAAATGCAAAACACAAGCAGAGGAGAGGAGGTTCAATTTCAGTTTCAGAATCCTTCTTCTTCCTACGCGTTGTGCGTTGTGCTGTGCGTTGTGTTGGTTTGAGAGAGAGGGAGTTTTGAACTCGGCAGTTCGAAGCTCACCAGGCTCAAGGTTGACTCCACCTTCCATCTTTCCGAGGTGAATAAAATGAGAACCCAGATTGTTGGGGGACAACAGGATGACTCTGTAAACCGCTTAGAGAGGGCTGGAAAGCAGTATATAAGTCTTAAGTGCTATTGCTATTGTCATTCCTTCCTTCCTGCCTGCCTGCCTGCCTGCCTTCCCAGTGGTTAGAATGCAGTATTGCTGGCTAATTTACTGCCCACTGCCAACAGTTCAGTCCTGACCGGCTCAAGGTTGATTCAGCCTTTCATCCTTCCAAGGTCGGTAAAATGAGGACCCAGATTGTTGGGGGCAAGAAGCCGACTCTGAAAACTGCTTAGAGAGAGCTGTAAAGCACTGTGAAGAGGTATATAAGCCTAGGTGTTATTGCTATCTTCCTTCCTTCCTTCCTTCCTTCCTTCCCAATGGTTAGAATGCAGTATTGCAGGCTAATTCACTGCTCACTGCCAGCAGTTCAATCCTCAATGGCTCAAGGTCAACTCAGCCATCCATCCTTCCAAGGTTGGTAAAACGAGGACACAGATTGTTGCAGGCAAGAGGCTGACACTGTAAACTGCTTAGATAGCTATTGCTATCTTGCTATTGGCACTAAACCACCCAGCCACCATTTGTACTTAAGGCGGGACTAGAACTCGCACTCGCCTGGTTTCTAGGCTCGCACCTTCGCCACTACACCAAACTGGCTATCCAATTCAGTTCATGCCTCTTTCCTGAGAACTGAAGGGGCTGGATACACATGTAAGCACAACTGAATTGCACACTATCAGTATTATTTTAAAGAAATGTGTACAAAATATAAGCAAACCCAGAAACAATTTTATGCTTGAGGCAGGCAGGTTGCTTGGCTCCGTATAAGCTTCCCAATTATTTCTTTTAAATTCAAATAGTGCTTGGAAAATGATAAAAGGGGCATGGAGGCTAATAAACTCCAAATTATGTATCAGCGGGTACATAGTGCCTGCAAGGGTCACAATGAGAACGGAGGCCTTGTAAATTTAATTTCTATTTGTCTTATTTATCAGCTTTCTCCATTCTATTTTCACTTATATTGAGCGAGAGGAGGGTTTTTTTTTTCACGCACCTGACAGTCCTCCTCCATCAGATACCTAAGCCCTATTCACACAATCTGTTTATCACACTTCACCAGCAAAGCAGAGAGGGGGTTTATAAATATAATTTCTGGGCAAATCAAAACTTATCTGCACATTCTGAGGAATGTCTTGTTGGAAAAACATATATTTCACGAAGGAAGGCAAGCATACATATCCCAGGATAATGTTGCAGGATCCAATTTAGATCAGCCACTGGAACCAGAAGCCTTTGGACTCGTGCTGGAGGCCATCTGCAGGAAGCTGCACTCTAGCAGAATGTGTATTTTGGGCTACTCAATGCATAGTGTTTATGTGGTGTCTGGTTGTGTGTGGCTTTTTATTTGTTGATTGGGGTGTTGATGGCCAGCTATAAAGTCAATGGCTGTTGTGCTTCCAACTCCTTGGTTCGTAACTGTCTGATAAGCAGCTGGTAAATCAGCCCTCCTGTTGACTGACAAGAGGCCTGTTTCCCGGGCTTCAATGATTTCCCTGGCTAGCTTTGTCCCTGCTCGGCCAACAATCTTAGTAGCAAATACAATGCATAGAATAGCCCAATGCACACATTCTGCAAGAGCAGGGGTCTTCAAACTTGACAGCGTTAAGATTTGTGAACTTCAACTCCCAGAATTCCTCCTTCAGTCAACCCCTCCTTCAGTTCAGGGGTTCTGGGAGTTGAAGCCCACAAGTCTTAAACTTGCCAAGTTTGAAGACCCTTGTGCCAGAGAGAAGTTTAACTTAAAATTAAACTTAGAATAACAGAGTTGGAAAGGACCTTGAAAGTCACCTAGTCCCACCCGCTTCTCAAACAGGAGACCCCACACCACTTCTGACCAAGTAGCTGTCCAATCTCTCCTTGAAAGCCTCCACTGATGAAGCACCTACAACTTCTGAAGGCAAGATGTTCCACTGATTCTCACTATCAGCAAATTCCTCCTTCTTTCTAGGCTGAATCACTCCTTGAACAGTTTCCATCCATTGTTCCTTGTCTGGCCTTCGGGTGCTTTGGAGAATAGCTTGGCCGCTTCCTCCTCTCTGGGGCAGCCCCTCAAATATTGGAAGGCTGCTATCCTGTCACCCCTGGCTCTTCTCTTCCCTAGACTAGTGAGGTGGCCTGAGGATGGGCTCCAGCGTGGATGCAAAAAGTTCAGAAGACAAAACCTCTTATCGTGGTGACTGACCCAGATTGGATCCTATTTGTTCGGAGGAGAAATAAATATGCATCAGAATAATTAACGTCTCCGGAGACACGGAGGGCATAAGATAATCAGTTCCCAAGTCTAAAATTACCTAATTGCACCATGGCATGACTAAGGTGTGTTGGGCATGTGATGTTGAAGCATCATCACAGCGATGGGATGAAAAAAAAGAGGGGGGAAAGGATAAATATAGGTTGAGGACTGAGAACCGTACAACCCTTGCTAAGATTGGCTGGGGGGGAAATTGGAGGAAGTTTTGTTTGTCCAACCAAAATCTCTGAGCAACCCATAAGCAGGGCAGAAAAATGATGACTTTATTCTCCGTTATCTTGGGCTCGACCACCTTCCAACTCTCTGATCCTGGGTGGATTTTTCACAACGGACGGGTGTTTTTATGAGGCGCCGCCGTTCAGGGGTGGGATGCTACCGGTTCGTCCTGGTTCTATAGAACCGGTAGCTCCCCAAAGCAGCTGACACCAAACCGGTTCTATGTAGCCCACCTGCCCGCCCGGGCTCTTGGCTGTCCTTTATTTCCTGGTTTTTCAGCCTCAGCTGCTTTGCACAGCACAGCTGATGATCAAAACTGACTCCTAGTTATGATGATTTATGTGGTGTCCTGGGGGTGTGTGTCCCGTGATCCCTTTTTGCGACCTTCTGACAGGCAAAATCAATGGGGAAGCCAGGTTCACTTAACAACCGTATTACTCGCTTAACAGCTGTAACCATTCACTTAACAATGGTGGCAAGAAAAGTCATACAACGGGGCAAAATTCACTTAACTGTCTCCCTTAGCGACATACATTTTGGGCTCCACTGTGGTCCTAAGTTGAGGACTACCTGTACCTCTCTCTAGCTTTCCCCCAAATGTTTAGCATGCTGTGTGAATCCAGCCTTATGATTCCGCATCTGACGTGACATACCTCCACCCCAGAAAAGCGAGCCATCTGAGTAATCACCAAAGCCACCTCTGAACTTCTCCAAATTATCTGTGGAGATTCTCAGCCATCCAGGTCATGGTTGCCCCCAAAGTGCTTTTCTAAGAAGCAGCTGGACTTCCTTTGTTTTTCTTTGAAGACGTTTCGCTTCTCATCCAAGGAGCTTCTTCAGCTCTGATTGAATGGTGGGGAATAGAAGGATTGATGCTCCTTGCAGACAGCTGGTCAATGACCGTCATGGACCGTCCAGTCAGAGCTGACCGGATGGTGGGGAATGGCAGCTGAAGCCAAGGCTGAAGAAGCTTCTTGAGAAGAAGAAAGTCCAGTTGCCTCTTGAAAAAAGCACCTTTGGGTTCTCCAAAATAGTCCTCTTCTACTGTGGGGTAGGAAGCTCCTGTTGCTTGTCCCAGCTTCTGCCAACCTAGCAGTTCGAAAGCAGGTAAAAAAATGCAAGTAGAAAAACAGGGACCCCTTCGGTGGGAAGATAACAGCGTTCTGGGCACCTTCAGCATTTAGTCCTGCCGGCCACATGATCACGGAGACGTCTTCGTACAGCGCTGGCTCTTCGGCTTTGTCACGGAGATAAGCGCTACCCCCTAGAACCGGGGAACGATTAGCACATAGGTGCGAGGGGAGCATTTATCTTTGCCTGACTCTGGTGTTTGGTTCACAACCACAAGTGAGACCCTCAGGCCTAAGGGATATTCTTCGCATGGCTAGATTGCCTTGAACTCCCACAGAGGAGCGAGCACACCTGATCCCTTCCACCTGGAGCCAAGGTGCTTTCACCTGGGAGAGGGAGGGAGAGGGCTAACCCCAGGTGCTGCGGCTGCTGAGCTTCTCAGGGCCACCTTGAGTAAATTCCCCGAAGCAAGGGGAGCTAGCGTGGTAAGAAACCTCGTCGCCAGGGAGAAGGACGACAGCTGCTCCTCTTCCCCAGTGCCTAGTGCCGGCTAATTGATGGAGCCACACTGACGTCAGGTCGGCTGGAAGCGGCTCCCCTGCTTTGCCCGACCAGGAGATTAAGATCTCACCAAAACAAAGACCGAACGAGGGGGGGGAGAAGGGGGAGGGATGGAGGAGGGGGAATGGAAAAAGTAAAAACAAAAAAAAAGAGAGAGAGAGAGAGAGAGAGGTGCTGTTGATAGAACACCTGAGACGGACAGGTCACACTCTCCCCAGCACACAACTGCGATGTAAATAAAAGATTGGGCAGAATGGAAAACCAAACTACCTTGGAGAGCTCCTCGGGCTGAACCCAGTTGTGTTTGAAAGCTTAATGACTGCTTGTTTGCTGTGTAGCTGGCCGGTTGGGGTGGAGTTGGTTTCTGTGAAAAGTAATGCTGGGCCTCTTGTTAACCGGGGTTTGAGAGACAGAATAACAGAGTTCAAAGGGACCTTGGAGGCCTTCTAGTCCAGCCCCCTGCTCCTGAGAGTCCTGTTTTTGTCAATTTGGTTTGTTTAACACAGGGGTAGGGAAACTTGGCTCTTTTATCACTTAAGGACTTCAACTCCCAGAATTCCTGAGTGAGCCATAAAAGTTTCCCCATCCCTGGCCTACTGGTTTTTCAGTTTTGGGGGGGTGGGGGAATCTAGGACATATGTCCTACATTTCTATATTAAACAGTCCTATTCAAGTCAAAAATTGATTTCCCCCACAACTGAAAAACCAGTAGGCCAGGGATGGGGAACCTTTTATGGCTCACTCAGGAATTCTGGGAGTTGAAGTCCATAAGTGATAAAAGAGCCAAGTTTCCCTACCCCTGGTTTAACAAGTCCTAATGGCCTGGAGCACATGGAACATGCTGCCCATATGACAAATTCAGTTATGGCTTAGCGTGATGTTTAACCAATCCAAATTCTACGTTGCACCCAAAAAAGCTCTGGAACAAACTGTCCAGTCTCTTCTTAACAACCTCCAGTGATGAAGAATCCACAACTTCAGCTTGCCTTCAACAGTTGTGGGTTTTTCATCACTGGAGGTTTTACAGAAGAGATTGGACAGTCATTGTCTGGTCTCCTGCTTGAGCAGTGGGCTGGACTAGAAGACCTCCAAGGTTCCTTCCAGCTCTATTCTGAATTTGAATCTGAGAATCCTAGGAGCCAAACTGTGGCACTTTCCAATGCCTCCTTGGTGAACAGTATATCGGCACCAATGAAAATTTATTTAATGCCCTTCACTCTCACATATTCTGTTGCTCTTGAAGGTTTAATTTCTATTCTAAAACCTGAATTTCCAAGACCAGTGGGGGGTTTTCAGTTAGAGAGGGGAGAAGAGGAGAAGGAGGGAGAGGAAGGGAAGGAAATAGGGAAAGGAAAGGAAGGGAGGAAAAGGGAAGGAAAAGAAAGGAAAGGAAGGGAGGGAAAGGGAAGGGGAAGGAAAGGAAGGGAGGGAAGGAAAGGAAGGGAAGGGAAGGGAAGTATTGACATGTTTATGACAGTTGCAGCATCCTAGGGTCATGTGATCCCCTTTTGCGACCTTCTGACCAGCAAAGTCAATGGGGGAAGCCCTATTCACTTAATGAACAGGTAACCAACTGCAGTGATTCCCTTAACAACGGTGGCAAGAAAGGTCGTAAAATGGGGCAAACCCCAGCAGCCGTCTGGCTTAGGAAGGGAAATTTTGAGCTCGATTGTTTGACACTGGCACCTTCTCCATGCAAAGCGTGTCATCAACCATGAACACAAGCCGGGCCTTGAGGCAGTTTTAAAGGAAATCAGACCTTGGTTTACCCAGCTCAGCTCTGGGTCTTTCTCTGGGTCTTTCCTAGTCATGTCTCCAAAAAGCCAAACACTGTGCCATGCCCCCTGTTGGAGTCTGACTCTGAGGGAGAGATGGAACAGCTGACAGGGAGTGGGAGTGCGGCTCCGGAGGTTGTGGAGGAGGCTGGGCAGTCAGAGGAAGACCCAGGCCCATCCCCTCTCCATCCTAGGGCATGCAGGGAGGAGAGGATAAGGGAGAGGCGTGAATGGTGTGGTCTATGGAGGAGGAAAGGGCCTTGAACCTCTTCATGGGCTGCAGCTGTGAGAACTGGTTAAAAGGACAGATGTGTATGGGCCAGTGCTGGAAACAAAGCATGGAAATATCTCTAGTCTGTCATTCCTCTCCGAGTTTGGCGTCGTTCCCAGTGTGTATTCCGATATCTGCGGACGTCTTCAAGCCCTTATCTTGCCTGGTTCCCTTAATTGCATCAGTGTGGTTTGTGTTGTTTTTACTCTCTATAATTTATAGGCATTTTTAGTTTAAACGGCATTTCATCCTTTTCGTAACTGCTTGCAGGGGAGATTTTTGTCTCCAGTCGGGGATATTTGGAGCTTTGAAGCAAAGTGAAGGAATAAAAGGGATTTCACTTGTTTCGTGACTGTGTTTATTTTGTATCCCACCCTGGGTCATCACATGCTGGGATTGTTGACATGTTGGAAGTAAGGACTTCCTTGACTAAGGTTCACGCCACTTCCCAGCTGCCCATGAAGAAAGCAATTCTGTTCTCATTTGCAAGGCAGAGTTGGAAGGTAATCAACTTAGCTCTGGAAAGATAGGTGTCACGGAGCTGGCATGCCACTCAGCTTAAAAATGGCAGGGACAATGCTTTGGGGAGCATTTTATGTAAGGAGAATGGCATGGGAAAAATGCAAAGAGTCTGTCCCTTGTCTCCTTCTTGGCCTCAATCGAAGGGGAGATACAGGGTTTCTGTTCTGTTCTGATGTTGATGCTCCATATCCTATGCTTTTTTAGGCTTCTCTGACAGTTTGGAGGCTGAAAAACCTTTAAAGCCGATCTCCCTCGCCTCAAAAGCCTGCCTAAATAAGGGGGGAAAAAATAGAATGTTTGAAGCACATGGATGAGAGCGAAAAACCTGAGAACAAGGCTCTCAGTCACTCAGTGGGGTGGTAAACAAAGCGCTACCTGCTAAATGAGAGATGGGTAACTATGGCAACGTTATGACCTTGTGGACTTCAACTCCCAGAATTCCTGAGTCAGCTGTGCTGGCTCAGGAATTCTGGGAGTTGAAGTCCACGGGTCTTAATGTTGTCCTAGTTGCCCACGCCTGTGCTAAATGATGCAGCACAGGAACGAATGCTCTCAGACAACCACACGGTGTGGTGGAAAACTAAGAGTATAAATATGAAATCAATAAAGGAAATAAGCATATTCGTGGAATATCAGCTTACAGGGGTGGTGAGGATTGGGTTTTTTGGGAGAAGGGAAATCCCTTTCACAGGATTCAGAATCAGAATAGAGCTGGAATGGACCTTGGAGGTCTTCTAGTCCAGCCCCCTCCTCGGGCAGGAAATCATTCACCATTTCATAGCTGGCTGAGGAATTCTGGGAGTTGAAGTCCACCAGTCTTACAATTGCCAAGTTTGGAGACCTCTGCTCTAGTCTCTTCTTAAAAGCCTCCAGTGATGGAGCACCCACGATTTCTAGTGGCCAGCTGTTCCACTGGTTAATTGCCCTCACTGTTAGGAAGTTTCTCCTTAATTCTAGGTTGCTCCTCTCCTTGATTAGTTTCCATCCGTTGCTTCTCATCTTACCTTCTACTGCTTTGGAAAATAGCTTGAATCCCTCCTCTTTGTAGCAGCCCCTCAAATACTGGAAGGCTGCTATCATGTCGTCCCCCCCAAAGTCCTTTTCTCTAGACTGGCCAAACCCAAACCCTGCAGCCGTCCTTCGTATGTTTCAGTCTCCAGGCCTTTAATCCTCTTAGTTGCTCTTCTTTGCACTTTTTCCCAAAGTCTCAAATATCTCCATGGAGGAATCCAGCCTCCGGTGCTTTTTTTGGAGAGACAAAGGAGGTGATTTTTTTTTTTCTACCGTTAAGGCCACAAACCAGATGGTTGCTGACTTCTGTATTGCAAGTAGCCCTCAACTGACCATGTTTTGTTTAGTGACCGTTTGAAGTTACAGCAGCACTGGAAAAAAGGGGTGACAGGTTCTGGCTTTTACGACCGTCGCAACATCCCCATGGTCACATGATGAAATGGCAACATTTATTTATTGGTGGCACCTGCAGCATCCTGAGGTCGCATAACCATCGTTTGCAACCTTCCCAAACAGCTTCTGACATGCCAAGTCAATTGGGGGGTGGGGGGGAGGACTGGAGCTGCTTAACGATGGCGTGATTCACTTGAGAAGTACAGCGATTCACTTAACAAGGGTGACCCCAAAAAGATCTCAAAATAAGGCACAGCATCACCAAGGAACAACTGCTGTGCTTAGTGATGGAGTTTAGATTCTTCTGGAGCGATTGAGAAGACATAAGAAACTCAAGTGGCTCCCTCTCTTCAGTACAATGCCATTAATCACATGCTGCCAGCACTCAGTGATGTATACATAACCTAGGTCAGCGGTGGCTAACCTTTTGGGGCTCCTGTGCCAAAAATTGTGCGTGCGCTTACATGCTCGCACACATGTGCCAGTACCCAGAAGGCAATCCGTGCCCCCCACAACCCCTACACATGCGTAATCCCCACCCACCCACCCCCGCAGCCCCCTTATCTGCACTGCACCTCACAGCTGATTTTCGGCCATTTCGAGGAAGGCTTTTTTGGCCTCCCAAAGGCTTGAGGAAGGCTTCTGCAGGCTGAAAACTCGCTCTGTTTTGTCACTTCCGGTATTTTCGGAAAAACAGGAGGTGATGAAACAGGGCTAGTTTTTGGCCTGCAAAGCCTGCAGAAGCCTTCCTCAAGCCTTTGGGAGGCCGAAAAAGGCCTCAAACTAGCCGAAAATCAGCTGTGAGGCACGCACATGCCCAGTGAGGTAAGTCTGCCTGCAGCTCGCGTGCTGGCACAAATGGCTCTGTGTGCCACTTGTGGCATGCATGCCATAGGTTCACCATCATGGACCTAGGTGAAAGTTTCATAGTACATGCTATTTTGCATGGATACAATCATGCTTTGTATATTCACACAAAATCTGAGCATTCTCTGAATTTTTTTTCACCAAACTTAGATTTAAATAACATTTTTAAAAGGTCTCTCTCTCTCTCTCTCTCCTTCCCTCGCTCCCTCACTCCCTCCCTCCCTCACTCACTCTCTCTTTCCCCACCCCAAACCATCCTTTGGCCATTGCAAAATCTCAAGAGGGCTTTTGAAAGGCACGAATTATATGGCCTGTAAATTTAGGGTAACCAATGGCTTCCGTAAGTCAGTAAGATTATTTTTGTCTTTACCACCTCTGTCCAGAAGCACTGAGGACTTATCCCAGGGAAGAAGAGGGGAGAAAATCCGACCACCATGACAGGACCTTGGCCTCCTATGATTTATTCTCTTCTGGAGATGGGATAAGGGGGCAAAGGGAAGACTGAAAGAGTTTGGATGGACCTCAATCCCCTCCAGCATTTGTAAGAGAAGCTATCCAGAGGGAGCTTTCCATGGTACTGGAAAGCTCACATCTCATTTCAGCTACACTTTTTAATAATCTTGGTAGAATTTGCCCGAGGCATTTTAAATCAATCAATGGGTTTTGTTTTCCTTTGGGAGGCACCGTTTTCTGTTGACAAAGTTGGAGATAATCCTTAAACTTGTATTTTATCCCGAGGCTCTGGGAAGCTTTTGATGCAGCCGCAGAGCCTCAAACTTGATGAAACCCAAAAGTTTCAGGATTAGATTTACGTTTAGGAGATACTCATCGATATATAAATTTAATTCAGCTTAAATGTACATAAACTAACATGAATTTTTTTCTGAGCCTTTCTAAAGCCCAAGGCACAACTGTCAAAAGTCAAGTGTGCAAACCCTTTGCACCTTTGTTCCAGTGTAACAAAAACGTTCAGGAATGTAAGATTACATTGTCTATTGAAAAGAAATCACAGAGAGAATTAGTGTCCTACATGTGGATCGTTCAATCTGCAGAGAGACCTCATCATCCTCATATGGTATGGAACAAAACTGAAGGACTTTTTTGAGTACAGCAAACTTCCAACTATATAAGGCTACAATTTCTGAGCTTCAATACTCTGGGACAATAAATAGGCAGCAAAGCTACATTTATCTATATCACATTATACATTATACAAGTAACCTTACTGCAGCTCATTTAGTGACATTCGAGGTTACAACAGCACTGAAAAAAGTGACTTAGGACCGTTTTTCACGCTTATGACCGTTGCAGCATCCCCGTGGTTCTTGTGATCCAAATTCGGACACTAGGCCACTGGTTCATATTTATGATGGTTGTAGTGTCCAGGGGTCATGCAACCTTCCCCTTTTGCAACCTTCTTACATGCAAAGTCCATGGGGGAGTCAGCTTCACTTAATGACCATTATCCAAAATCTGATCCTTATGGTTGGAGGTGCCAGGGATCAAACCAGATTCCTCCTGTGCATAAAACAGGCCCCTTCACTAAATTAGACCCCACTAATTGTGATCATATGTAGTTGGTAGCTACCCAAAGACACTTCTTAATGCCCCCCCCCTTTTTCCCCCATAGATTGTTTTTAGAAAGTTGTGTAGGAATGCTTTCCAATTACACATTCATGTTCCGCCAAAACAACCACAACATTCTAACATTCTCAATCTTGTGTGGGCTTCAATTCCCAGAATTCCCCAGCAACCATGCTAGATGTGGAATTCTTGGGAGCTGAAATCCACATGTCTTAAACTAGCTAAAGTGGAAGGGCTAAACACTGATTTAGGCCCTTCCAAAATCACACTATCTGAGTAACTAGAACAGGGGTCTTCTAACTTGACAGCTTTAAGACTTGTGGACTTCAACTCCCAGAATTCCTCCTCCAGTCATGTTAGGAGTTCTGGGAGTTGAAGTCCACAGGTCTTAAACTTGCCAAGTTTGAAGACCCTTGGAACTAGAAGCTTCCTTAATTTACATTTCAGTGGAACTGTTTTTACAGGATCCAAATTCCAAAATCTCTTTGCTGTCTTCTCTTCTTCCTTTAGGTAAGATTTGTCTTTTTTTTTAAAATCCACAGTCCATTGGAAGGAAGCCCGCTGCTGAATTAAACATCAGGCAATCTACTCAAGCTTGCCGGCAACATTTCTTTCTCCTGCTGTCTATTAAATCACATTTTTTAAAATTATTTTCCCACTGTATAAAATTAATTGGGGAACAACTTGCCCAAAGCATTGCTGGCTGGGGAATTCTGGGAGTTGAAGTCCACATGGCTTAAAGTGGCCAAGTTTGAGAGACGCCATTACAAAGAATATCCATAGGCAAATAATTGTCAACACTCCACCTCTGACTAATGTTTGCTGCAGGCATTACAAATGGACAAGTGTATGTCAGAAATATCTTTAAAGGTGGGAGGGAAAACACCATGCATAAATCCAAGGAAGAACTTTCAAACCAATACATCAGTTAAAGGGAATGGGGAGTGCTAGGTATAGCTTTGTAATGCTTTGTCAAACAGACACAACATGACAGGCAATTGGGATTTGATGCTCGGAGTGAAACATCTCTAAAACAGTAGTTGGGGAAAAAAAAATTTCTGGTTTAAATGGTATCAAGCAACAGATTGTTGATCACTACTTTCTCGAAAAGAAGGCATTGGATTAAAAAAAAAAACCAACAACTTTCCTTCAGGTCAGCTACAGTAGTATGCAGAGCTTTTATTCAGATGTTTGATTCAATAATGCTGTGATCCGATTTACAAATCAACTTTCCAAACTAAGGATCCTTTCTGCCACAAACATGGCAAGCTGAATTGAGCTGATTTTCCAAATTTGATCCCTTTCGGATAGAATTGGTGATTTGTTCCAGACTGGAGCCAATCCATCTAAAATTGACTCAGATCTCATTGGAGCTGGCCAAGATAGCTTCTGAGAATGCTGGGAACTTTACCAACATTTTAAATTCTATGGCCTGTAAGTGTGATAATATGCCGATATTATTTTATTCCGCACCGTTCTTTCTTTCGGAAGCCAGCTTGGCCACAACCCTGCTGTGCTCTCAGTGAATTACAGATATTTAATTCGGAGAGGAAAGGATGGCTTTGTGTTTTGTGCAGACAACTTTGCCAGGGTTCCGATGACCGGTAATCCTCAACGTACAGACCAAAATGGAGCCCAACATTTCCGTTGCTAGGTGAGACATGTCTTCAGTGAGATTTGCCCCATTTTATGACCTTGCTTGCCATAGTTGTTAAGAGATGCACTGCAGGTGTTAAGTTAGGAACATGCTTGCTAAGTGAATTGGGCCTCCTCGTTGAGTTTGCTGGTCAGAAGGTCACAAAAGGGGATCATGTGACACTGCAACCGTCACAAATACAGTTGCCAAGCATCTGAATTATGTGACCACGTAAGTGTGAGAAATGGTCACAAGTCATTTTTTTCAGTGATGTTGCAACTTTGAACAGTCACTAAACGAACAGCTGTAAGTTGACAACTATCTATATTATACCCTTTGTTTCCCACAGCAGCCAAACCATTCCATTGCTCCCGCATCCAATCCTTTAAAATAAACTACTCTGAAAACTAAACCTCTACCGTGTTATCATGTTATTTTGCGACCTTGCCACTTTATAATTAATTACAGAATGACAGAGTTGGAAGGGACCTTGGAGGTCTTCTAGTCCAAACCCCTGTTCAAGCAGCAGACCCTTACAGAATCAAAGAGTTCCAAGCTTGGAGGTTAGAGGTTAGAACAGTACAGAACAGAATAGAATGAAGAGTAGAATAGAATAGATAAAAGAATAGGGTAGAGTAGAGTAGAGTAGAGTAGAGTAGAGTAGAGTAGAATAGAATAGAATAGAATAGAATAGAATAGAATAGAATAGAATAGAATAGAATAGAATAGAATAGAATATGGAAAAAATGGAGTGGAATGTAATAGAATAGAATAGAAAATAGAGAAGAATAGAATAGAATAGAATAGAATAGAATAGAATAGAATAGAATAGAATAGAATAGAATAGAATAGAACAGAATAGAATAGAATAGAAGTGAAGTGAAGTGAAGTGAAGTGAAGTGAAGTGAAGTGAAGCGAAGCTGGAAGAGATCTTGGAGGTCTTCTAGTCCAGCCCCTTGTTAAAAGTTACTCATCATCATAGCCATTTTGGGCAGAATGGAGCAACAGGGAGATACTATGAACTTGGGACACAGCAGACTAACACACCCCTATTCCCACAATAATCTTGTATACAACAAAGAATTCAACTGGTGCAAGAAAAAATCCACTGGTAGGTGAAATACAGCTAGTTCTCGACTTGCAACCATTTGCTTAGTGATCGTTCTAAGTTACAAAGGCACTGAAAAGAGGGCCTTATGACCATTTTTCGCACTTACGACCATTGGAGCCTTCCATGGTCACGTGATCAAAATCCAGATACTTAGCAAGTGGCATGTATTTGTGACCGTTGCGATGGCTCAGAAGCCACGTGATCCGCTGTTGCGACTGTCTGACAGGCAAAGTCAACGGGGAGGCCAGATTCGTTTAACAGCCCAGTTAAGCAGCTTAACAAACTGCAGTCCTTCACTTAACAACTGTGGCAAGGAGGGTCATAGAATAGGACAAAACTCGCTTCACAACTGCCTTGCTGAACAATGGCAATTTTGGGCTCAATGGCGGTCGTAAATCAAGGACTACTGTGCGCAGAGATGTAAAGCTCTTGTGCAATTTTGCTCGCGTGCTCTTCCAGCACACGCATGCAGCTTATTTATTTCCTTTATCAAACAAATGTACACAGCCAACCCAACTCATGCACAGGTGACTCCAAGTAGCTTTACACAACACTGAAAATTCACATTCCACATAAATTCACTTTCAATATAAATGAGTTCAATATAAATTAAACCCACCCAGCCACCCTGGCGGCAGTAACACAATCAGACAATCGCTGGATCTGCTCCCTCTCCACTCAGGGCCCCCAGACCCGTTGTCAGAAACCCACATTCCAGCTCTATTCTGATTAACTGGATGGAAACTAATCAGGGAGGGAAGCAACCTGGAATGAAGGAGAAACTTCCTAAAAGTGAGGACAATTAGCCAGTGGAATGGCTTGCCACCAGAAGTTGTGGGTGCTCCAACACTGGAGGTTTTTAAGAAGAGACTGGACAGTCACTTGTCTGAAGTGGTAGAGGGTTTGAGTGGTGGGTTGGACTAGAACAGAGGTCGCCAACCTTTTGGACCTCAGGGACCCCCAAACTCATAACCCAGGCCATATGGGCAGCGCAGCCTTGTGTTCCTGTGCAGCCTGGATTAATTGCTTTGGGGGGGACACTTCTCTGCGGACCACCAACATTTTCTCATGGACCACCAGTGGTCCCCGGCCCATTGGTTGGCAACCATTGGACTAGATGACCTACAAGGTCCCTCCTAGCTTTGTTCTGATCGATGGATTGATTTTCAGGCCCTTTTGGAACAGAATAGGGGCCAATCGTTTCATCCCAAAGACCCAAGTTTCATAAAGAAAGGGGAAATGGCAAGTTTCACCAAGCATGTGAGATGCGGGAGGGAAAAGCCCACGTGTCATAACATTTTCACTTTTCTTCAAATGTTAAGTCACCTAGGACCTACTCTGGCAATTTTAGTGGCCGTAGGAATTGAACAAATGAACAAGAGACCGTTTGCTGTTAACGGTAAGAAAACATGCCCATTGAAACAATTTGAAAAATAAATCACTTCTCATGCTATTGTTTCCTCAGCTGCCAGGCAACGGTACCCACCTCCAGAACCTGGGTGGGGGGGAGGTGAGATTATCCCCCTCCTCAAACTACAGGCATTTCCAACAGGAAGGAGGGGGAAGAAGATACTGGAACCAGCTTAGGAGAAATGAGAAAATCCCAGGTAAGGGGGAAAGGCAGTGAAATCCAGTTGCACGGTGCTCAAGAGTTACACCAAGAGTCAAAGGATGAGGGGGACTCTGTGGACAGCCAACGCACCTGGCCTGGAGGAAAATTAGTACTGCATCCAGTTCTGGTCACCACACTATAAAAAAGATGCTGAGACTCTAGAAAGAGTGCACAGAAGAGCAACTAGGATGATTAGCGGACTGGAAGCTAAAACGTATGAAGAACAGTTGCAGGAACTGGGCCAGGCTAGTCTAGTGAAGAGAAGGACCAGGGGAGACAGGAGAGCATCTTCCAATATTTGAGGGGCTGCCACAGAGAGGAGGAAGGGGTCAAGCTGTTTTCCAAGGCACCCGAAGGCCAGACAAGGAATAATGGATGGAAACTGAACAAGCTGGAAATAAGGAGGAATTTTTTGACAGTGAGAACAATCAACCGATGGCTGGACTGCCATCTATCAGAAATGGCCTAGGGTCTCCTGTTTGGGCAGGAGGGTAGGACTAGATGACCTACAAGGTCCCTTCCAACTCTGTCCATCTGTTCCTCTGAATGCATCGAGATTCAACAGACAGCCCGTTGGGGCTCCCAGCTTGGAGGCCTCTCCGCAGTCCCTCTCCAGGGAGGCCTGAGGCTGCTGCCGTCTGGGCTCTCCCCACTGAACCGTTTTCCCACCAAGACTAGCAAAAAGGTGGGTGAGCTGCCAGGCTGTGCAAACCACAACTTGGTTCTCACCTGTCAGCCTCAGTTTTGAGTGGAAAGACCTGAATCCAGCTGCGTATAAAAATACAGGTAGCCCTTGACTTGCAAACTGTTCATTTAGTGACCATTTGAAATTAAGAACGGCACGGGGGGGGGGGGAAGGGAGTTATGAACGTTTTTCAGACGGAGGACCATTTGCAGCATCCCCGCTGTTGTGTGATTTACATTTGGATGCTTGACGGCTGACTCGGATTTATGACGGATCCCCTTTCGCGACCTTCTGGCAAGCCAAGGCCATGGGGATCCGCCGGATTCACTTAACAACCGTGTTAGTAGTTTAAACAACGGTGGCAATTCACTTAACAAAGGCGTCGAGAAGAAAAGATCGTGCAGCGGGGGCCAAACTCACTTCACAAATTTCTCATTTCTCAAATTTCTCCCAAATCTGGGGCTCCGTTTGCGGTCGTTAAGTTGAGGACGACCTGTAGAGGTTTCCCACCTGCCACTGTGTGGACTCACGGAGACCTAGTCGAGCCACAGGCCTGCAGAGACCCTTCCATACCCCTTGCTGCATAGATATGCTCTCTTCCCCTGTCCCTTCCCTTGGGGCCACTCTGTGTGGCAAAGCCCCCTCCCCTCTTTCTGCTCCCAAGGGGGGCTTCCTTGTGACTGGCACCCCACATCCAATTAACCACTCAGTGAGACTTTTCTGCTTCCCCCTTCCCTCTCCCAACCCACCCCCCACTCCACAGATACCAGTTTATTTTTAACTCCCCCGCACAAACAAAAAAAAGGGGGGGGGCTTTAGCTAATACTGTGGTGGTGGGGGGGGGGGAGAGGGCAGCGTTTCTGCATTTGGCCTCCTCCGCTTGTAATGGGAAGCGGGCGGAGTGGGGAGGGGGCGGGGGAGACACCATAGAGGAGGAGCGACTATTCTGCCCATGTCCGGTGGAGAGGAGAAAACCGGGGAGGGGAGGGAAATCATCTTTATTCAGAGGTCCAGGAAGAGGGGATCGTAGTCTCTCTCTCCGCCCCCCCCCCTCCGCCGCAAGCCCGCATCGAAAGAAAAAATCGAGCGCCTCGTTGGGGCACCTGCAAGACGCACGCAGCCTCCGCCGCCGCCGCCTTTCGCTCATTCACACGCACCCATGCCCCGCCGGAGCCCGCTCGGCCGTCGGGGCGGGGGCGGGGGGTGGGGGGGTCCAGGGCTGAAGGCGCACCTTTCCCTCTTCCCCCCCTCCTCCCGCCCTCCCTCCCCCTTACCTCCAAGGTGCGGATCTCCTTCTGCGTGAGGTCGTTGGACGTGGCGCATTTGGTGCGCAGCCCCTCCAGGTTGGAGATGCTGATGTCGATCATGTTCTGGACCAGTTCGCACTGCTGCAGCGCTTTCTGCAGGCTGAGAGGCGGCGGCGGCGGCGGCGGCATAGCGGCCTCGTCCATCGCTCGCCCCTCGGCCGCCGCCACCGCCTCCTCCTCCTCCTCTTCCTCCTCCTCCTCCTCCTCCTCTTCCTCGCGGATCAGGGGGACGCAGCCTCCGCCGCCGCTGCCACTGCCGCCGCCGCCGCCAGCGGCCCGATCCCCCCAGGAGGCGGCGGCCCCGCGGCCGCCCCCTCCTCGCCGCCCCCACCGCGCCAGCCCTCCACCTGGGTGGCCGGCCCGCCCCTCCGGCCGCTGCCCCGCGATCCTCGCGCTCCCCCGCCTGCTCCGCGGCAGGGAAGCGGCAGCCCCGCCGTTCCGGGGGGGAAGGGGAGAGCGAGAGGTGGGGCGCGCTGCGGCCCCCGGGGAGCCCCGAAGCCGCGGCTGGCCTGGCCGGAGGGCGAGGGGCAGGGGGGAGCTTCGGGGAAGTGGGAGGGGGGGTGTCTGCGCGCTCTCCCCCTCCTCCTCCTCCTCCGCTCTCCCTTTCCCGTCGGCTTGCCCGCAACAGCAGCAGCAGCAGCAGCGGCGGCGGCGTCCGCCCGGCTCCCGCGCGCCGCCTGCCGCCTTGTCAATCACGGGGGCGCGCAGAGGCGACGCGGGGAGGGCTCGTCGTCCGCGTCCCCGCCAGGCAAGGAGGGCTGCCTGCCGCCGCCTCTAGCCAATTGCCTCGCCGCCAGGGAAGCCCCTTTTCCCGCCGCCTTCGAGGAAAAGGGGGTCCCCGAAGCATGTGCAGAGTGTCCTGCGCTCCGGCGCTCGGGGCCTGGAAGGTGGGGGCCTGGGTCTCTTTTTATGGGGCAAGGAAAACCAGGGCTGATGGGGGGATTTTATTTAAGGGTCTGGGGTGGGGGGGGGGGGGTTGATCACCCCCCTGCCTCTTGTTACCAAACTGCACCTCCCAACCACCCTTCCCCTTTTGACATGCTGGTTGGGGTTGCTGGGAGTTGGGGTTCAGCAGCACCTCCAGAAGACCACGGGGGTCTCGTATCCAAAGGGTGCATGAGTGACAGCCTGACCTTACAACAGCACTGAAAAAAAAACAAAAACAACTGACTTGTGACCGGTCCTTATATGTATAAAGGCCACACAGCAATCCCCAGGGTCATGTGGCCAGAATTCGGGGGGGGGGGGGTCTTGACCACCAGCATATATGTGACAATTGTAGCATCTGGGGATTGTGGGATCAGCCTTTGCAACCTTCTCGCTTTGGCTTCTGACCCACAAAATCCACGGGGGGAAGGACTGCACGAGTCCCTGAACCACAGCAGCGACTCATTTAACAACAGTGAAAGAAAGGGACTCTAAAATGTGACTCCCTTGCTGGAAATTCTGAAACCCAATCGTGGTCGCAAGTCAAGGATTGCCTTGTACCTACAGGGACGTGCAGCGAGAAGCCGAACGTGTTTTGAGACAGGATTATTTCCAGAAGATGCTGGTAATTGAACTAGAGGTCTGTGGAGATGTTCGATCATCCAGGGCAAAGGTGCTTTTTTCCAAAAGGTAACTGGATTTCTTTTCCCCCCTGCTTGAAAACGTTTTGCTTCTTGGATGAGAACCAAGAAAGTCCAGTTGCCTTTTGGAAGGGGAAAAAAAAAAAAAGCACCTTCGGAATGGAACTGTTGGAAGAAAAATCCTTCTGGGTTCACTTCCAAGTGGGGAAAAAGACACTGGATTCATGGAAGTTGCTTGGAAAGAAGGTTTAATGGTGGACAGGACCTCATAGCTTGGAGCTCCAAAGTGAAAAGGACGATCACTTCAAGATCTTGGGTGAAGGAAAAGAAGCGGTGAAAAAGGGGCTGATATGCTGAGAGTCCCTGGGTTTTATGCCCTCTTTTGGGATTTGAATTTGAGCTTGTATTCTGATTGGTTGTCAGACTCCCATGGGGCCATGCGGGGCAATTCCGTAGGCTGTGCTAAGTCCCAGGCTTGGTTGAACCTTGCTGGATGATGATGATGTAATGAAAGGGCTTTGGGCAATTTCTCTTTTAGCTCTACCTGGAGTAGATCTTTGTTATGTAAAAAAGACTGGCCTAGGCCAAAGTAATGGTCCATTAGCAAAGGTGGGAGTGAGCTTCTGCCTCTCTGAGTTCCTACTCTTTTTAGGTGGGATATTCTGCCTTTTTAATATTCCCTGGGTTATTTCATATTTCTAGGAGAGGGGTGGGTGCTAACTTCCTACAGAACAAAGGATACACCTGGCCAATAAATAAAATTTTCCTCTTTCTCTCAAGATATATAAAAGGGACACTTAAAAGGGGGGGTCCGCTGAACAGGTGGAAAAGGGATGTGTACCTACTCTGATCACTAACAACCTGTAAGAGGAGTGAACCTTGGACTTTCCGGGTGCAAAGCAGGTGTTCTGCCACACAGCCGCACCTCTTGTGGTGGCATAAATTACAGGGGAATGGTTTCACTGGAGACTGAGAGGCCCAGGTTCAACCTCGAACAGGTGGAGACATAACTGGAACTGTGCAAAGTTTCACCTACCCCAAGCTGGGCCTTTTCTAAAATGAAATCCTCCTAAATCCAGAGTTTCAACAAATCGGGAGTGAGGGTATACACCATTCTTATCAGAAAAGAAGGATTATTATTTTTTGCTTGCAAACACTATTTTTAACACGGTGGGAGAAGGGCCCTGGAAGGTGGGAGAAGCACCAGCCTGAAAGGTTTCATATATCCTTCCAAGCCCTGTTTTAATCATAGTTTGCTGCATAAACCACAATGGGCTGAGCTTGAATGCCATATCAGTGCTACAACTGCTACGTTTTGGCTTTGTGAGATGTCTAAACCCGATCTATATAATCACATCTCTACAAATTGCCCCCTGATAAAGAGCAAAGATCCTTGACAAGTGGTTCATGTTTATGACGGTCGCAGGGTCCCAGGGATCCCCTTTTGTGACCTTCTGACAAATGGGGAAGTTAGATTCACTTAACAACCATGTGACTAATTTAACAACTGCAGCGATTCACTTAACAACTGTGGCAGGAAAGGTCGTAAATGGGGGGAAACTCAAAAACCCTCTCACTTAGCAACAGAAATGTCGGCTTGTTTGTGGTCGTAAGGTGAGCTCTATCTGTATAAACATGTTTCCTTGGTAATAAAAGCTTTCTTGGGAAGGTAGCAATGAATAAATATATAGGCCAATTACTACATTAAAATGATTGCAGATGGAGAGGAGAAGCTGCCTGACTTCTCCTGGGCCATCTCCTACAATCTGGAAAAATCAACATAGCAAATTTCTCAGCCTGAAGATGAGAGGTATTATTACTTTTTAAGGTGTCACCTTTAGTTCAGAGAGATCCAACCTTGGCAACTTTAAGACTTGTGGACTTCAACTCCCTGGGAGCTGAAGTCTTAAAGTCACCTAGGTTGGCTACCCTTGTTTTTCATTATTATTATTATTATTATTATTATTATTATTATTATTATTATTATTATTATTACTATTATATCTTTCATGAGATTCACAGCCTTTGGGGCTGGTTGGTAGCTCAACAGTTCGAGTCCAACCAAGGAGCTAGAAACGGTTCAGGTAGTGTCAGGGGATATAAGCTGCTTCACGTAGGGTGGATTTTTGTAGAATATGGGTATTCAAGTCTGATAAATTCAGGATTTCCAAATAGTGAGGCAGCCCTTTAGGTATTGCTCCAAGGGCTCCAATTACAATTAGTATAACACACGATTTCTTTTTCCAAAATCGCTCAACTTCAATTTGTAAGTCCTGATACGTTGTGATTTTTTTCTTGCTGCGTGTCTACAATTCGTGCATCACCAGGTATTGCAATGTCAGTGAACCAAACCCTTTTCTTCTCAACTGTTGTTATGTCAGGTGTGTTGTGGGTCAAATGCCTGTCCGCCTGAATTCTGAAGTCCCACAAGATCTCGACTTTTTCATTCTCCAGAATCTTCTCAACCTGATGTTCCCAGTAGTTGTTACTATACTCAAATCCAAACTTTTGGCATAGTGTCCAGTGAATTATTTTAGCAGCTCGGTTGTTGTTGTTGTTGTTATTATAGATTGCATTAAATAGATGCAATCTACCTAAGTAAATATAATCTTCAACCAACTTCTCTTTCGAAGCCTCAAGTGTGGAGGCTCCCTCCCTTGGCTGCTACATCCAAGGAAATGTATTAATTTGCTTGGCAAATGAAGGAACAAATGAGTCAGAGTAAGACAGGCTTACATCCAAGAAAACGAATAATAATCCCTTCCTTCGCTTCTAATACATTCTTATCTAACATGTGCCTGGGAAGCCCGCAACCCTATCTCACTTGAGAGAGGTACCAGCATGTCATGATTCCCCGTGGAACATTTCTTGTCAACAGTGAAACTTTAGTCAGAATTCGGTGTAGGAGGGTAGGGTGACTGAGCTGCGTTTGTGGAAATTCTCAAGGAGACACTAAGCTTTGAGGTTTTGGGGTTGTTGTTTTTTTAAAATGCTTGTGGTTTAATACGAACTTACTGATTAGAGGTCACACAATATAAGCAATGCCTTGCCAAATATGGTATTCTGTTCCCCCTATTGATGAGGTTAAAAAGGGGGGGGAAACCTTTGGGAGAAATTATGCAAAGCAGGGCGATGAAAATAGCAGAATAGCATCTTTCTTCAAATGAAAAGGCTGAGCATCTGGATTTAGGAAGTAGATAAACTTCTCTATCAGGCTGGGGTCGTAACCTTTGACTTCAGGTAGTCCTTGACTTGTAACCATTTGTTTAGAGACTGTTCAATGTCTTAGGACTGATTTTCACACTTACGGCCATTGAAACATCCCCATAATCATGTGATCAAAATTCAGATACTTGGCAACAGACTCATTTTTATGACGGTTGCAGTGTCCCGTAAATACGTGATCCCCCTTTTGCAAACTTCTGGCAAGCAAAGTCAACAGGGAAGTGTTAGAAGTTAAAACCTACCCTTCTCCTAGGAAAATGAAATATGTTAGGATACACTAAAAAGGCAGAATATTTCCCCTAAAAAATAGAAACTCAAAGAGGCAGAAACTCTCTCTCTCACACACACACAGAAACACACCTACCTTTGCTAATGGACCATTACTCTAGTCTAGGCCAGTCTATTTTACATAGCAAAGATCTACTCCAGGTACAACTATAATAGAAATTGCCCAAAGCCCTTTCATTACATCATCATCCAGCAAGGCTCAACCAAGCCTGGGATTCAGGACAGCCTACAGGGTTACCCCTGCACAGCCCCATGGGAGTCTGACAACCAATCATGATAAATTTCTTGCCATAGGAACAGGAAACAAGTTCAAAGCCCAACAGAGGGTATAAATCTTTCTCCCTCTCTCACCCATGTGCTGTTTTTCGCCCAGGACCTCGATGTGGTCCTGCCCACCATTAAACCATCTTTCCAAGCAGTCTCCATGTTTCCAGTGTCCTTCTTCCCACTTGGAACTGAACCCAGATGGACATTTCTTCCAACAAATACTTCTAGTGTTTGTGTGTGTGTGCGCGTGCATGTTGCCTCAAATGATTCATATTCAAACGTGACATACATTCAGACCCCAAAGGTTGTGCCAGAGCGAATTCTGAGTAAAATATGCTTTCATTCTGCATGTATTTTTCTTACCGTATCTGTGCAGGGGAGGGATGCAGTCTGGGTTTTAGCCGTGACTTCTTCATCGCTTTCATCCACTCAGTCAGTTTTCCCAGTCTGCTTCTCCACAGTGTGTGGCAATTTCAAGAGAGGCTGGCACCTGGAAGGAAGTGGTAGATTTTTATGCAGTCTGTCTTGGGATGGGAATAAGTAGCTGGAGCCATTGATTTTATTCACCTGTAACGTGCCATTTTATTTGGGCAAACCCCAAGAGACTGTGGAGGACGGGGAGTCCTGGTGTGCTATGGTCCATGGGGTTGCAAAGAGTCGGACATGACTCTTAGTGACTGAACAAATATGCCATTTGTTGAAAGGGTTAGTATGTTGTGTGATCTGCTGGGGTTTGTTAACCAGATTTAAGTGTGTGAATCCAGTTAACTGGCTAGAACATACAGCATAGAATCATAGGACTGGAAGGGACCCTGGAGATCTTCTAGTCCAACCCCGTGCTCAAGGCAGAAGACCTTATACCATCCCAGTCAAGTGATTGTCCAGTCTATTTTTTAACACCTCCAGTAACGGAGCACCTACAACCACAGGAGACAAGCAATTCCATTGATTGTTTGCTCTTACTGTCAGAAAATTTCTCCTTATTTCTAGAGGTTGTATCTCTTCCACCCATTACTTCTTGTCCTGCCATCGGATGCCCTAGAGATGCCCTCAGTCTGCTCTTTTTGCGACCGCCCCTCAAGTACTAAACAAACCATGGTTTAGCGTAATGTGTAAATGCAATTTGTTGCAGGCTTAGCAGAGGCTTGAGCATAAGAAGCCCTTTGGAGCAAAAGTCTAGGATGCCACTGTGAAGAATGTAAGTATACCAGGTACCAGGAAGGCTTATTCTATATCTATAGTCATCAGGTATACCCGTAGGCTGGGTATTAACAAGAGTTGAAATCAACTCATCTGAAGGGAATTAGAAACATATTGCTATTGTCAATGGACAAAAAAGTAAACAAAAACTTCAGGGTTTTGATACATTTGGCACTAAGCTGCAGCACACACAAATGTAAACGGAATTTTAAACATAGTACTGAAATGTTGCCTTCAAATATGTTTATTACTGCAGTAACGATTCTTCAAATCTTTGAGTCCACAATTTATAGTGAAAATGGACTAGAGGAAATAAGCAGGATCTGTTTGGTATAGGGATTGTGTCTGGTACATGGACATGCAAATAAGAGGGAGGAATTATTAAATGTGCTTTGAAGTTACCTTCAGGTATTTTATCATTGCAATAATGTTTCGAGGCTTTCAATGAAATCCTGAGTTTATAATCAAAAGGGAAGTGTAATTTTGAATCAAGAGAACCTCTTTCAAATCAAGCTTGACTTCTGGTGCACAACTTATTGGAAGTGTTGGAATATTTTGCTTTTAATAAATCGACACACCACTTACAAGAAAATTGAATTTGTGCCATGATCTTCAAGTGTGCTTAAATCACCTTCTCCACAGAGGATGTCCAGTAAGGGTTGGGTTGAAATTTCTTAAAAGTTGGAAATGCAATATTTGGAAGGCGATCTATGTTGTGGGCTAGTTGCACTGTTTTGTTAATCAGTGTTTGGATTCGAGGTCAGATTTCAGCTTGTGAAGGTAGGGTTAAATTACACCCTGAAAATGTAGATTTCACCAAGAACTCTGGGCTTATTCTGCAACTCAAAAGCGTGTCCTCTTCCAACAGAAAAACTCTTGTTTCACCTTATTTAAAATCCCCAACAGAGGACCTGGGTAAGCTCATACGCAGACTGGCTCTCTGTGCACGTAATGGAAATTCCAATTAATATTTCTCCGTGGATTCAATATTCATTCTGTGTTGTAAGAACAGAGTTTTCAGTTTCATAGCGTGCGCGGCTTTATTATTTTGCTGGCTCGTTTCTGTTTTCCTTTTTTTCCACATTGGCTTCACCTTCTTCTCTTCCGGTCTTATTTTTGTTGTTATTATTAAAGCTGCTAAAAATTGAGAGTAAGGAAGGGAAAAAAGCCACTGGCTCTTCACTTCAAAGCCAGGTTTTCCCCAATAACAGTATGGAGGTGCTTGGCGTTGTTTTGTTATTTGCCCCCTCATCTTTTTTTAATAGACTCCCCCCTTCAGAAGGCAGTTCTGGGATCTTCTGGTGGTCCCGTAACCCTCGGCTCCTCAGCTTGTCAGCCCAAACAAGACGCAACGCTGCAGACCAGGGCTCCCAGGCGTCAGAGCCCCAAAAGTCGGGCGGGTGTACCACTACAACCCGACCCAGGCGAGTGGAAAGCGAGGGTGGCGTAATTCCTAAGTCAGCCAGGAGGCCTTGGCCCTTCCCGGCCGTCACTTTACAGTGTAGGCCGCACCCCTTAGCGACCGTCCGAAGAGGCCTTAGCAACGAGGGCGGAGGCGGAGCTCCCGCGTGGAAGTCTCGCTCCACCTCGCGAGAGCAGGGCCGGCCAGGGCGCCAAGCGCGAAATTGCGGCTGCGTGGAATTTCCGGGGTGAGAGATAGAATGGAACGTTCGGCGGAGGCAGCGGCGACGACGGTGGCCGGAAGGAGCGCGAACTTACCTTGGTAAGCGGGGGGGGCGGGGAGGAAAAGAACGGGCGGGGGAGAGGATGCTCGGTTGCTAAGAGACGGAACTAGGACTAGGCAGAAACATAGGCGCGAGGGACCGCTCTTCCCCCCGGGGGGGGGTCCCTTTTAGAGGGCGGGGCTTAGCGTAGTGGTATGCCCAGGCGGGTATTCTGCAAAGAATGTGCTTCTGAGCATGTGCAGAGTGCTGCTCTACCTTCCTGGCTGGGGCTGGGGTTGTTTTATGTTGGGTGGGGGGGTTGCAAAAGCAGCCAGGGGATTTGCAATAAAGGGGCTGATTGAGGGCAAAGGAGCCCCCAGGGGGTGCATCATGCATCTGTCAGAAATGGTGTAGGGTCTCCTACTTGGGCGAGGGGTTGGACTAGATGACCTACAAGGTCCCTTCCAACTCTGTTAATTCTGTATCTATCTGTATCACATCCTTTTACCACCCACACTTTGCACAGAAAACGAAGAGAAGCCAGTAGCAAATGGGTGGGAAGTGGTGCTTGAGGACATGTCAAAACACTTTTTTTTTTTTTTACTTTTAGCAATGCATTTTTATTTTTGCAACCACCACGCTGCACAGGAGAGAGCTTCCTCCATCCTTAGCTCCAAACAGAAATAGCGATAGACTTATACTGCTTCACAGCCCCCTCTAAGCGGTTTTACAGAGTCAGCATATGGCCCCCAACAATCTGGGACCTTGGAAGGATGGAAGTCAACCATGAGTCAATGAGTCAACCATGAGACTGGTGGGATTAGAACTGTCAAATTGCAGGCAGCCGACAGTCAGCAGAAGTGGCCTGCAGTACAGAACTCTAACCACTGCGCCACTGAGACTCTAAATAAAAATTGTCCCCAGTTGTTGGGAAATACGGATTCTCTAGTTGTGAAAATCTGCATTTTATTTTTATTCGCAGGGTGGAGAAGTACCGGCCTCAGACCCTCGGGGATCTAATTTCTCATGAGGACATTCTGAATACCAGTAAGTATTCAATAGCTGTGCAAATATTGATATTTAGCGACGTGCAGTTCACTCTCAGTTTTGAGTGGCCAGTAAAGGAGGCTTCAGCTGCCCTCGTTTCCAACCTGTATGGACTATAGTAAGGGATTGTTAATTATTATAATTAAATTAGCTCTTAATTGCTTTTATAACTGCTTGCATTGCACTAGACACAAGGACAGTTTTTCCCTCCTTGCCATCACTCTGCTAAACAACTAGTTCCCACAATACTATCAAACTGTTTAGTAAGGCTGTATTACTATTCTTCTCATTTTTTCCTATTACCTATCTTCTTATTTTCTTATGACTATAACTGTATATTACAATTTATATTTTTTTATTTAGTATCCTTAGTATGATTTATGTTGATCACTTGTTTAGTATCGTATGACTATACCTAAATGTTGTATTTTATGATTGTATTTTATGAGGACTATGATCCTGACTTATTACTTGTTGCTTGTATGTACACTAAGAGCTTATGCACCGGAGACAAAATTTCTTGTGTGTCCAATCACACTTGGCCAATAAAGAATTTAATTCTAATTCTATTTGTTGTTATTGTTATTGCCCAATTCTGAAAATTAACTCCCTAAAAAGAAACTATTTTTACAGAATAGGGTCTCTTTGTTCTTTCAAAACATTGTTTTTTCCATGTTTTCCCAGTCCTGCCACATAACCTCTTAATAATATATATTTTTATTTATTTCCTAATTCTTTTACAGACCTGACTAGATAAATCATCCCCTATGTTTGATCAAATCCTTGCTGTTGTGCATCCCTAATAAAAAAACTCTATGCAATTACTTGTAGACCTTAATTTGCATAAATCTATAAAGGCAGATTGTAACTCCGCCCCCTCTTTGAGCTCCGTCTGCTTCCAGGCCAATCAATAAACCAATTTGTATAGCAGCGTAATTACATCCTGGTCTCCGGTTCAAATGTACCTCTGGGAAAATTCTCCTGCAAATTGGTAGAAGGCAAGAAATTCTGTATAGATCCTGGTAGTTGAGTGGCATGGTGGAAAAAAGAGAGATCAAAGAGATAAGCCCAGCTTTAAAAATAATCCCCTTAGTAGAGAAGGAAGCTGCTGTAGGCATCGGGGGGGAAACACAATATTATTATGATGGATTATCAGACAGTCCGCCAGATGTTTAAACTGGACTTGGCATTGTTGTCCATCTATCAAGTCCTTTCCAAGGACCCAGGATAGCTAGTTCTTCTTCTCCTCCTCCTCCTTTCTTCTTCTTTCCCCCCTTTCCCCTTTCCTTCCTCTTCTCCTTCTCTTTCTTCTTCTTTCTCCCTTTCCTTCATCTTATCATTATTTATTACATTTTTATGCTGCCTGATTACCGCCACCAAATGACATTTATACACTGATTTACAAAGCTGATACACATCACGGGCAGACTTCGTTTCGGCGAGATGGGTGGCCATACAAATTTGATGATTAAATGAATATTTTGTTTTCATCTCTTGTGCCCCTTGACTTGTGGGCCAGCGCGTGCTCTTAAAATGCAACCATCTATGAGGGCACCCTAGAATTGGAGAAGTACAAATAGATAAGCTAACAGGTAAAGCAGAAGTGATTTGTCAGCCAAGCGAAAGGTTTATTGCTTGTCACTTGGGGCAGCCATATGACGCCATCTCTGCTCTCTCTCTCTCTCTCTCTCAACCAGTACAGAAATTCATCAGCGAGGATCATTTGCCTCATCTCTTGCTCTATGGACCTCCGGGGACTGGCAAGACGTCTACAATTCTCGCCTGTGCTAAACAGCTTTACAAACAGAGAGAATTTGGCTCCATGGTTTTAGAGGTAACCACTTCTAGACCTGGATCGCTTTTCCAGGGGATGCAGGGGGGAAAATTCCTTCAAGCACAATGGTTTGTTTACGTTGCAGCATTCTGTTGGCAAGGTCCTGTTCTATGTGTTTATATTTAGGACTCCCCGGGTCCCATTTCAAATATTGGTTATAAAAGATGGAGATTAAAAAGCTCTAGGAAGAAGACTTGGAAAACACATCAGCAGAATTAGCCTGTAATAGTGCATTCTAACCAATTCTAACCACGGCTCTTAGACAGAGATAGAGATGATACGTAGGTAGGTAGGAAGGAAGATAAACAGGAAGGAAGATAGGTAGGAAGATAGGAAAATAGGAATAAGAAAGAAAGAAAGAAAGAAAGAAAGAAAGAAAGAAAGAAAGAAAGAAAGAAAGAAAGAAAGAAAGAAAGAGAAAAACAGGAAGACAGGAATAGATAGATAGGAAGATAGACAGGAAGATAGATAGGAAGATAGGAATAAGATAGAGAGAGAGAGAGATGATAGATGGATAGATAGGTGGGTGGGTGGATGGATGATAGACATGGAGATGGATAGCAATAGCCCTTAGACTTATATACTGCTTCACAGTGCTTTGCAGCCCTCTCTAAGCAGTTTACAGAATCAGCCTATTGCCCCCTCAGTCTGGGTCCTCATTTTACCTTGGAAGGATGGAAGGCTGAGTCAATTTTGAGCCGATGAGAATCAGACTGTTGGTAGTGAGCAGAATTAATCTGTTGTACTGCATTCTAATCATTGCACCACCACGGCTCTTAACGCACGTTCCTTCTTCGTTTAGCTAAATGCTTCTGATGACCGAGGCATTGATATCGTCAGAGGGCCTATCCTGAACTTTGCCAGCACCAGAACCATCTTCAAGTAAGCACCTTTGAGACTTCTCTCCTCTGAAAATTGAATTCCTTGGAAAAACAATTTTCTGGCCAGATGTGTACATATCTGTCATGCCCATGTTGGGAGCCTGAATCTGCGGGCGGAGGACTAGCCAGAGCTGGAGCCGACGGAGATCGAGGGGTAGCTTCATGGGCCTTGGAGGAATGTGGGGAGGAGCAGGCTGAGGCAGTCCAGGTCCCCTCAGGATTGGGATGGCTTGTTAGCAGGGAAGAACGAGGGCAGGATGACCGAGAGAGGGCAAGCAGTGGACATAAGGAGTGCCAGAGCTCAGGCAATGAGCAAGGGCCATCCCCCTCCTGATCCCTGAGCACGGAGAGTGGAGAGAAGGTGGGAACAACGCAGGTTGACCCGACTACTCCGGAGGAAAGTGTCCCGCCCCTCTTCACAAGGCACACCTGGGGGACTCAGATTTAAGGAGACGCTATGGGGAGGAGCATTTGTCGGGAACACATGCTGAATTGGTAGAGTTGGGTGTGCCATTACAGACATTGGGAGTTTGAAGGACTGCGTGGGAGCATTTGAGGGACATTTGGAGCATTAAAGGGGAGTTTGAACCCTACAACTAGATGGGTTTAATCTGGGGGTGGGTATATATTGAATTTTTAGAGTTCCCAGTTCTTGTTTCTCTTGTCCTGTTAGGAAAGGTTTTAAGCTGGTGATTCTGGATGAAGCTGACGCCATGACCCAGGATGCACAAAACGCTCTCCGGCGTGGTGAGTTGATGCCCCATCCTGGAGAGACCTAGACACGATTCCTGTTTCCTTTTTGATGGCAGGCGTCTTGATCCGCTGTCCCAACAGGATGGCTGATGGTCTGCCTTAAGGTTGCTTAAAAGAGCCACAGTGGTGCAGTGGTTAAGAGTGCAGTATTGCAGGCTACTTCTGCTGACTGCAACTTGGCAGTTCGAATCCCACCAGGCTCAAGGTTGACTCAGCTTTCTGTCCCTCCAAGGTGGGTAAAACGAGTACCCAGATTGTTGCGGGCAAGAGGCTGGCTCTGTAAACCGCTTAGAGAAGGCTGGAAAGCGCTATGAAGCGGTATATAAGTCTAAGTGCTACTGCTATTGCCGTGAATTTGCCAGCACAAACTTTTGACTTTATACGTCTTTTCCAGTGATTGAGAAATTCACCGAGAACACCCGATTTTGCTTGATCTGCAACTACCTCTCCAAAATAATCCCAGCTCTACAGTCCAGATGCACCAGGTTCCGGTTCGGCCCTTTGACGCCAGAACTCATGGTTCCTCGGTTGAAGCATGTCATTGAGAAGGAGAAGTGAGTAAAAAGCCTCAGAGGGGGTTGACAGAACGGAGTCAGAGATGCAATTTTCTGGCTTTGTAACCACGATTTTTCTACAAAATGTGGCATCCGCCCCCATCAGCTCCTGCTTGGGAACATCAGTGAGCCTGCTATGAAGAGGAGGACTAAGGCGGCTGTCAGCAACCCATGGCTCTAGAGCCGTATGTGGCTCTTTGGGCCCTCTGCTATGGCTCCCTGTGCCATCACTGGCGGGCCTGCCACTCATCCTCCCCTCCCAGCGGTGACATGAGAGCAGTCTTCCAATATTTGAGGGGATGCCACAGAGAGGTTAACCTCTTCCCCGAAGCACCTGAGGGCAAGACAAGACTTCATGGATGGAAGCTTATCAAAGAGAGATCATATGTTTTGGGAATGATGTTGGTAAAATGTTAACATTTCCAGAATTCTGGAGAAGAGTGCTGGACAGAAAATGAGATTTTCACAGTTGCGTAGGATCGCTGGGAAGGGATGGGTGTGCAGGAAACATCAGGGTTCTCGGCAGCCTATTTGATTCCTCTTTGCTCTTTCAGCGTTGATGTCAGCGATGACGGAATGAAAGCCTTGGTGACGCTGTCCAACGGCGATATGCGCAGGTCCCTGAACATCTTGCAGGTAACGCTCCCACCCAGGTGTGGCTTCCTCTTGTTGAGACACGTGAGGAAAAAAGAAAGGAGGAGGAAGAAGAGAAGGAGAAGTTGAGGAGGAGAAGGAGAAGAAGAAGAAATTGAGACACAGGAGAAAAAAGGAAAGGAAGAAAAGGAGAAGTTAAAAGAGGGACAGTGGGAGGAGAGGAGAAGAAGAAAAAAGAAAAAAAAGAAGAGTTACCTGAGACGGGAAGAAAAAGGAAAGAAGGAGGGAGAAGAGAAGGAGAAAATGGAGGAGGAGGAGGAGATTCACTTAACAAATGTGGCAAGAAAAGTCGTTAAACGCGGGCAAGGCTCGCTTAACAAATTTCTCAGCTCGCAATAGGCTCAGTTGTGGTCGTAAGTTGGTTCAAGGGCCAGTGGTTTAGTCCAGTTCTTTTCTTCCTCTTAAGCCAGCAACTGGCCTTCGCTGGATTAATGACCCTCCTTGAGCAAAGGAGCCCGTGATGCCTCACCTCTCTCTTCCTCCTTTGCAGAGCACATACATGGCTTTCGGAAAAGTGACCGAGGAGACCGTCTACACTTGCACAGGGCAGCCGCTCAAGTCTGATATCGCCAACATCCTGGACTGGATGCTGAATCTGGACTTCACTTCTGCCTACCGCAGTATCCTTCAAATGGGAATCCACGTGCAGGGGGCTTACTGGGATGGAATAGAATAGAATAGAATAGAATAGAATAGAAAATATAGAATGGGATGGGATGGGATGGAAATGGAATGGAATAGAAAAGATGGGATAAGATGGGATCGGGTGCCTTCCAGCCTTACCATTGTTCTATAACGGCTGGAAAGAATACTGGAAGCGCCTTCAATATTTTTCTTGATATCTTTCCCCCTTTTTTTTCTACTTTCCTTTTTTCTTAAAGACCATTATCTATCAGATAGATAGATAGATAGATAGATAGATAGATAGATAGATAGATAGAT
>NW_020769420.1:46242-58615 GCF_900518735.1 Pseudonaja textilis | reverse complement strand
GATAGATAGATAGATAGATAGATAGATAGATAGATAGATTAGAAAGAGAGAGAGAGAGAGAGAGAGATTGAGGCTGCAGACCATACCATCGAACCTGGCTCTCCTTGACATTTTGCTCAGATATCCTGGAACTGAAAACCTTGAAGGGCTTGGCTTTACAGGACATTCTAACAGAGGTTCATTTGTTTGTTCATCGAGGTAAAAGAGATTTTGAGGTGCCGGGATGCCATTCTTTATTATTTCACCAAAAATTTACTCCAGGAAGGCTGGAGTGAGGCAGAAATGTGATTGAGCCGTTTTGCTAATCGCTTCTGGTGCAGGTGCATATAGTAATAGCACTTAGACTTATATACTGCTTCACAGTGCTTTACGGCTCGCTCTTAAGTGGTTTACAGAGTGAACATCTTGCCCCCAATAATCTGGGTCCTCATTTTACGACCTTGGAAGGCTGAGTCAACCTTGAGCCGGTGAGGATCGAACCGCTGGCAGTGGACAGAGTGAGCCTGCAATGCTGCATTCTAACCACCTTCGCCATCATGGGTATAGACTAGGCTCAGGATAGAGTAGGGATAGGGGTAGAGTAGAGTAGAGTAGAGTAGAGTAGAGTAGAGTAGAGTAGAGTAGAGTAGAGTAGAGTAGAGTAGAGTAGAATAGAAATAGAAATAGAAATAGAAATAGAAATAGAATAGAAATAATAATAGAAATAGAAATAATAATAGAAATAGAAATAATAATAGAAATAGTAGAAATAGAGTAGCACTTAGACTTATATACCGCTTCACAGTAGTATATAAGATTGTTGGGGGCAGGATGCTGACTCTGTAAATTGCCCAGAGAAGTGCTATTCATATGGCTATTTAACGTACAATGAAGGGGAATCATTTTTGTCAAGCGTTGTCTGTGCTCTCTTGTTGTCCTACAGTTGATTTCCCAACATCTATTCGGATCCAGCTGCTGATCAAGATGGCAGATGTGGAGTGAGTATTCTTCAGTGCACATTGTTTTTTCACATATTTAGGATAACGTAGACGCAGGCTTAAGCTTTTATTGGTGTGCTGACTTCCACCCTCTAGTAAAAAAAATACATGTGTCATTTTACCTGTTGAGAATATGAAGGAGAACTGAGGAAGCACTGATTACGTGTAAAAATTTCTCCGTGCACTTTGACACCGTGATTTTGTGGCTGGGGAATTCTGGGAGTTGGAAGCCCACCAGCCTTAAAGTTGCCAAGGTTTCATTCGGCCTGCAACTGTGAGAACTAGAAGCTTGCTTCCCGACACAGAGCTGGTTTTTCCTTTCTCCAGCAAGCGCAGAACGCCAACATCACAGAATTCCGCAGGGTCAAAGCTCGCTGAGTAACTGGCCTTTATAAACACGTTTCACACCCACTTGAAGAGTCTTTAACATTGTAGGATGTTCTTTACCGGCGAAATAGGTTTCTTTTCAAAACATCCTGCGACGATCGGTCATCTCCTGTTCCTTGTCTTTCAGACACCGCCTGGCTGCAGGGACAAATGAGAAGATCCAACTGGGGTCTCTTGTAGCTGCATTCCAGGTCACCAGAGATCTGATTGCAGCCGAGGCTTGATGACCAAGCTACTCTCCCACTGCCTGAACTGCAACCTGGTTTAACTAATGGTTGCCCTTACAACGCACCTGAACCTTTCCCGTCACAACCTGTGGTTCTAGATGTCCTGCAGCCTGGTCATTCTCAGTGCTTCTTAGGATCTTACAGAAGAACTTACAGTCCTCTTTAACCGATCTGAACAGAATCATTGCCAGTCTGGATAAACAAGAAATGGTCTTCAGGATGCTTCAGCATGAAGTTTCTCTTTTATTGTGTCTCCGGAATCGTAGAATTGGTTCACAATGTCTCAAAATACATTTGCATTAGCACCACGTTAAGCGGCACCCTGACCAGTGGTACGTTTCAAAAAAAATTTCTATCGGTTTGGAGTTTGCTTCATACATGTGCGCGCACCAATGGCATGAGCACTGATGAAACACACACACCACAAAAAGAATGCTTCTGCCTCTCATCTGTGCGGCCCCTTTTCAGCCTCCGCATCCTGTATTCAGCCTCCGCATGCTCCATTTTCGGGCGGCGGGGATCAGAACAGGCCCAAAAATGGGGCGCGCAGAGGTGGCAATGGACAATGGCGATCCCTGCAGCCTGAAGCAGCTGATTGTCGGGAGGCCAATCCCTCCGACAATCAGCTGCTTGTGCTAATCAAGCTGTGCTGAAACCGAAACAGGCTATTTGGTGCAAGGAGAGAAATTGTTGGGAGGCAGAGGCCAAAGGGGGGGGCGGGGGGGGCGGCAATGGGTGGGTAGGGCCAGTCCAAATTTTCCCTACGGTTCGCAAGAACCGGTCAGAACCAGCTGAATACCATTCTTGACTCTGACCCCCGCTACCAATCTTGTTTAAAATAAATTCATTGTTATGAAAGTATCATACGATTGTGTAGTTGGATGGGACTTTAGAGGTTGCTTAGTCCAACTGCTGCTGAATTCTGTTTAAAGAGATCAAGTGACTGGGAACAGCTTTTATTTTGGCTAGTCCATTGCCTGACAGCTTTTATTAGAAGGAAATTCCTACATTTAGAGTTAAGAATTTCCTTGCAATAAGCAAGACGTGATCCTTTCTCCCACCATCTGACAGATAATTCAGATCTCCATCAGGATCCCTTCAGGATAATTTACATCAGATGGGCAGAACAAATTCTCTCGATTTCCATCTAAAAGTTCTTTGTATCCTGTCCCCAATTTAACAAGCCGGTCACTTATTCAACGGTTTCATGGTGCAAAAATTTGCGTGTTTCCCACATTTGGGGAATTCCTAGATCCTCCAAGATATCACCACACTTCTGTTTGGTCTCTCGTTTGTCCATCGTTGGCCATTTTGCTCTCTGATCTTCGGTGGGGACGACCCCAATCTGTTTTGAGATCGTTAATCTTGACATAAACCTCTTGCTTATTTTATTGACAAAAGTGTTTCTCCGTTCAAGCCAACAAAATAAAACACCAGAGCTTTGATTTCCATCTCCCCGTAAATAGCATAAGTTGAAAAGTTTTCATCCAGTGGCCTGTTGATGCAGGAAAGATTTCTATGTTTGCATTCATAGAGAAGATCCAAAGCTGATTTTTTTTCCTAGACAGTGGACAAACAGGAATCAAAAGCACCCCCCAAAAGTTGCCGTTGGCTGGCTAAATAATGACACTCTATCATTGTTTCCTTCTGTGTCCTGAGGTGGTGGTGGTTTGTTTTTTTTAAATGTCCCAAGAGGCAGCTGTGGCTGTCAAAACCCGCATCGCAGTAACCAGTGGTGGGATTCAGCCGGTTCGCACCGGTTTGGGAGAACTGGTTGTTAACTTGCTGAGCAGTTTGGTGAACTGGTTGTTGGAAGAAATCATTAGAGCAGAGAACCGGTTGTTAAATTATTTGAATCTCACCATTGCCAGTAACTCTGAGCCCGGGAGGGTATCTGGCAAACTTTAGTATGCCAACAACTCTTTTAAGATTTCTTCCACTTCAGGGGAAAAAAAGGGAATTTGCCCACAGCATCCTTCGTCATTTTCTCAGCTAGGAAATGACGTTGCCTCCTTGCTTGACACCCCAGAGAGTTTTGTCTTGTGCAAACACAAGGCCAGCGCGAGCAATGGTTGGATCACAGCAACAGCACCTCCTTCCGGCCAACGTCATAGAGTCCTGTAGGTGAGGAATTCCTTCATCTTTTTGGGAAGGCTCAGCGCCTGGACTTGGTAGCTAGTAAAGCAGCCGCGGAGAACTTTCCGACATAAGTGCTTCAGAGAAGACAGAGCTTGAGGGGCGGTCCAGAACTGGGCGTGGCCATCCCTGGTCCTGCAACAGGAAGAGGAAAAACTGGAGTTCATTCATTAGTCGACGCAATAGGGGTCAGTCTCAAAAAAAAAAAATTAAGGTGAGATGGACTTGATTAAGATTGAAACAGGGCCAGGGTATCAGTAGAAGAGAATATTTATAGCTCAGGGTTGAAGGGTGGGGTCTTTGGTGCTCTTTGAGCTTGGTGGTTTTCTTGGAGATGTTTCATTGCCCAACTAGGTAATATCATCAGTGCTAGAAGGGAGTGGGGTTTGCAGGGAGGAGGAACGTGGGGTCCTTGATGTCTTTGAGCATGGTTCTTTTCTTGCAGACGTTTCATGATCTAACTAGGTGGCATTATCAGTGCTAGAGAGCAGGGTTTGTGGAGGAGGAGGAGGAGGAGGAGGACTGAGGCGTCCTTGGTGATCTCTGAGCTTGGTGGTTTTCTTGCAGACGTTTCATTACCCAACTAGGGAACATCATCAGTGCCAGAAAGGGATAGGGACTATGGAGAGGAGGAGGACTAGGGTCCTCAATGCTCTCTGAACTTGGTAGTTTTCTTGCAGATGTTTCATTGCCCATGCCATTAGTGCCTTGATGATGTCACCTACTTGTGTAAGGAAACATCTGTACAAAAACCACCAAGGACTCCACAGATCCCAGGCTAGATTGGGAAACATCCTAGAAGATGACATTGGCGTAACTTTCCAAGAAAATAACACAGATATATGTCCAACAAGTCAAAGTTGGAAGTCGACCTCAAGAGACTCAATGTGTGCGTGTATGCTTGTGTCAATGTTGACCCCCCTAGTGACAACCTTGGAGTAGTCCTTGTGTTTTTCTTGCCAAGAAAAATAGAAGGACTACTCCAGGCTGTTACTGGGAGGTCAACAATGACACAAGCATACACGCACACATCAAGTCTCTTGGATTGAGGGCAACTTTCAACTTTGACGTTTTGCAGAAATGTTTGTTCTTCCCTCAAGATGACCCCAAGAACGAGACACAGTTAGTTCAGGCAGCTTCAATTGTCCATGAACCATGCACAATTGGGCAAGTGGATGGTTCATGAACATCTCTGCACACTCCATACACTCCAGATTTTTAAGATCTTCCCCCGCTTTGAGACAAACACCACATGTTTCTTGCCCCCCAAACCTACCCCGTTGCGATGATCCCACCATGTGGAAAATAAGTGCAGCAGAGACCGTTCTTCACCGGAGCAAAAGCAACAGGACTCTCAAGCTCTAACGCCCAGATCCGAAGGAGCCTACAGGAGATAAAAGAATATTCTTGCGTTCCAAAATGGAGCCCAAGAACCTAACTAAATAAAAAACAGTCTTCAGTTTCCATAGGTTTTGGGTCTCTTGAGTCCCATCCCTCCTAGCCAGCGTGACACGATGGGACTTGTAAGGTCAAACCATCTGAAGAACATCCGCTGATCCTGATCCAAACGTTGGTCAACTCAGCAAACATTCTTCTGAATTCCCAGAATCCTTGACGGCAGTTTAATTGAGATCTTGTCTTCTGAGAGAGGGAGACGCTTGGTCTTGGACTCCACTGCTTTCATCCTAAGTACCACCTTGTTCAAAATTAAATCACTTATCTGTCCTTCCTGTAGACCCAATATCTGGAATAGGATCCATAACAACGTAAGCATTTCCATTCCAGAGCCTCTTACCTGTCATCTGCCACTGTGGCAAGGTAGAGGCCTTCAGGTGAGAAGCACACAGACCTCAGGGAGCTGGTGTGGAAGTTCCCACCTTGGTCCACTGCAGGTTGCAAAGGAACATGCCTTGGGAAGAAGGAAAAACAGGTTGGAATCTTCCTACTAGCCCACCTGGGGGGACTGTAGGCTGTTGATAAAAGACCCTGGTGAAGACATCCAGTTCAGTCCCTTGGTAAGGCTATCTAAACCAATACCCTGTCAAGCCTGAATGTGGTTAAGTGGTGAATACAGTTTGACACATTTTGAGAGCTGGAAGGGGGTGAGAACTGAGGTGGATGGAGTCCCAGCCAAAACAACCAAGCTGGATGATGAGTCAGCTGCGTTCCAACGGCTGTTCGAACAGAGGAAGGAGGAGTGAAGTTGCACGTGCTGGTTGGACAATGTGACGTGCGATATTGTTTTGGAAAATTGACAACATCTCGTTATAGTGAGCGGGGAACTTTCAGTACTGGCTTTCCACTAGTTAGTGCCAAGATGGCGTATCTTAAATAAACTTGTTCTTTGAGGGATTGAAATGCCTCGGAGTTTGTTTTATGATGGTTGCATTTCTTGACACCTGACGTGAACGTCATGCCTTTGGGCAGGAGATCAACCGTTGTCCATCTCCCACCAGTTTGCAACTTTTGAGTCCTCCCAGCTGCCCTGTCACGGTCTCTATGGGAATGGCCTTCCTTCAGAGATCCCAGTTTCCGCCAACCTAGCAGTTCAAAAGGACGTAAGAAAAATGCAAGTAGAAAAATAGGGACAACCTTCGTGGGAAAGGAACAGCGTTCCTTGCGCCTTTGAAGGCATTTAGTCCTGCCGGCCACGTGACCACGGAGACGTCTTCGGACAGCACCGGCTCTTCGGCTTTGCAACGGAGAGGGAACCTTTACCTTTTAAAAGGGGACCGGGGAGAACTGTACAGGTAGTTCTCGACTTATACAACAGTTCATTCAGTGACTGTTTGAAGCTATGATGGCACCAAGAAAAAGCGACTTACGACCATTTCCTTGGGACCATTGCAACATGCCCATGGCCACATGATTTATATTCGGATGCTGGATGACTGACTCACCTTTATGACGGTTGCAGTGTCCCGTGTTCATTGATCCCCTTCTGACAAGCCAAGTCAATGGGGAATCCAGATTCACTTAACGGCCAGGTGACTAACTCAACAACGGCAGTGACTCAGTTAACAGAACGCCATCAGTAACCATTTCCTCCACTGAGCAACATGAATTTGGGGCTCAGCTGTGGTCATAGGTCTAGGGCTACCTGTACTTTCAGACCTGCCGGATTCCGCAAATTTAATCTTAACGCGAAGGATTAAGAAGGAATCCGTGCTTCCTATCCAGCCCACCTCGCCAAGGCACCATCCACCCGTCCACTTTCCTTACCAAAGGGATCTTAGCTTTTCCCCTGTACAGGGATCCCAGAGGATCACGCAGGTGTCGTAGGAAGCCGTGGCAAGAAGAGCAGAGTCTGGAGAAAAGTCACAGGACGCGATGCAACCCTGGTGTCCCTCCAGTTTCCGCAGCAGGCAATAGGATTTCATACTCCAGAGCAGAGCCTGGTAGCGTGAGAGAGAGGAGAGAGAGAGAGATGGAGGGAGGGAGAAGGGGAGAGAGAGAGACAGAGAGAGAGGGAGGGAGGGAGAAATAGCACTTACACCACAGCAGAGGTGGTGTTCAAATTCTGAGTTGTTTGGAGAACTGGCCAATCCCACCTCTGACTGGTCCCGCCAACCCCGTCTCTTCTCTGCCTCCCATCAAGACTCAACTGATCGGTTGGGTCTTATTTGGTTGCCCTGAACAGGAGAACGGAGCTGGAAAGCAGGTTAGTGGGGTGGGGAGGGAATGGGGATTTTGCAGTATCCTTTCCCTGCCTTGCCCACCAAGCCACGCCAGCAGAACCAGTAGTAAAAAATAAATCTGAATCCCACCACTGCACAGGTGTCAAACCTGATTGCGTCACGTGACATATCATGACGTATCACAACATTTTTTTTTTTTACCTTTGCAGGACAGAGTTGGGTGTGGACTGTGCAGGATGCTTCCACCCTGCAAGCCGCCAGTTTGACAGGCCTCACCTACTTATATACTACTTTACAGCCCTCTCTAAGCGGTTTACAGAGTCAGCCTCTTGGCCCCCAACAATCTGGGTCCTCATTTTACCCACCCTGGACGGATGGAAGGCTGAGTCAACCATGAGCCTGGTGAGATTCGAACTGCCAAATTGCAGTCATCTGGCAGTCAGGAGAAGTAGCCCGCAGTACTGCACTCTCACCACTTGGTCACAAATCTAAAGATAGATTATCACCAAAGATCTATATACCAGCCTCGTTTCTCACTGTCATCAACACGGCCCTTTTCTGTGCAGGCTTAACTCACCGCTTTCTCTCCAGCCACGGAGCAGAGCATCTGACCGTCAGGAGAAATGGAGCAACCATAAACCCACTGCAAATGTCCAGAAAGCACTTTCAATTGCTTCCCTAGAAAAAAAAAATAGAAGAGGGGGAGAGCGGGAAGGTGGGGGATTTGAGAACCAGACAGGAAGTCTGAATGCTACGGGTCCCCCTCCTAAGAATGTCCAACTAGCAAGGCCTTCTATGTTTCACGGTAAAATACACAGGAAAAATTGCATTGGGTTAGGCTTAAGTCTCCGTGAATTTGAAGAGCAAAGAGGACACCGCCAATAAATTCATAGAGCATCGGTCTGCTTAGTAGGCTGTTGACTCTTTCAGCCTGCCCTATCTACATTTCCTTATACAATATATGGCAGATTTCATTTTTGCGGGGGGGCAAGTCCACTTAGGATTTCCATGAATTTGGAAAGCAAAATGGACATCGCCAAGGAATTCGTAGGACATGGGTATGCTTAGGAGGGCACTGACCCTTTGAGCCTGCCCTATGTATGTTTCCTGGTAAAATACACGGGAAAATCCCACCGGGGGGCTAATCTATTTAGGGTTAAAGGTAAAGGTTCCCATCGCACATAATACGTGCTAGTTGTTCCCGGCTCTAGGGGGCGGTACTCATCTCCGTGACAAAGCCGAAGAGCCAGCGCTATCCGAAGACGTCTCTGTGGTCATGTAGCCGGCATGACTAAACACCTTCGAAGGCGCACGGAGCGCTGTTCCCTTCCCACCCAAGGGGTCCCTAGTTTCCTACTTGCATTTTTTTTTTCCACATGCTTTCGAACTGCTAGGTTGGCAGAAGCTGGGACAAGCAACGGGAGCTCACTCCCTTATGCGGCGCTAGGGATTCGAACCACCGACGGCCAACCTTTCTGATCGACAAAGCTCGGCGTCTTAGCCGCTCAGCCATAAATTCGGAGAGCAAAATGGCAGCATTGGCAACAAATGTGTATGGCATTAGTCTGCTTAGGAGTGTGCTGACGTATCAAGCCTGCCCAATGTACCTCTCCTGGTCAAATACATGGGAAGATCCCATTGGGTGTGGGGACAACATCACTAAGGGCTCCATGAATTCATACAGTAAAACGGACATGGCCAATAAACTCCTAGCACGTTGGTATGCTTACAAGGGCGCTGACTTTTCGACCCTGCCTTATCTATCTCTCCTGGTCAAATATTTGTGAAAATCTTATTGGGGGACAAACCCATTGAGCTTGGAGTTAGGTCGTCATGAATTTGGAGCGCAAAACGGATATCATCAATGGATTCATAGCACATCAGTCCTCTTAGGAGTAGGCAGATTTTTTGATCCAATCCTATCTACGTTTCCTGGTAAAACCATGGAGAGATCTCATTGTCTTCCCTGGGTGGCTTTCTTCCCTTTACAGTTAACCGTAATAGAGTTGGAAGGGACCCTGAAGATGTAATTCAAACCCCTGATCTCTCACTCCTTAGCAAACAATGGTTAAACCTTAGGTTTCACGGCACCTACAGAACCTCCTTCCCATTTGCTCCTGAAAAACCAGGGACAAAATCTGGAGCACCACTTTTAATGCTGCGAGGGAAAGTGTCGGACAGACCAGAGACTCCACAGCTCATACTCTTCTAGAGTGCAGCGAAGAGCAACCGAGATGACGATGGGACTGGAGGATAAAACATACGATGGACGGTTGCAGGAACTGGGCCTGGTTAGTCTAGGGAAGAGAAGGACCAGGGGAGGCAGGAGAGCAGTCTTCCAATATTTGAGGGGCTGCCACAGAGAGGAGGAAGGGGGTCAAGCTATTCTCCAAGGCACCTGAAGGCCAGACAAGGAGTAATGGATGGAAACTGAACAAGGAGAGATTCAACCCTGGAAATAAGGAGGAATTTTCTGACAGGGAGAACAATCAACCGATGGAACAGAAGTTGCCTTTGGAAGTTGTGGGAGCTTCATCCCTGGAAGCTTTCAAGAAGAGACTGGATTGCCATCGGTCAGAAAATCTGTAGGGTCTGCTTGGGCAGCGGGGTTGGACTAGATGACCTACAAGGCCCCTTCCAACTCTGTTAGTCTGTACGATCATTCTTACCATTTTGACTGAGGTCCCAGACTCGAAGCGTTTTGTCCCGGGATGCAGAGACGAGAATGGAACAAGGGTTGCCGGGTGCAAAGCTCAAATCCCTCACCACGTCTTGGTGCCCCGCAAGGTGAAAAAGCATGTTCCCTGCCGAGAAGGAGGCAGCGGGCAAACGGACAATGAAATGGTTTGTCAAGGATTATCTGCAGAACATTAGTCTCTTGCATTTAGAATAGAATAGAACCAGAATCGGAGGAGGAGGAGGAGGATGGAATGGAATGGAATGGAATGGAATGGAATGGAATGGAATGGAATGGAATGGAATGGAATAGAATAGAATAGAATAGAATAGAATAGAATAGAATAGAATAGAATAGAATAGAATAGAATAGAATAGAATTCTTTATTGGCCAAGTGTGATTGGACACACAAGGAATTTGCCTTTGGTGCATAAGCTCTCAGTGTACATAAAAAGAAGAAATAAAATACATTCATCAAGAATCATAAGATACAACAGTTAGTGATAGTCATAGGTTGATAAATAAGCAGTCAAACCATACTAGGAAACAAATAAAACAATATAAATCGTAGAGATACCAGCAACAAGGTTATAGTCATAAGTGGGAAGAGATAAGTACTAGGAAGGACGAGAAGAAGAATAGCAATACATTAAATAGATGGACAGTGTTGTGGGAATTATTTGTTTAGCAGAGGGATGGCGTTCGGGGAGAAAACTCCCCTTGTGTCTAGTTGTTCTGGTGTGCAGGGCTCTATAGCATCATTTTGAGGGTGGGAGTTGAAATAGTTTATGTCTGGGATGTGAGGGGTCTGTAGATATTTTCACAGCCCTCTTTTTGACTCGTGCAGTATACGGGTCCTCCATGGAAGGCAGGTTGGTAACCATTGTCTTTCCATCGATCTTGTTTACAAAGACTCTAAAACAAACAAACTTGGGCCATAAAATTGAGGACTACCTGTACTGAGGCAGGGTGAAAGAAGTTCCACACACGTGTGCCTGTACCTGTAAGCAAATTTGCAAAGATTGCCTGCTGTTTCAGGAAATAAAGCCAACGTACCTGTTTCTACTTCCCAGACTTTAATCTGCCCATCATGTAATCCTGTGGCCAGGATCAAGCAAGGAAACGCTTCCTTCCGGTGGCGATACTTATGTGACTGGGACGGCAGCCACGAACTAAAAGCCAGACCCCAGACAATCTGTCCACATTCCAAGGTCTTCTCCTTGGTCCTACCATAACCTTTGGCCTTGGTTTTTGCAGACTGGTTCGTGGGTTCCAAAGCTTTGCTGTTGCTAGAGCAGAACGAAGTGGATCAAAAGAGATCACCGAGTTAGGAAAGATTCTTGAAGTTGCTTCCTTCCTTCCCTTCGAGCAACATTTTCCAGCTTCCCTATCTATCTATCTATCTATCTATCTATCTATCTATCTATCTATCTATCTATCTATCTATCTATCAAAGCGAAAGACCACTTACGCATCATCGCAAAATCTCCAGAACTGTAGAGCCTACAAATTTGAAATTTGGCACGTAGGTTCCTCTTGGCTTCTAGGTGCTCGCTAAGAAAGGATTTTTCTAAATGACCATCAGAGCTATTAGTATTTCCTATATTGTTATTATTAACATGCTCTGATGCCAAGGAGTTCTATTCCCCCTCCCCACCTGAAAAGAAATCTCTTCCAAATGCAAAACATAAGCAGAGGAGAGGAGGTTCAGTTTCACAGCAGCAAGCAGCTTTAGTACAGAACAGTTGAGCTAAGCCACGCCCAGGCTCCTTGCTGTCTCCTTGCTCACACAGCAAATACTTTTTCAGTTTCCAAACAGCCCTCAACTCTCTCACAAGCTGACAGGTCACTAGCCAGATGAATACCGATGGATGCTGGTAGGCAGAGGCACATTTTCCCCCCCTTATTTTCCTCACCAAAAACTAAGCCCAATCACTTAGTTTCATAGCGAAGCACAGGTACAGAGCTAGTCAATTAATAAAACTGGAAACGTTGTGTGTCTTAGGAAGGAGAACTGGTGTAAAACTTGGGAAAAAATATTTTCTCTCACTCTTATGCTTGCAAACAAGGAGCCACTACGTCCATCATTAAGGTGGGTGGACCAATTCCCAGAATCCCCCCAGTCAACTGTGCCATGCTGGTTGGGGAATTCTATTCTATTCTATTCTATTCTATTCTATTCTATTCTATTCTATTCTATTCTATTCTATTCGAATGTTCTATTCTATTCTAATCTCCTATTCCATTCCATTCCATTCCATTCCATTCCATTCCAATCTTCTCTTCTCTTCTCTTCTCTTCTCTTCTCTTCTCTTCTCTTCCATTCCATTC
>NW_020769420.1:28382-46232 GCF_900518735.1 Pseudonaja textilis | reverse complement strand
TCTTCTCTTCTCTTCTCTTCTCTTCTCTTCCATTCCATTCCATTCCAATCTTTTCTTCTCTTCTCTTCTCTTCTCTTCTCTTCTCTTCTCTTCTATCCTACCCTATCCTATTCCTATTCCATTCCTGCCTGAGCAAGGGGCTGGACTAGAAGACCTCCAAGGTCCCTTCCAACTCTGCCCAGTCTATTATTCTGACTACCAGGAGTCCAAAGGACTTGGCAGTCCAAACCAGCCTCGGAAGAAGGCAGCACCACCACCCTGGGTTGGTGTAGGATACTCACTGCTCGGTCCTCTGTAAAGGCCATGGGAGCAGCCTGACGACGCAGTGACCCTGTGACCAGGCAAACCAGGTCCCGTCGGCGGAGAAGGCCACACTCCAGGTCTCGCAGCTGGATTTCCAGTCGTGCTGTTGGGGGCGTCTCGGCTTGAGCTCAGCCACGAGGAGGGGCTCTCCTGGGGAGGGGAGGATAGCCAGGTGCATTACAGAGCAGACCCCATCCAGTGGTGGGATTCAAATTTTTTTTTCACTACCGGTTCTGTGGGCGTGGCTTGGTGGGCGTGGCATGGTGTGGTGGGTGTGGCTTGTTGGGCACGGCAGGGGAAGGATATACTGCAAAATCTCCATTCCCTCCCCACCCCACTGACCTGCTTTCCAGCTCCTCCGCTCTCAGAGTTAATTTTGAGGGTTTAATTTGAGGAGAGGAGAGGAAAGGACAGGAAATAGGGAAAGGAAAGGAGAGAAGGAAAGGAAATAGAGAAAGGAAAGGACAGGAAAAGGAAAGGAAAGGAAAGGGAGGAGAGAAGGAAAGGAAAGGACAGGAAACAGAGGAGAGGAGAGGAAAAAGAAGAGAAGGAAAGGAAATAGAGGAAAGGAGAGGAAAGGAAAAGGAAAGACGAGAAGGAAAGGAAAGGACAAATATAAAAAGGACAGGAAATAGAGGAAAGGAGAGGAGAGGAAAAGGAAAGGAAAGGAAATAGAGAAAGGGAAGGGGGAGAGAGTGGAGGAGAATAGAGGATGGGAAAGGGAGAGAGGAGGAGGAGGGAAAGGAAAATGAAGGATGGGAAAGGGAAGGGGAGGAAAGGGTTAAGAACGGGTTTAGCGGCTACCAACCGGGGGGACCCTGAGTTCTAGTCCCACCTTCGGCACAAATTCAGCCGGGTGGTGTGTGTGTGTGTGTGTGGTGGTGGGGTGTCTTTGGGCCGGTCAGCCCCAGAAGCAGACAAGGGCAAACCAACCCGTGCAAAATTTGCAGGGATTTGTCCAGGCAGTTGCGCGCACGCAGAAAGGGGAAGGAGGGAGGGAGGGAGGGGAAGGATCTTGGAGACCCTCAGCGAAGAAGATCCCAGGGTCTCTTTTAAAGGGCCACTGCAGGAGGAGAGCCTTGTTGGTCTCCGGGGCGGGCCAACCCTCCCTCCCCTCCCACCCCCGGTGCCCGAGACGCCCTTGTCCGATTCGGCCAGGTGATGCTGAAAGGTGCGTCCCAGCGGCCAGCCTCCCGCTTGTTTCGGCCTCGGGCAACGCCGGAATTGCCCTTCTCGCCGAGCCTCCCCCCGGGGCGAAGGGGACCGGCGCGCCCACTCACTCACCCTCCGCCACCGCCTCTCCCACTGGCGGCAGCAGCAGCCGCGGCCGGCAACCCTCGCCCGGGGCGGCCGCTTCCATCCGGGGGGCCGTTTCCTCTTCCCGAGCCGGGAGGAGTCAGGTGACGGGCTCGCGGAGGATGGGAAGGCGGCGAGTAGCCCGAGAGCCGGCGCGCAGCCGAGAGACGGGGCGGAGAAGAGGAGGGGGGAGGAGGAGGAGGAGGCGCGCTCCGCCCCTGCGCCACTTTTGCGCCCTGGGCGCACGGCGGCTTGCGAAGGGGAGCAGGTGGAGGGCTGCCTGCCTGCAACCGATCTATTCGGAAGAAAAGTTGCACGTCCCCGACTCATTTGCCGGGGGGCGGGGAGCCTCAGCTGCTTTCCCCATCTGGCGCTTGCTTGACCGCAGCTCCCATCCTCCACAGCCTGATGGGGAGAATAGGCTGCTCCATCCAGCTGCTTTCCCCATCTGGCAGTTGTTTGACCACAGCTCCCATCCTCCACATCCTGATGGGGAGAATAGGCTGCTCCATCCAGCTGCTTTCCCCACCTGGCAGTTGTTTGACCACAGCTCCCATCCTCCACAGCCCGATGGGCTTTCCGGGAGGAGTCTGATCCATCCAGCTGCTTCCCCCAAGCTGCCAAGTTTGCTTGACCGCAGCTCCCACCCTCCACAGCCAGGTGGACTTTCAGGGAGTCTAGTCTGAGTAAAGTAGCCTAAGTAAAAAGTAGTCTTTGCTTAAGAAATGTCCCGCTTAGCAACAGAAATGTTGGCCCCAATTGCGGTCATTAAGTGAGGACTAGCTGTACAGAAAAAAACACTTCCCTTGGTAAACAGGGTACAAACGGCATAAATAATATGCATTTTAGCTTAAGGCCGCCAAACAAGAATAGCTCCAGTTTTCTTAAAACGTGTGAAATGAATTACAAAAACCTCACGCAATTCAGTTAGTAACACCCACATAGCACACACGTACGCACACCCCTTGCGGGGCAGTTAATCTTTGTCTCCAAAAGCCAAAGGCTTTTATTCCATGAACAAAAGATCCGCATCCAGATTTACAAGGCAGTAAGAATGTTGTTGACCTCTGGTTGCTACCGGCCTTGAAATGGAAATGAGGGTTTTTCAGGAGTGGAGCAGGTCAAATTGCCTTTGCAACACCGCAGGAGAACACAGGGCAGTTTGGGCAGCCGTTTGTCTGAATTGGTATAGGCCAGGACCTCCTGCCTGATAAGGGGTTGGACTAGAAGACCTCCAAGGTCCCTTCCAACTCTGTTCTTCTGCTATGTCACCCGGAAAAGTGTTGTTTTAAGGAGAAAAAACTAACCCGCCTGCAGGTCCATAAATAGACCCTGACTCAAGTTTTGTACATTATTCCAGCGTCTGACATCCAGCATCAAATTTGTATGTTGCGGTTCTAACCTCAACAGGCACCGGTAGTCTTCACTCTCGAACAATTCATTTCCATTTCTAGGCGCTGGCCTAGAAGTCAGGAGGCTGTGAGTTCGATCCTAGGTAGAGGCAGATTATTTCTTTCTCTCTCTCTCTGGGCACAGTGAGAATGGACCTGCTGAATATAACTCCTCATTGGTGACAGGAAGGGCATCCGGCCATGAAAACTAGCTCCATTCGGTTGCCCAGGCTCCACTCCACCCAGCAAGGGATTATGGGCTCGTTAAACGATGCCGATGATTTTCCAGATATATATATATATATATATATATATATTCATCTTTTTATACAGTAATCTAGCGCAGTTCAGACTGACTATATACCTTGGCAGGTAAGAGCTGCGGCTGCTCCTACAATTCACGGACCACTGAAGACCCCAGAAACGAAGCAGGTCGCTCAGGGATGCCCAATCGTCTTCGTGGGAAGAAGACCCCAAAATTCAATACCCAGGTAGAGCTGAGATATAACACCTGCCCGAAGCTCCCCCCCCGCCCCCCGCCAAATGTCTGCCTCTCGTCTTGGGCAACCTAAGACAGGATGATCTTTCTCAGTCACTTCCTACATCCAAGCCCCAGAAAACACAATTTTACAGTGGTGGGATTCAAAAAAACCTTTACTGCCGATTCTGCGGGCGTGGTTTGGTGGATGTGGAGTGGCTCGGTGGGTGGTTTGGTGGGTATGGCAGGGGGACGATACTGTAAAATCTCCATTCCTCCCTCCCCCACCCCACTAACCTGCTTTCCAGCTCCGTTCTCCTGTGCGGGGCAGCCAAAAAAGACCCAGCCCGTCAGCTGTGGGCGTGGCTTGGTGGGCGTGGTGGTTCTGTGGGCGTGGTGTGGACGTGTGGGCGTGGCTTGGTGGGCGTGGCTTGGTGAGTATGGCAGGGGAAGGTGACTGCAAAATCCCCCTTCCCTCCCCGCCCCATTAACCTGCTTTCCCTCTCCATTCTCCTGTGCAGGGCAACCAAAGGAGATCCAGCCAATCAGCTGGGACTCAAGGGGAGGCGGAGAATAAATGGGGGCGGAGCCAGCCGGAGGTAGTATTTGCCAATTTTTCCAAACTACTCCAAATTTCCACTACCGGTTCTAGTGAACCAGTCCAAACCGGCTGAATACCCACCTCTGGACACAAAGTGTTTTTAGATTGCCTCAAGTCCTCCTCCTCCCCTAGACTAGAGGGGATGCTTCCCTGTTCAGTTATTCTTTTCTGCCCCCAACAGAAGCTGCTGTGACTCTTCCTACCCCGAAACAGCTTCCCTAACGAGCTTTGACTCCAATTAAGAGTCGTATCCAAGCTAGGAGCCTGGGATCCGGGACCAGTTGGGAAATCTCTTCCCTGTTCCTCCAGCTCTTCCGCGGGGCCTCAAGGCTGCTTCTCCACGGAAAATTGCCCCGGGAATGCTGCTGCTTCCGGTTCCGTAAAAGCCCCTTGAATTCTTATCCTCGCCTACGTCGCAAAGATGGTTTCCAATTCCACAGGGCAGGCCGCGCAGCCAAACCGCAGCGGCAAGCAAGCACAGGAAGGGCGACCAGGAGAGGCAAAAAGAGAGGCGTCAACCCAGATGGGAAGAACTTTGCAGGAATCCTTTGGGTCCCGTAGTTCCAAGGTGGCTTCCGTTCTTAGCACGTAACGCAAAGGAAGAGGTCGCCTTCTCTACGACGTGGGCTTGGACCTCTGGATTTCCTCCAGGGAGATGGACGTTTCCGGAAATGAGCCTGCAAAACAGGCGCAGAAATTAAAAAAAACAAAACATAGCGAGGGACGGTTAGCGAGTGGCGCGGTGGCTTCGAGGTGGAGCTCTCGCCTCACAATCAGGAGGTTGTGAGTTTGATCCTAGGTAGCGGCAGGTATTTCTCTCTCTGGGCGCCATGAGTCGCTGTCTGCTGCGAACTCCGCATTGGGAACAGGAAGGGCAACCGGCCAGTAAACACTCAGCTCCATTCAGTTGCCCCGGCTCCACCCCGATGCAAGGGATTATGGGGTCATTAAAAAGCAAAGACACACACACGTACACACAGACACACAGACACACATATGTAAAAGAAGAAACAGACATCCTGCGATCTCCAGAACTAAAAATTATATTTCTTGTACTTACTAAACTTTCGTCAGCCTCTGCTGACATTGTCAGAGTGTTAAGCCACCATTACAAAGATCTCTGCCTTTATATATCATTAATCAATTTAGCCCTTGCACGCTTTAATAGGCCCTTCCAACCGCCTCCCATCTGTAATTAACTTTTTTGCTTCAGTCGTATTAGTCAAAGGAGGCTTATCTCTTGTTGTTGGTTCCTCCCTTGTCAGACCTAGCCTGGAATGCTTATCTGTATGAGGTGATGTTAACCTGCAAGCTATTGCAATTTGTCACTTTGCTCGTGACCTTGAGGTCAGCCTAGTTCCGGAGATCGCAGGATATCTGTTTCTTCTTTTACGAGTATACCTGGAACTCTTATTTTTAGAATATTTTGTTATACACACACACACACACACACACACACACATACAGATTCGGTTAGCAGCTTTACCAAGTCATCTGTCTTCCTCCCTCTCTCCCTTCCCTATTATAAGAACCAGTTTGGTCTAATGGCACTAGGATAGAAACCAGGAGATCATGCGTTCTTGTCATTCCCTTGTTAGAGTCGGACTCTGAGGAAGAGGAGGAACAGCCAACAGGGAGTGAAAGTGTGGCTCCAGAGGTTGTGGAGGAGGCTGGGGAAGGGCAGAGGCCGGCTGAGCAGTCAGAGGAGGATCCAGGCCCATCCCCTATCCATCCTAGGTCCCGCAGGGAGGAGAGGATCAGGGAAAAACGAGGTCTACTCAAGAGGAGGTTCCCATGATCCTCCTCGTGGCTTGCAGCTGGGAGCTATGTGTATAAGTTTGCAACTGCGCAGTTAGAATTTGCAGGAGTCCATTTTAGTGGTCACCTTGAAAGAGGTTTATCTGTGCTGGCGTTCTTCCCATGGACTCTCCTCGGTTATTTTCCTGGAGTTTATGATTAATTATCTTGGCTTGCTTCGGAACTCTGGTCAAATGCGGTTTGTTTTGGTTTTCTGTTTGCCTCATTGTTTACTTTTGTGACTTTAAACTGTGCCCAATAAAACAGTGAAGTTAAGTTGAAGGCCTTCCCGGACTTTAATATATGTTTTGGGTTTGGGGGTTATTTTGAGAGACTCCGGGGTCATCACAGTTCTAGTTCCACCTTGGGCCTGAAATCCGACTGGGTGATTCCTACCAACACAACCCAAGAAGCCTATTTCTCCCTTAATGGTTCAAGAGGGACCTATACTTCGCTCGAAAAAAGGCCTAAGAAATGCGCTGAGAAGAATTTCTTTAAAAATACGGTAAAGATGTCATTCCCTTTTGGGATTCAGACCTTGGAACCGCCAGGACAAAATGAGACAGAATAATGCCTGCCTGCAGCGTCAATTCAACTTCATTCAGCTTACTTTCCGTAGATCCGGTAGAACACCCGTTTCCTCTCCCTTCCGTCTGATGCAACGTTGGTTCCCCGGTGGACTCCAAGTACAGGTCCTCTTCTTCTGAGTCCATAAGTTCAAGAATGTCACCCGCATCTTGATTCCTGCAATAGAAGACAAGAATGACTAGAAGGAAGGAAGGAAGGAAGGAAGGAAGGAAGGAAGGAAGGAAGGAAGGAAGGAAGGAAGGAAGGAAGGAGGAAGGAAGGAAGGAAGGAAGGAAGGAAGGAAGGAAGGAAGGGACCCCTTCGTCGTCTTCTCCTTGTTTGAAGGACCATCCCTGCCAGGTGATGTTCAGTAAAGGGAGCACCTGGATCTGTGACCCAAAACCTGGCAGACAGGTCACATTTTCCAGCTGGGAACCATGGGAGATATTATCAAGTATGGGATCCTTGATATTCTGTGAGCTTGGTTGCTTTCTTGCAGATGTATCATTACCCGATTAGTTCTAGCATTGACCGTGTTACCTAGTTGGGTACTGACACATCTGCAAAAAAAAAAAACCAAGGACCTCACGGACCTCCACCTGTTTCTCCACCTCTTCCCTTTCTCCTCCTCCTCCTCCTCCTCCTCCTCCTCCTCCTCCTCCTCCTCCTCCTCTCTGCAAACCCCACTCCTTCTAGGACTGATGATGTAAGGAAATGTCTGCAAGAAAACAGCCAAGCTCAGAGAGCACCAAGGACACCACAATTCAACCCTGAGCTATAAATATTCTCTTCCATTGTTATCAAGTATACCTGCAGTTGATGGGTGAACTATCACAGCTATTGAGTACTCTGTGACATAGAATCCAAAATATTAGACTTAAAGGTATAATTATAAGTGGCAAATTTCTTTCTTGCCCAACCTTAACCCCAATGAAATTGTTGGTTTTATTCACTGGGCGAGGCTTTGTAGAAATTCACGTGCTATCTCATTTTAAGAGAGTCAAACTACCACAAGGTTTGACAATCCTTTCTCTAAATGATGGTTTCTGTGGATGAAACTGGTTGAGACTTTCTGGTTAAGAAATAAAGAAACTTACCGAAGCACGTTCACTGGAAACACGAAAGAGAGAAAAGGAGAAAAATACTTTTATTAAAAAGTTATTCATTTGCTTTCTAAGTTTATACAGTAAGCATGAAATGCAATGTCAAAAATCTATAATCTATAATCTATCTATCTATCTATCTATCTATCTATCTATCTATCTATCTATCTATCTATCTATCATCTGTCATCTATCTTTCTATCTATCCATCCATCCATCCATCCATCTATCTATTTATTACCTATCTATCTACCTACCTACCTACCTACCAATCATCAAATGTATTTGCTGCCCATATTAGCAATAGATCACATTTAGAAACCTTTGGTTATATTTTATTTAATGATTGGAAGGGTGTGCCAATATATTCAAAATATTTTCTTTTTCAAAGTTCTTAATATGATTGCCTAAAGCGCAACCCAAGAAAAACGCATTTTAAAACCCAAATGCATTCTGTTGGTTTGATTACTCTAATGAGTAATTTTCTACAGAACCTCTCTCACCTTTGAGGCACGCCTGAGGTCCTAAATAGAGAAGGATTCCGGAAAAGACCAGGACTCCCAACAGTAAAAGGACTACAACGGAGCCCACAATTCCAGCAACGTTCAAAGGCTCTGCAGACAAAGTTGGAAAGAAAAAAGCATTGAGATGGGAAAAGGCAGAGGGAGAGAGGTGGAAATACTACGAAGCAGCTTCTCCTCCTTTCCTCCTTCGGTTTCTTCTTTCCTCCTCTCCCATTTCTTAAAATTTGCAAGATCCCCACCCTTCAAAAGTGTAATTCAAAAGGAAACCTTAAACATCTTTTGAAAGTCTGCAATTTATCATCCTGGCCTGCTGTGTTCATTATGTTGGTTTTTTTTATTTCTAAGTATTTTACTTTGGGTTCGGACTGCGTTTCTTCCCTTTGTAGACTGTTTTTGGAAAAGTTTGATCTCCAGCCGAGGATAACTGGACGTTAGGGGCCAAGTTGGAGGCGTTAAAGGGAATTTATTCCATTTTTGAGACTTTGTTATTTTGGTGTCACACCCCCAGGTCATCACAGCCAGATTCGCTTTACAACTGTGTGACTCCCTTAACAACTGTGGCAAGAAAGGTTGTAAAATGGGACATTTAAGATAGGTCTCACATGGAGAGAGAAATGTTGGGCTTGTTAGTCAAGGACTGCCTGTCCTTTTCAACATCTCCATTTGTTGAAACAGGCCAAAGTGCCACTGTTTCAGAGGTGGTTATTCAGCCGGTTTGGACCGGTTCTCTAGAACCGGGAGCGGAAACTTTGGGGTAGTTCAAAGAATCTGCCAATGCCACCTCTGACAGGCCCCGCCAACCCCATCTCTTCTCTGCCTCCCATCGAGTCCCAGCTGATCGGCTGGGTCTCCTTTGGTTGCCCTGCACAGGAGAACGGAGCTGGAAAGCAGGTTAGTGGGGTGGGGAGGGAAGGGGGATTTTGCAGTAACCTTCCCGAGCCATGCCCACCAAGCCACGCCCGCAGAAGTGGTGCTAAAAACTTTTTGAATCCCACCACTGCCGCTTTTTCAACTCAATCGTTACTTACCTGTCACCTGCAGGTGAACGTACACCTGTCTGAGGCCCAGGGGGTTCTCAGCCTTGCAGATGTAGTACCCTTGGTCTCTGCTGGTGGAGCAATTCTGGATGGCAAGGGTAGAGACCCCATCCTTTTGGCTGACGAGAAACCTTCCCCCCGACCGGATCTCTACCTCCGCCTCAGAGAGGTTGCGTAGCCAGGTGATCCTCGCAGGTGGGTTGCTGGCTATCAGTTCACAAGACATCTCCGCTGGTCCCCCCACGAAGCAGCTCTTCATCGGGCTGGATATGACCCAGGGCCTCTCTGACACCAGAGGAAAGCAAAGTTGAGTTGGAAGGACAGGAAGGGCAGCTTTTAACAGATTAACAGAAATGGAGGGAACCTTTTAGATGATGATGGGGAGGAGGAGGAGGAGGAGGAGGAGGAGGGGGGTTAACTTTTTAGAGAAGTACAGGGGAAAAAAATCCAAAGGGAAAATAAAAGAACAAGCCCCCCCCAAAAAAATAAAACAAGGGACATAAACCAGCCATTCCTTACATCTGGCGCATGGAAAGAAATTAAGAGAATGGGCAGAGAAATAGCAATAGCACTTATATATCACTTTATAGTGCTTTTACAGCTCTCTCTGAACAGTTTACAGAGTCAGCCTCTTGCCCCCAACAATCTGGGTCCTCATTTTACCCACCTCGGAAGGACAGAAAGGCTGAGTCAACCTTGAGCTAGTCAGGATTGAACTGCTGGCAGTGGGCAGTGAGTTAGCCTGCAATAGTGCATTCTAACCACTGGGAGGGAAAGAAGGAAGGAAGGAAGGAAGGAAGGAAGGAAGGAAGGAAGGAAGGAAGGAAGGGAGGGAGGAAGGAAGGGGAGGAGAGGCAGAGCAATAGCACTTAGACTTATACACCGCTTCACCAGCCCTCTCTAAGCGGTTTACAGAGTCAGCCTCTTGCCCCCAACAATCTGGGTCCTCATTTTACCCACCTCGGAAGGACGGAAGGCTGAGTCAACCTTGAGCCTGGTGAGACTCGAACTGCCAAATTGCAGTCAGCCGGCAGTCAGCAGAAGCAGCCTGCAGTACTGCACTCCAACCACTGCGCCACCGAAGCTCAATCCCACCCACACCCTTTAATGTTTGGAGTCTTGGGACGTACCCTGGAATTGGGCAATTCAGTAGCCTCATCCTTGACTCACCCAAGCGCAAGGTGCAATCCTGGGTTTCTTTCTCATTCGCGACATGGCTTCCGCGACAGATAAAATCCTTGCCCCAAAGCCGGCGGGATCCTTGCAGAGACACCACTGTAGCATTGGCAAAGTGGGTGGTGTTGGAATCCATGACTAGATCCTCCGGGGGGATCCACTGGAGCGTAGGGGATGGGTAGCCCCCGGGCCAGCTGCACAACAGTTGAACCTCCTGAGAATTTTCCATGGAGGCCTCGGCCCGACATTTTGGAGACGACGGCGGGGGATCTGAAGAGAGAAGCTTGCAAAAGGACTGCGAAGTAGCCATGGGTCTTATTTATTTACATTTTCATTGCCCACTTTTCAAGCACTGGAGACAAATATTAAAAACTAGCTGGATACCCGTGATTCGCTACGAAACTATGTGGTCGGGCTGAGTTTTGGGGGAGGAAAATAAGGGGGGAAAAAATGTGCCTCTGCCTACCGCCATCCATCGGTATTCATCTGGCTAGTGTGAGAGAGAGTTGAGGGCTGTTTGGAAACTGAAAGAGTATTTGCTTGTGTGAGCAAAAAGGAGACAGCAAGGAGCCTGGGCGTGGCTTAGCTCAGCTGTTCTGTACTAAGGCGGCTTGCTGCTGTAAAACTGAAACTGAGACTCCTCTCCTCTGCTTGTGTTTTGCATTTGGAAAAGATTTCTTTTCAGGTGGGGAGGGGGAGTAGAACTCCTTAGCATCAGAGCATAATAATAGTAATAGTAATAATAGTAATAGTAATAGTAATAGTAATAATAATAATAATAATAATAATAATAATAATAATATAGGAAATACTAATGCTCTGATGGTCAGGACCAGTAGTGAAAAATTTGGATCCCACTACTTGGAAAGAAGAGAGGAGCAAAGGGAAAGAAGCAGAGGTGGGTTTCAGCTGGTTCTGGTCAGTTCTGGAGAACCGGTTGTGGAAATTTTGAGTAGTTCAGAGAACCGGCCAATGCCACCTCTGATTGTCCCCCACCCCCATCTATTCTGTGCATCCTGAGTCTCAGCCAATTGGCTGGGTTCTTCTTTGGTTGCCCTGCCCAGGAGAACGGAGCTGGAAAGCAGGTTAGTGGGGTGGGGGGAGAATGGGGATTTTGCAGTATGCTTCCCTTGCCACGCCCACCAAGCCACGGCCACCGAACCAGTAGTTAAAATTTTTTTGAATCCCACCACTGGTTTGGCTCTCTCTCTGGTAAGCTTCTGTCCGTTATCATTTAGTTCTTCAAGCTGTTTTAATTCCACATGTGGAATGCTTTTAATCATTTTAAATGCTTCAAGGGAAATGATCCCTTAAGAGAAAGGCACAGAGCCAACAATTCTGTGCATTTCCAGAAATGCAACATTCCCCTGGGAAAAATGACACCCGTGCACGCTCCCCTATACTGCCAATACTTTTCGTCCTACGTACAGTAGACCAGGAGTTCACGGATGACGGACTTCTGATGCTGGCTCAACAGGTTGGTGGCCAGGCATGAGTAGTTCCCTTGGTAGTCGGGCATGACGTTCTGTAGCACGAATGAACTCCGTGAGCTGTTGACTTCGGTGAATGGTTCCTGCGCAGAACCAAGCGGGTTAAAATCCCACTTAGTGGCCGAATCAGGCCAAGTGTCACTGCTGCAGGTGAAGTTCAAGACGTCGTGTCTTTTGGCATAAAGTGTGCCGTTTGGCAATGTCCCGGTGGGAGATATGCTGACTTCCATCTGATCTGGTCCACCTGGAAAGCAAGCAGGTCCAAATGAAAGTGTTAAAGAATCACTTAGTGATAGTCATAGGTTACTAATAAGCAATCGAATTATACTAGGAAACAAAAATAACAATATCGGTTGTAAAGAAACATGCGACACGGTTATAGTCGTAAGCTGGAAGAGGTAGGTAATAGGAAGGATGAGAAGAAGAATAGTCTGTCTTGTTTAGCAATGGAAATTTTGGGCTCGATGGTGATCCAAGACAACCAATATTACATTTTGAACTAGTTGTAGCTTCCCGGTGAAGCGGGCAGAACCTCAACAGGCTAAGCAAAGCTTTTCTCCACAACCACAACAGCAGACAGAGTTACCAGGAGCAGGTGGCCGTAGCCAGCTAGGATCTGAGCCAAGGACAAATCCTGGCAATGAAGCCCCCCCCTCCCCCGCCCCCCATGGGAATTAAGGCGGTGGCAGACAATTTCCAATACGCCTAATAAACTTCCTGACCTGTTTTCTTATTTGAATTTAAAGAGGGAACCCTGGCGTGACACAAACAGGAAATCCCCTCTGTCTGCCCCTTCCTTTTTTGTACAAAGAAGCTCCAGAGATGGTCTCATCATGTTTAGAACATATAAGATAGATAAAAGAATCCTTTTTTGTGACCTTTTGTGACCTGGTTGTTAAGCAGATCAGTGCAGCATGAACCCCTTTCCTAAAGCAAGGAATCTCCTGGTCTCAATTGCAGCCACAGGTCAAGTGGATTGCACACCTACAAATCCTCCCCGCGTGGCAGGTGCTGTTGTGCACCGGTTAAAAGGGGCGCGGCTCTCGCTTTCCACAAGCGAACACCAGAACTACCAGCCAGCCACGCCTTGAAAGCAGATAAGAAGCTGGAACAAGGGCTCATATCTGGGAATTGCAGCAAGGTTATTGTGCGCACAACACTGGGAGAATGCGGAAATCTTGTGGAAGGGATTGCGTAAGTGTCGGTGTAGGTAAGTTTGCAGAAATGGCAAACCTGGCCTGTTCGAGGAGTAGAAGTTGCAGAATGGAAGGGTCCTTGGAGGTCTTCTAGTCCAACCCCCCTGCTTGTGATGGGGTGTGGGACGAAGGCAACACAGTCAGATCATCAAGAGGAGTCCCTTTATTAGCTCCAACTTTGCCCCCAATGTCCTGGTTGCCTTCTGGGCTGGAGAAAAAAACTCTCCCAGGAACAGAACAACCTTTGGCTGCAGAGAATCAAGTTGCTCTTCTCTGTACTTTTTTCTAGAGTCTCAACATCTTTTTTACAAAACTGGATGCAGTATTCTAGGCGTGGCCTTACTAAGGCTTTATAGAGTAGTTATTGGTACCTCTCTCGATCTCGCCTCATTTTCAAAGCTCGGCTACCTGCTACCTTTTCAGAAAGGTTCAACGGGGGCTGGCCGCTCGCTTATCCTCCAAGAGAAAAGAGGTCGCAGAGTAATAACTTATGGAAGTTTTGTGGAGATTCTTAGTCATTCAGGTCGGGGTTGTCCCAAAGGTGCTTTTCCAAGAGGCAATTGGGCTTTCTTGGTTTTTCCTTGAAGGCGTTTCCCTTCTCATCCGAGGAGCTTCTTCAGTTCTGACTGCGTGGTGGAGATTGGAAGGATTTATATTCCTTAGCAAGTCGTCTGGTCGTTAGCACTCTTTCTGAGCATTGTTATGGCCTCTTGGAGGTTTATCTGTGCCCTCAGAGTCACCTGAATAGTGCAAATGGATGTGGAAACTTCTTGGAACTGTTTTGTGGCACTATTCAGGCAACCCAATCTCCTGGGCGATTGGACCCAAATCATCCAGCCAGCTTTCAAGCCTGGGGCAGGACTTGAACTCACCATCTCCTGGTGATTGGCCCAAAGTCACCTAGCCAGCTTTGATGCTGAATTCTTAGTCTCTTGGTGACTGGCTCAAAATCACCCAGTTGCCTTTCATGTCTGAGGCAGGACTAGAACTCACCGTCTCCTAGTGATTGGCCCAAAGTCACCTAGCCAGCTTTCATGCTTAAAGCAGGACTAGAACTCACAGCCTCCTGGTTTCTAGGCCAGCTTCTTAACCACAAGAAAAGTTTTACAATAAAACTAGTCCTGACCCATATGACAGTGAGGGTTTTTTTGTTCATTTGTTTATTTTTCATATGACCTACCTTGTCGGGCTGACAATTGTGGACTTAATGGGATACCTATACCCACATAAAGGTAGAGGTGAAGGTTTCCCTCACACATAATACGTGCTAGTCATTTCTGGCTCTAGGGGGCAGTGCTCATCTCCGTTACAAAGCCGAAGAGCCAGCGCTGTCCCAAGACGCTTCCGTGGTCATGTGGCCGGCAGGACTAAACGCCTTCAAAGGCGCACAGAACTCCGTTCCCTTCCCACCGAAGTGGTCCCTATTTTTCTACTTGCATTTTTTACTTGCTTTCGAACTTCTAGGTTGGCAGAAGCCGGGACAAGGAACGGGAGCTCACTCTGCGATGCGGCGCTAGGGATTCGAACCGCCGAATTGCCGACCTTTCTGATCGACAAGCCCAGCGTCTTAGCCCCTGAGCCACCACGTCCATGCTAACTCTTGAAGCAAGATGAAGGAAGACTTACCGGCCATCAGTAACTGGGTCCTGTGGGTATGGTTGGTCTCAGCCAGGATCTCCCTGCACACGTAATGACCTTCGTCCTCCAAACGCAATCCCGAGATGTGCAGGGTGCTGTTTTCCACCAGGGAAAAGCGGCTGTCTGAAAGCAGCTTTCCGTCGGAGGAGAGGAGGATGGGAATCTCACCCAGCTCACCGCGAAACCACTGGACCGCCAAGACTTGAGAAGATGCGTTCCAGCATCGCAGGGACACTTCCCCGTCCGGTTCGCCAACGACCACTTCTTCGGTTTCTGGGGGAGATAAAAATTTATTTATCTAAATGTCCTAATTCCTGGGAGTGAAAGTCCACATGCCTTAAAGTTGCCAGGGTTGCAAAACACAGAGTTAGAATTTCCATCCACCTAGCCTGGCATTGAGAGCCAGTGCTTTAAGCAGCAGGCTAGAAACCGGGAGGCTGTGAGTTCTAGTCTCACCTTAAGCATGAAAATCAGCTGGGTGACTTTGGGCCAATCACCAGGAGATGCTGAGTTCTAGTCCCGCCATAGGCATGGAAGCTGGCTGGGTGACTTTTGGGCCAATCAGCACAAGACTGGGAGTTCTAGTCCCGCCTTAGGCATGAAAGTCAGTTGGGTGACTTTGGGCCAATCACCAGGTGACTGTGAGTGCCTTAGGCAGGGAAACCAGTTTAGGGGGACTTTTGGGCCAATTACTAGGAGACTGGGATTTCTAGTCCTGCTTTAGCGATGAAAGCCAGCTGGGTGACTTTTGGACCAATCACTAGGAGACTGGGAGTTCTAGTCCTGCCTTAGGCATGAAAGTCAATTGAGCGACTTTTGGACCAATCACTAGGAGACTGGGAGTTCTAGTCCTGCCTTAGGCATGAAAGTCAATTGAGCGACTTTGGACCAATCAGCAGGAGACTAGTCCCATTTTACGCAGGAAAGCCAGTTGGGGAGACTTTTGGACCAATCACTAAAAACCTGGGAGTTCTAGTCCAACCTTAGCCATGAAAGCCAGCTGGGGGACTTTGGTCCCCTCCCTCCCTTCTCAGTCCAACCCACCTCACAGGGTTGTTGTTGTGGGAAAAACAGGAGGAGGAAAGTGTGCTGGATTGGTTTGCCAAGTTATTTATAAAAACAATAAAGGCAGGATATAAACACAAAACACATTGGGCATGCCACCCTTAAGCCACGATTTAGACACACCCGAGCAAATCAAATAGGGTGCGCTAGGTTTAAATAAAGTGCAGCAGATCCCATCAACTCTTGGAAGCTGATATGAGACAAGCGAAGAGTATCGCAGTTGCACTCGCTCTAAAAGCATCGCCCAGGCTTTTATCTTGCCAAGAAGAATGCAGACTCATCCTGCTCTATTAAATCTGTGTCCAACAGTACCATTCCTCCTCACCCAGAACCCTGCATATAAATAGCAGCGTTTTCCATTTTTCATTCTTAGCTTGGTTGAATGAGCCAGACTGAAAAGTGTTGGAAAATTCTCTATAAATTCATCACAACGCGGCTATTTTTGCAGGCTAAAAGGTTGGGGTTGACCAGGAAGAACCCCAGTTGAATTTTGTCTAATTCACAAATTAATTTTATTTTACTTTGTATTTCTACCTGTCTTCTATTCACAGCTTCTTTCTTTCTTTTTCTTTCTTTCTTTCTTTCTTTCTTTCTTTCTTTCTTTCTTTCTTTCTTTCTTTCTTTCTTCCTTCTCTCTTTCTTTCTTTCTTTCTCTCTCTCTCTCCCTTCCTTCTCTTTCTTTTTTCTTCCTTCCTTCTTTCTTTCTTTCTTTCTCCTCTTTCTTCTTTCTTTCTTTCTCTCTCTCTTCCTTTTCTTTCTTTCCCCTCTTTCTTCTTTCTTTCTTTCTTTCTTCTTTCTTTTTCACCTATTTTCTTTCTTTTTTCCCTCTTTCTCTCTCTTTTTATTTCCTTCTCTCCTTTTTTTTCTTTTTCTACCCTTTTTTGTGCTTGCATTCCTTCTTTCTTTCTCCTTCTCTTTCCTTTTCCTTTCTCACAAAAAATGTCTTGCTTCTTGTCCCCTTTCCTAATCGAAACAGGGCAAACTTCTCAGTTGCCCTTCCCTCGCCCTCACCCAACAGTTAGAAAAGCTATAAAAGAATCGTAGAAAAATTATGCACCTAATTCCACCCACTCCCTCAACTTTTAAAACTTGGGAGGGGGGCGGGGGGGGGGGGGGGAGCACAGACAGTTGTGACCGAAAGCTCTTTTGAAGCTTGGGGAGAAGCGGGGAAGTATGCAGTATTCCTGAAAATTTTGGAGTTGCGGGTCTGGGGGTGGGGAAAGAGAGAGACGAACGACGTCATAAAATCCCTCTTAAATCCCGATCGTTGCAAAAGAAACTCCGCGCCTTCAATCGGATTTTAGGCAGGCGGACGAAGGCGGAAAAGGGACGCGGGGGAAACTTCGGAAGGGAGGTGTAGGGTCTCCCGCTTGGGCGGGGGCGGGGTTGGACTAGATGACCCATAAAGTCCCTTCCGACTCTTGACTATCTGTTATCTGAGGGGAGAGTTACATCCTTTGTCTGGGAAGTAAAACCAAAGTAAAGGCGACACCTTCCTTCGTCCGTAGTGGAGAAGGATCCTTGGTGCTTTTTCGCGCGGGGTTTTCCCCGTCCGGTTTTAGTCCCTCCCGGGGGGGGGGGGGATCTCCTCGTGGTCTCCTTTCCAAATGGGACCCCACCGTCCCCCGTCCCCCCAGCAGCGGCCATTCCCGGCTCAGCTGCAACCTCCCAACCTTTGCCCCCTGCTCTGCCCGGTCGCCCGGCCCCCTCCTGCCCCGCCGATCGCGCCTTTGCCGAGGGGTACCTGCAGCGCCAGCGCCGCCGCCGCCGCCGCGCCACCCAAGGGCCAGGACCAGGAGAAAGCCGGCGGCCACCACCCCGCTCGCCATGGCAGCTCGGACTCACTGGAGAGGGAACCGAAGCCAGCCGGCTCAGCTCCGCGGACTTACGGCTGGGAGGAGGGCGGGCGGTGTGGATGGAGAGGCGGGGAAACTTTCCCCGTCGGAGGCGGAGCGACGCGCTTCGCTCCCGTTCTACCTGGCGCCCGGCAGGTGACTGGGAACTTCCCAGCCACCCGGTACAGGTAGTCCTCGACATACGGCCACAGTCCAGCCCAACATTGGTGTGGCTCTTTCTTTCTTTCTTTCTTTCTTTCTTTCTTTCTTTCTTTCTTTCTTTCTTTCTTTCTTTCTTTCTTTCTTTTTCTTTCTTTCTTTCTTTCTTTCTTTCTTTCTTTCTTTCTTTCTTT
>NW_020769419.1:2312125-2356455 GCF_900518735.1 Pseudonaja textilis | reverse complement strand
GTGTGATGTTTAATTTATGACCAGAGGAATTGAGAGGAAATATTTTGCTTGTTATCTCCTTTATCCGAAAAGATCCTCCTGGTTAAGCCTCTGTTTTTTCTCTTTTATGGGTGTAGGAGGTGTAAGGTCTGGCAATACACTTAAGCCAAAAATGAGCCAAAGCAAAGACTTAAACGGAGGCTTGCAAATTAAATAAAGCAGATTTTTATTCTTTGATCAAAGTTAAAGAATCTGGATTCCTAGCACATCACAAGGGACATGGGAGGAAAATTCTACAAAATATAGAATGATGTCTTGTCCTTCTTATACATGGAAAAGTCTTTGTTCTTAGTTCTCTAATTACCTTGTAAATCTCTAGTCATGAAATCTAACTAAGATTTACGTCTTCCTGCAACAGACAGACTCCAGTCAGGCCATATGATATATAGTATATAAAATCATACATTGCAATGTCCTACCTGTCAACGAATACTTCAGGTTTCAACCATAACAACACAAGAGCAAACAATAGATACAAACTCAAGGTTAATCGCACCAAACTTGATTGCAGGAAATACGACTTCAGCAACAGAGTGGTCAATGTCTGGAATACTCTACCTGACTCTGTGATTTCTTCCCCAAACTCCAAAAACTTTAACCTTAGACTGTCTACTATTGACCTCACCCCTTTCCTTAGAGGTCTGTAGGGGGCGTGCATAAGCGCACCAACATGCCTACCATCGCTGTCCTCTTGTTTATTTTATTTTTTTTATTTTTCTTATATGTATCCATGTATTCATAACTATGTTTTTATTTATACCTATTATCTTGTAAGCAAATGACAAAAATAAATAAATAAATAAATAAAAATAAAAGTATTTACCTTTCTTCATGAAGGAAAACAGATGGATTCAGATTGATTTAGATGGGACAATCATGTGTCATGAGTTATAATCGTTTTACAACAAGTGAAAGGTTAAAGAAATATTTTCTACAACAGCAAGATAAGAAATGCCTGTAGAGATAAATACTTCTACATATATAAGAAAACAACTGCCTAACATCAAGATAAGACATGCCTATATAGTAACTCTCTATTTAATGCTATATTTTATTTCTTTATTTATTATCCTTCATTTCTCGGTTTTGTTTTAAAGGATAGAATTCTTTCTATCAGAGTGAATGAGGAAAGATAAAGGCATTGATAAGAGGCAACAGAAAAAGTTTCCTTCAATGGCTCCCAAAAGCTTTCAACCATGAAGGTGTAGCAGTCAGGGGAAAAAAGTTCTGGAAAGAAATTTACAGTATCCAATTTTCCATGCCAATTATTTTCAGATGTTTATATCACTGTCTGTGAGTTTCCAAACAGGTGCTATGCAAACACAAACCCCAAAAATTCTTCACAGCCATGGTTCTTCTTGAAATTACAGGCTACCCATTTTCAAGGGATGATTACTATACCTGTCCTAATTCTTAGTTATTGTGCAATCCAGCCTGTTTAGTATTTATTTATTTATTTTACACACAATGAGCCCTCGGACTTCTGGGCAGCATCATTTGTGAGTTATATTCCTCCCCCATGGAATTAGCAGAGAGAGGTGACTTCTTGTGCCTTAGTGGCACAGAGCAAAAATCAACCTAGGAGCAGCTTCATGTGGAGGTACTAGGAGAAACTTTGCCTAATTCTGAATGGTGTGTCTCTCTCTATATATATGTGTGTATGCAGCTACTTTTCAATGCAAACATGTTGGACAAATTTCCCACCCATCAGACAGAAGTCCAAAGTGTTCAAGACCAAGGTGTTCAAAAGTTTCTGTGGCAACCACTCTCAAATACACAATCCTTACATGAGTACATTAAAGTGGTTACAATATAAATGGGACAACAAAGAAAACATTACAATGAATTTCCACCCTCCCCCCATAATCTTTCCAGCTGTCTTTTGGGAAGTGAAAAAGAGTCTTTTACTGGTCTATCAGCTTCACTTGGGATCTTCAGCTGGAATAACATAAGATGACACAGGCAGGAAAAATAAAAACCCTGGTACTCCTGCGATGAGAAAAACCCACAAAGTCTATTCATACCACCATGACCACATCAGCTTTTGGTAATTTTTATTCTCAGTTGGTCTTCTCCAGGAAACACTTTCCACTCTTTTAAGTTCATCAACTGGGGTCCACCCTTTGTCTTTTGTTCAGACTGCTGTTTCAGTGGTCAGCAAGATTTGGTAGGACCTGTCCCCGGCTTTTATCAGGACCCAATCACCAGGCTGGAACTTATGGACAGCAAATTCGAGAGGTAGGGTTTGAGCTAGAAGTCCTTTGCTTCTGAAGTGAGACAAAGAAGAGTAGAGGCCAAGTATACAGTTCTTTACAGACATCTCTTTAGTTTCACACTGTGTGATTTCCCCCATTCTGTTTAAGTGTGGTAATCCAAACATCATTTCAGAAGGTAAAGTATCCCTTTTTAGAAATTCAGAGCAAGGCCAAGGGTAAACGGTTGGTCCATGGCATAGATGAATTTGCATTCCACAGAACATGACATTTCCACCAAATTCCCACATTCCATTTTTTGATTGAAGCGTTTTTGCATAAAAATGAGTTGCTGTCCTACTATCCCATATCTAGGTATTATCTGCTCCAGTATAATTTTGGCTCTCGTGGCTGGATAAGCCTCAACCCACCCAGTCAAGTGATCCACTATCTTAAAAAATAATAATTAAATCTTCCCACTTTTAGCCATTCCCCCAAGGGAATATAATTTAAATCAAGTCTAACCCTAGGCTATAATATAAGTACCCCAACACAATAATGTTCAAAATCCAAACCTCCATATAAATATCTTTTATCCTTGACAGGTAGGTCTAGCATTTTGGAGAAAAATGCCATTGGCTGTCTTTTTCCTTCCCACTTCTGTGTTGAAAAACCCTCAAAAGCCATTCCCTAATCTGTGTAACACTAGGCTCTTCTTCTGGTAGTTTAGCATACAAGTCTTCATTCAAAATTAGTGTAATTATCCATCCATTCACATCTTACAATATCCAGCCAATACTCATCCCTGTAACAACTCCTAAAAGGGAAACAACTTCTGTTGCTGACAAACAAACAAACATGCCATAGGATGGGTGATTCCTAAGTACGTTAAAATCAGTGTGTCAGACTCAGATTCCATTCACATGGAATCAAATTCTCATTAAATCAAAAACATTTACAAATGTAAGCAAAATATTTCAAAATCATTTCTTTTTAGATAGGTTTAATGAAGCGTTTTTAAACCTCAAAAATTTTCAGAAGAAGAAAAACAATCAAAATTGTATTTAGAAAAGAAGAATATATTTGCAAAGCTTTCAATATGAAAGCATTTTTTTTTTTGTAGTGTAGACTGCAAAAGGCAGGAATCAGATATCACTCTTTTAAGAAAAGATTGGGTAACAATTTGTCTAAAAGGGTATAGGTTTTCTGCCTAAGCAGACTAGAAGACCTCCAAAGTCCCTTCCAGCTCTGTTATTCTAAAACTTCTAAAAACCTTTACCCCACCTTTCTCAGGCTGGCTCTGAAGAAAGGGAGAAGGCGGGGTGGGGGGGGAGGATAGTTAAAATGAGAAGTGGGGTAGTTCTCCCTCCCCTGCTTCTCTCTTCAACCTCCAAGGTAAAACGAAAAAAAAATCCCTGTGCAAAAGAAGGGGGGTTAAATTACACAGAATTCTCACCTCCCTTCTTCACTCAGTCTCGCTCTCTCTCTCTCTCTCTCTCTCTCTCTCTCTCTCTCTCTCTTCAACTAATCACACACATTTCACACACACACACAAACGCACACAAATTTCACTCCCAAATTCTTCATGGGATTTTATTTCTTTATTATCCTTCAGAAGCATGGGCATCGGTGTTGAATTCCCGTGCCTTTTCAATGTGGATTGGCTGCAGCGATAGATTGCTGCTTGTCTGTGCTTTTTCTACCACCACCTACTAGAGATTCAAATTATTACTTTCGTTGGTTTATCTAAAGTTGCGGGAGACAACATACCTCCGATATTCTCAATTAGAGGTGAAAGGTTTGTTTTCTGTAGTCTATCTCCGTCTGCCAGTGATCATAGCACCTTGAGCGATCTTCAGCGCCTTGGGTTTATTACCTTCCTGGCTTTCGGGAGTGATCGGATATATTATTATACCTCCATCTTAATCGGTTAAGAAAACCAATTATATTTTATGAATGGAGACAAGCTTTCTCCATCTTAATAAGCAGTGCTGGCAGATATGGAGTTGGAGCTGGACCTATTCCTTCCCATCCACACATAACAGATGCACAATATAAATACTTATGCTGCACATTCTGTCACAACCATAGTTCACAAATCAGCGTGTCTCACACTTTGTTCCAAGGGCAACCAAACAAATCACATTTTGCCTGAAGGTTTATTTTACAGAATTTATTAGTATGCACACACATACACAACAAAGAAAGAAACATTAAAATACAGAATATTGGGTATCAAAAACTTTGTTCACAAGAGGAGCTAAAAAAACACTGGCAAGATTAGACATTTTGCCATCTATATTATTGTGCATCTCTTTAAATCTCTCTCTCTCTTTCTCTCCCTCCCTTCCTCCCTCCCCCACCTCTCTCTCCTTCCTCCCCTCTGTCTCCAGCAGGTTGAGTCCAGGTCAACTCCACCAGAGGGTGGAGTTGAGACTAATATTGAGACTAATCATAGTGATAGAATTTTGCAGTTCAGAATGTTGAGAAGCCCTGTGGATCAATCTTGGAAGACATAGTTAATCTCTTCTCTAATCACAGAATCATTTCCCACATACTTTTTAATGTCCTTTATTAATCAAACAAGGACACAAAAGCTCAATGAAGATGGCTGAATTTAGTTCTGTAGCAATAGTAGCCTCAGAAAAGGTCAGATATGAAAATAATATTTACAAAATATTATATATAGGATATATCTAGGATATATCTAGGATATATATATAGGATACACACACACACACACACACACATATATATATATATACATACATACATATACATATACATATACATATGTGTGTGTGTGTGTGTGTGTGTGTGTGTGTGTATCTTTGGTTATTCGGGTTTTCTCCCGCGTAGAATTGGAAGTGTCTAGGCAATGTTTCGATGAAGTCTCATTCATCATCTTCAGGTTTGTGTCTTCAGCTGTGTGCTTCTCAGAGTAAATTGTATTTCAGATTGCAGTTCACTAATTTTAATTGAAAGGATTATTTAGAAACCCATGAAATATGTTATGAGATAGTAAGTATTTTGCTTTCTGGGAAGGACTGTTGGTGTCTTTGTAGTGGAATTCAATTCTGTCCATTGTATCTCTAATTGATAGTTAAGTTGGAATACAGAAAAATGGTTAGTTTCCCATTTGTGTTGGAATAATTTACATAAAAAGAACATTTTGAGCTACAGGCAAAAAGTTCTTAGCATAAATTTTCGAGAAACTTCAGAAAGAAGAATGATAATTTCTGCCATGATGTTTTGACTGGGTTTTTTTAAAAAAATTCCTGTTTGCAATAAAGAAATGTGTATAAAATTGACCAAGAATAAATTACTCTATACTCTATAGTCATATACCGTTTGGGCCTAAAATCTATTTTGTGAATTAGTGATTGCAGGAACATAATCAGATTTAGTTCGAGCAAAAGAATTGTAAAAGCAGATTATGTGCATAATATTTCCTAGTCTAGATCATATAAAATAAAGGGGAAAATATTTGGAATGCTATTTATTGGCCAGATTTGTTAGTTTTTTATGCTTTCCACTGCTTTAAAAACATTTAATGATAAGTTAAATTAATAAGCTATCATCAGACACCAACTTCCATATAAATATGCATCAAGTTAAAGTGTAAATTCTATAATTGCAGTCCAAAAATAGCTATAAGGGTCACTCAACACAATACTTCCCAAATGCATGGAATAATACAAATTAACAATATGGCTATCGTTTTTAATAAATAGTAAATTCAAAATAAATAAAGCTAACAAAAATATACAATATGAATAATACAAAATTAAATCAATATTCATAAGCAACATATATATTAGATTTCAGGTTTCACAACATTCATAATATTTTATGATTGCTGTTAACAATGGAAAAAAATACAGCAACATTATATATAGCTCTTTTTAGATATGCAGACATATATCATAAGTGTTATAGTCTCTGATCTTTGAATATCAAAAAATCTTATGCTTCCATGGAAAACTGGATGTCTAGGTAAACAAGATAGAATATTTTTCATCTATTTTATTTCAAGAAAATTGGTTTGGTGGGGATTTCTTGCCAAGGAAAGAAAATTCTTGAGGCATTCAGAGAATGGTCTAAGCCAGGGTTGTCCAACCTTGGCAACTTTAAGACTTGTTCCCCAGTCAGCATGGGGAATTGAAGTCCAAAAGTCTTAAACTTTGGTTTCAATATGAACGACTTTTAAGTATCCTGTCCTAATCATCACAACACAAAACATAATTAAAGGAAAAGGAAAGGAAAGGAAATGTATTTCATGATGGAAATCTTATAAGCATGGGATATTCCTTCAATGAAGCTTCAGAAGGTTTCAGAAGGTGGAAATAATGTTTTTCAATATCTGCTAGGTGGATATTTTATAGAGATTCTGCCGTTTTGACTTCCATTTTTACTCAAGTAAAAGAATTCAGGAAGTGGGTAAAACAAAACAAAAGAAGAAGTATTTTGTATTTTCTAAAGACACCTCAAAGGCATTAGTGAAAGAGGAACGATTTCATTTTCCTGCTTTTCTTGCATCACTGGGAGCATATCAACCTAGAACTAAAAAGAGAAGTAATTAAAACTCCTTGTTGAGTTTTTACAATTATTGTAATTATAAAACATTTTCCATTTTTGAACTGAACCTTTTTTACATATGCATACCACTCAGAAAAAAAGGAAAGATTCTATTCCAGTTTTAAATTATTTTTAAATTTTAAATTACAGTGCTGGCATTCTGGATATATCTCTATTTTTTTAAAAAAGTAGCAAAATGGAGTAGCATTAAATTTTGCCTCTTAAAATAAATCAAAACGATGAAAACCTTTCACTGAGTTTATTAAAAGAACCGCGCTGTATGCTAGAAATATTCAATTTGGAGTGATTATCTAAGTACCTTCACTTGGAATCCTTTGATTGAGATGGTTGATCCACTCAAAACATTCTCTGATTTGGATCTGCATAATCTTCCAGGCACACAGATTGTACTCTTTATTTTTCAAGAAGCCTCTGAGTCTCTGAAAATATCTTTTCACTCTCAGCCTGGTGAACTGTAGTTTCTGACCTCTTCGAGATTTGGTGCCACGTTCCACCTCAGTATTCCAGCAAGCTCTTGTGTTCCTTATCTCCTGATGCAGTCCAATGTGGAATTCTCTTAGTGAATTCTCATCCCAAGCCAATTCACTATGGCTTTCCTTGAAGATGAGGTCTATCTGTTGGAGAAGTTCTTTGATAGCTACCTTGGCGTTCTCCCCCTGTAATTCATTAATCATGTTCATCAAATTTTCTTCACTGCTATCGAGGGAGAAATCAATTATGTCCCTGATACATTGTTGGGGAATGGTTGATCCCATATTTCTCATTGGGAGATTCAGGTTGCGCAGGCTGGCTTCATGTAGCCTTCTGCAAAGTTGGTTACAGTCCTGGGATGAAATTTCAGTGAAGAAGACCCCTAAGCAAATGAACAAACACCAATATCTTGTGGTCATAGAAGACATGTTGGATGAGAGTTTCAGGGTTTGTTCCCTGGAAAGATTCTTTGGAATGTGTTGTAATACTAAAAAATGTCTCTGTATTTCAACATTAAAGTATTCAACTGTTTTCCCCAGTTTATATTGTGAAGATACCTTGACTTCCACTTTTCTGCTTCAATATATACATATATACATATATATATTTAAAAACTTACATAGATGAAAAGTGCTAATCGGAGAAGTGGCTACTATTTTGAAAACAGCATACATTTCTTGACTAAAAAAAATCAATTATAAGAAAAGTACCTTTTCTTTTTTATAAACTTTTAAGTCCCTCGCTTCTAATTTAACTCCATTTCCAGGTGTTTTGCAGGAAGCGGTATATAGACTGGGTCTTTTTTTGTCCCCTTTGGGTTTCAAGTCAGCTTTTTGAGATCAAGGAGAAGATTTCTGACTTTCTCCATCACCCTCTCACTTTAAAAAATAAACATGTAGACAAAACCTACTACTTGACACGATTTGTTTTGAGAAGATTTATCTTCTGAAGATAATGAAGGAGGCAAGGTTCAGCTTTCTATCCAGAGTACTGTAAAGGTTGTCTTTTCAAGGCCAGCTCTCAAGAACATTTTATCTGCTCTTTGATAAGGGATTGCCAAGCCACATCTGGCTACATTCTATGTTGACTGACTGGACATTATCCTAATATTGGTGTGTGTTTTTCTTTTGTCTTTTGTTTCATTTGATACAAGGGCAGATCAAGGTGAACACTCCGTAACTTTATGTTCCTCTCTCTCTCCCAGTCAGATAAAAAATTCTAATCTATCTAAACTGTTTTTAGAAACTGTTTCACTAAAACCTAATTAAGTGAAAGTAACTCTTTTTTCCTTAATAAAAGCCTGAGTCAGGCTCCATCACTGCAGATATTCAAGAAGAGATTAGACAGCCATTTGTCTGGAACAGTATAGCATCTCCTACCATAGATAGGAGGTTGGACAACAAGATCTCCAAGGTACCTCCCAACCATATTATTTAATGTTCTACACTCTATGTTGTGAGATTAAATGAAATAAACTTTGATGAAAGCTTATATAATGTACAGTTTTAATTGCCTTAAAATACAAACATTAGGTTTTTAGGCATCTAAAATTAATGAGGTTGAATGACCACATTTTCAGGAAAGTTTATGAAACATACTAGTCTTTGTTGCAGTTCACAGCTTTGGTAGTTTTCCTTCCAAGGTTATGAGGTTAAATGATCTAAACCTTGGTGAAGATTTACAAAATATACTAGTCTTAATTTCTGTTACAAGTTGAACTTTAGATAGTTTGCCCTCCAAAATTGATGAGATTGAATGAATAAAAAATTTATGACAGTTTATGAAACATACTACTTTTCATGGCAATTAAAAGATGAAGTTTAAGTAGTCTACCAAAGTTATGAAGTGAAATGATCTAAAATCTGATGCTTTTTAGGTAACATTCTAGTTTTCATTTTATGAAAATGTGAAGCTTAGGTCTTTAGTCATCTAAAATTTATGAGGCTGAATGACCAAATTTTCACAAAAGCTTATCTAACTTACTAATTGTTATTGCAATTAATAGTTGAAACTTAACTAGTTAGTCACCCATAATTTATGAGGTTGAATGACCAAAAATTTTGTAAAATCTTGTGCAATTTTATATTATACATTGCAATTAACAGTTGAAACTTAGCAGGTTAGTCAACCACAATTTATGAGGTTGAATGACCAAAATGTTCACAAAAGCTTACCTAACTTACTAGTCTTCACTGAAATTTACTATTGAAATTTAGTTGATTAGTCTTCCAAATTTTTGAGGTTAAATGAGCTACATGTTTATGAAGGCTTAGGTAAGATATTAATTTTTATTTCCTTAAAATGTGAAACTTAGATCTTTGGTCATCCAAAATATATGAGGTTGAATGATCAAAATTTTCACAAAAGCTTACACAAAGTTGTTAAAAATTAGGTTATCCAAAATTTTAATCATCCAAAGTTTATGAGATTCAATGACCAACATTTTCATAAAAACTTACTAACTTATCAGTCTTCATTGCCATTAATAGTTGAAAGTTAGCTAGTTAATCATCCAAAATTTATGAGGTTGAATGACCAAAATTTTCACAAAAGCTTACACAATATTTATTCTTCATTGCAATTAACAGTTAAAATGTAAGTCGTCCAAAATTTTAGAGATCCAAAATTTATGAGGCTGAATGACTAAAATTTTCGTAAAAGCTTATATAACTTTGTATTGTTTATGGCAATTAACAATTGAAACTTAGGTCATCCAAAATTTTAGTCATTCAACATTTATGAGGTTAAATGACCAAATTTTTCACAAAAGCATATACTACTTTGCATTGTTCATTGCAGTTAACAGCTGAAACATAGCTCATCAAAAAATTTTAGTCATCGAAAATTTATGAGCTTGAATGACCAAAATTTTCATCAAAGCTTGATTTACCAGTATTTATTGCCATTAATAATTGAAAGTTAACTAGTTAGTCATCCAAAATATTTGAGATTGAATGACCAAGCTTAGGAAATATGCTAGTCTTCATTGCAAAGCTTTGGTAGTTAGTTTTCCAAAGTTATGAGGTTAAATGATTTGAACTTTGATGAAGGCTTAGATAACATTCCATTTTTTATTTTATATAAATGTGAAACTTAATTCTTTAGTCATCCAAAATATATGAGGTTTAGTGATCCAAATTTTAATGAAAGCCTGTGAAACATACTTGGTTTTTTGCAATTAATTGTTAAAGCTTAGACAGTTAGTCCTCCAAAGTTATGAGGTTAAATGAATTAAGTTTTGATTAAGGTTTATGAATCATACTAGTCTTTGTGCCTATTAGGACTTGAAGTTTAGTTTGTCCTACAAAAATTATGAGGTTAAATAACCAAAAGTTTAATGAAAGACACATAATGCATTAGTTTTCCTTAAAATTCCTCATAAATTTCCTCATAAATTTTGATAACTAACTAACCTAAGGTTAACTTTCAACCTTAGGTTAGTTAGTTATCAAAATTTATGAGGATATTAATTACTATAGGGTAAACTTCCCTATGGTTATTCATAGCCTCACAAATTTTGATAACTAACTGATGATGATATAAATACCACAACCAAATGAAAGATGCAACAAATCTCAGAAAATCTTTTCAAAGAGCTAAACAGCAGTTGCTATCTCATTCATCTTCACCAGGATTATGAACAGTTGCTTTCTCTATATTTGTGTAGGGATAATCTTCTTTGGTGACATTTCATGTCAGAACTGTAACCAACTTCAGAGGAAGCTACTAAAAGCCAACAAGGTCAACTCCAATCTTCTAAGTAGTAATATAAGACCAACCATTCCTCTACAATGTATCAGGGGCTTCATCGAGTTATCACTTGAAGACACTGGGAAAAAAATAATGATTGATATGAATGATGAATGCCAGATGGACATTGCAAAAACAGTGGTTAAAGAAATCCTCCAACATATAGACCTCATCTTCAGACAAAACCATACTGAACTGGTTTGGCATGAGGGCTCCTTAAGAGATTTCCACATTGGACTGGATCAGCAGATTAAGATGGTGGAAACTTGGGGGAATGCAGAGCTGGAACAAGTCATCACATCTCCAAGGAATCGGAAATTGCAGCTGACCAGGCTGAGAATAAAAAGATACTTCCAAAGGCTCAGTGACTTCTTGAAAAATAAGAAGTACAGTTTGTGTGCTTGGGAAATTGTCAAGATCCAGATAGAGCCATGTTTTCAACTGATTAATCACTATATCCAAAGGATCCCATCTAAAGTTATTGTTGATTTCTGAAAATTGTTTTCAACTAAATAAAGGAAGGGGGAGAAGCTTCACGTGTATGTAATTTATTTAATAAAATAATTAAATGCTACCATTATTTTGATTTTTACAGGTGACACGATCAAAATTCAGGATTTGGGCAAGCTGTCCACCTAAATGGTTTATAATATAAGCTTAAACATATAACTTTATATGATCCAAATTTTCAAAAACAATTACACTACTTACTAGGCCTCACTGTAATTAAAATTTGAAGCTTGGGTATTTAGTCCTCTAAGGACTAAGTCAATTTCATTGAGGGCCGCATCAGCATTATGGTTGCCTTCAAAGGGCCAGTTGCATGTAAGACTATGATGACTCACAGCAGCCAGGTGGACATGACTGGGTAGGCATGCCCACTCACTGCAACAAGGTAGACATGGCTGGGTGAGCATGGCTGGCTCAAGGCCGCTCATGGGCATGGCTGATTCAGAACAGCAGGGTCAGGATGGAACAAGTTGCACCGGCTAACTTGATGTGGGGATAGATAACAGATAACAGATAATCAGAGTTGGAAGGGACCTAGTCATCTAGTTCACTCCCCGCCACACCCAAGCGGGAGACCCTACACCATTTCTGATAAATGGCAGTCCAATCTCTTCTTGAAAGTCTCAAGTGACGACGCTCCCACAACTTCTGACATTTTGGTTCCCCGCAAGCTCCTCACCTCTCCAAACTGCTGGCAGCCAAGTGCATACACACACACACACACACACACACACACACACACACACCACATGGGGACTTCTTTCCATAGAGAAAGGAAAGGGCCTTCTCCTCAAGCCCAGGCACGATTAGCAGTTTGCAAGCTCAGATGTGGATAAAAGTCTCCAAGCTTGGAATGGTGTGTGTGTATGTGTGTGTGTGTGCACAGCACGCTAAAGGAGACGTTGTCCTCTGAATCCCAGACATTGTTGGCATTTCCCTGTCCAGTGCCCCCTCCCAGCAAAGCTGGAGGCGGAAGAGGATGCTACTACTTGTGGAAGCATGGAGGAGAAAGTTTGCAGGAAGCAGTTTCCTCCAAATCTAACTTCTGCCTTGACAGATCTCTGGAGAACAAGTGGAGGGGGCAGGGGAGCAGTGCTTCCTGATCCTGAACGAGGGAGGATGGCCCTTCTCGAAAGGGAATCCCCATTTCTAGTTGTGTGTGATAAGGATGCTGTCTTGTTGGGGAAGCCTCACACAGATCCCCTGCCACTCCTTCCTCCTCTTAAGAGATGTGTCAACTTCTTCCTGCAAACTTTCTCCTCTGTGCTTCCAACAGTGTCATCCTCCACCTCTTGTGGGGGAGGCAAACAAGGTTAGGAGGGGGGATTCAGAAGTCTCCAGCAGAGGAAGGTGAGACCAGGGTGAGTGCCGAAGCACCTATACTAGCTCTTTTAAGATGTGAAACTTAGCTAATTAGTCATCTTAAATGTATGTGGTTGAATGAGCAGAATTGTCACAAAAGCTTACCTAACTTACTAGTCTTCATTAAAATTAATATTGAAATTTACCTACCTACTGTGTTTCTCCAACAATACGGCCTCCATCAATAGGAAGGCCCAGCATGATTTCTAGGCATGAGGTGAAATTAAGCCCCACCCCCCAAATTTAGGCCTATTTAATCCATGCATTTCCCCGCCATTTCTCACATTGTTTGTTAGAACTACATGAGGTGAAGAGAAATGGGGGAGAAGGGTGGGGGTGGGTGGGGAGAAAACTTGCCTTTAGGAATGCCCTGCAGGTAGCCTAGGCTAGAATACCCTGATCTACCGATAGAACATCAGCCAATAGAAGCTCCCCAAAGGCAGAGTCCTCAGCCGCTTCGGGACGAGGCGTGGCTGCCTGTGTCCCCTCACCATTAGGCAGTGTCTTTCAGGAGATGGAAGCTCCCCAAGGGCAGTCACCAGCCACTTTGGTTGGCCAGTAGAAGCAGCCTCGGGGCGAGCGCACACACACACTCCCCTCGCCGCGAGGTTACTTCTATCAGCCGATGAAAGCTCCCTTGAAGGCAGAGTCCCCAGCCACTTCGGGGCAAGGCATGGCTGCCCGTGTCCCCTCGCCATTAGGCAGTGTCTTTGGGGCAATGGAAGCTCCCCAAGGGCAGTCACCAGCCGCTTCAATCAGCCGGTAGAAGTGGCCTCGTGGCGAGGGGAGTGTGTGTGTTTGCCCTAAAGATGTTCCTCTGTATTACGTATCATTGTTATTAGAAAAAGAAAAGGGAAGAAAAGGCCTTACGCAGTATAATCCAATACAAGTTTAAGATAGGTTGTTCCATGCTTGCCATCTTTAAGAGTTGTGGACTTCAATTTTCAGAATTCCCCAGCCAATATGGCTGGCTGTGGAATTCTAGGAGTTGACGTCCATAGGTCTCAAATTGCCAAGATTGGACACCTCTGGTTTAAACTTTTCCACTGTGAATAAATCTAACTTCTTGATTTGTTTGCTGTATCTCTCCCAGCTTTTGGCTATTCTTTTTGCTATCACTCAGTATCCTTTGCAGTATTCCAAATATGGAAGCTTTACTGTGGAAATATATTTGGAATTACCTCATTTACAAGCACTTTTCACAAAAGATGCAGTGCCTTTCTTTGGTCAGTCGATGGAAATGTTTCTCTGATGAATTAATAAAGTTCAGCAACTTTTAATGAAACCTTTGAAAGATTACAAGGAAAAACTAGGCATATGCTTATATAAGCATATCTTACATACAGTATGTCTGAAATGGAGTAGCCAGGGGTGTCAAACTTGCATCATCATTTGATGTATTGTGACTTTTTTTCCCCTTAGCCAAACGTAGCATTCGGTCCACAGACTGTGAGTTTGTTTAAATCAGGATTTTATTTTATTTTTATTCATTTATTTATTTGATTTGTCAATCGCTTATAAGATAATAGTATAAACATGAGCAAGAATACAGAAAATAGGTACGATTAAATGGGGACAATGGGACAGGGATGGGAGGCACGATGGTGCACTTATGCACGGCCCCTTACAGACCTCTTAGGAATGGGGTGAGGTCAATAGTGGATAGTTTGAGGTTAAAGGAGTGGGAGTTTGAGGATGTAACTACAGAGTCAGGTAGTGCATTCCAGGCATTGACCACTCTGTTGCTCAAGTCGTACTTTCTGAAATCAAGTTTGGAGCGGTTTACATTGAGTTTGTATCTGTTGTGTTGTGTTGATTTGAACTAGAAAGCCTTTCAACTCAGTTATTCTGTTATTCCCCCCACACAATTGCTTCAGGTGAGGAGGAAAAACTGAACCTGTAACAGGGATGCTGAAAATTTTAGTGCCATCACTTCTGGAGGGGGCAGAGTTAAAGAAAATTGACTTCCAGAATAGTTTTTCAATGGGCGCTATTTGGTACCAGTTTGCTGAATGCTATAATTTAGAATTCAGAGCTAGGGTTTAATTTACAGCATATAGAATAACAGAGCTAGAAGAGACTTTGGAGTCTAGTCCAATCTCCTGTGCAGGCAGGAGATCCCATACTATTTCAGATAAATGGCTGTCCAGTCTCTTCTTAAAAACCTCCAGTGAACTTCTGGAGGCAAGTTAATTGTTCTCCCTGACAGGAAATTTGTCCTTAGTTCTAGCTTGGTTCTCTCTTTAGTTTCCATCTCTTGTGTCTTGCCCTGCCCCTCAGGTGCTTGTAGCTTTACTTCACTTTACCTTCCAGCAAGGAAGCATCAATTAAGAGCTTAGTTTTTAAAGCAGATGGAAACTTCATTTTCATGCATCTCACGATACTTTAACAATAGAGGAAACCATTTTGTGTCTGTGTTTGTATGTATATTTTAGCCTGTTTGGAATCCTTAAAGGCAAATGAGTCGACTAAAAAAATACAGTTCTTGTGTTAGGTTAGAAATTGTAAAATATAATTCCATGAGTGTAACGAAATGTCAATTCCTCTCGTATTTGGCAGTTTCTTCTTTCATTTTGCCACTTCCAGGAATTTTCCCCTGATTAACAAGAGAGCTGCAGAGTGAAAATGAAACCAGTAATCACTGCTTTGACTCTAATGGGCAAAGAATGCACAGCTGCGAAGATTAGAACAGATCCGAACAAAGGGAAAAGGGGAAGTGTGATGAAACAATAGGAAAATTAACAACTACGTACAGAAAACACTTGGTGTGTGTGTGGGGGGATTACTTTGTTTAGCCAGCCCCATAATTAGCATTGCATCACCGTATGGCTTCTTTCCACATCTGACTCAAAGGGGAAAGTTTAGCTCTTTTCTAGATGAAGGAGCTTTACGAATTAAACCTCGTGATTTCACCATTTCACTTTGTAATACTTATGCCCACCCCCAAGTTTATGGACTTTGCAGGAAAGTAAATTTGCTTCAAGTGATACTGGGATGATGGCTGAAAATCCTGTGGCCTTTTTGGTGTTACCAGCCCTAGTGGTGAGAACCCTAGGACTGAGAACAATCCCTAGTGTTCTCACCAGTGGCCATTCCCACAGCAGCTGGCAATATGACATCACCACAGGAAACCCACAAATGCTCTATCCAATGTAGGGATGTCTAACCTTGGATACCCCTGATTTAGTGTGATCTAACATAAAGCATTATCGGTTAACATTTTTAGAAATTTTATAGAGTTTGATGGTGTGATCAGTCACATTTGACAAGATCCCAGTAGTCGCAGCTCACTGTTGGTTTTGTCAACAAATGGTTGCACTGACCAGAAAAGAGAGGATTAGTAGGGATTAATTTTGTGATAAGCATGGAAATGAAAACCAGGAAGACATCCATCAGATGAATAATTCTGTCTTAACATCTGTAGGATGTTATTATTTATTAGGAGCCATGATGGCGCAGTGGTTAGAATGCAGTATTGCAGGTTAACTCTGCCCACAACCTGGAATTTGATTCTGACTAGCTCAAAATTGACTCAGCCTTTCATCTTTCAGAGGTCACTCAAATGCGAACCCAGATTGTTGCGGGCAATATGCTGACTTTGTTAACCACTTAAAGAGGGCTATAAAGCACTGTGAAGCAGTATATAAGTCTAAACGCTGTTGCTATTAGATTTGTATCATCCTGTAATTTATTCAGACTCCTGATACTTAACACAGCCATAATAACAAAATAAAAACAAACACTAAGACTTAAAACGTTTATGGCTTAATGTATGGTGTGTACTTCCAATTATAGTTTATTTTTAAAAAAATCATAGCTTACCTTGTATGAATCAATTCACAGAGACAGAAAACTGGGATTTTTTTTCTCTTCAGTGACTTTTCTTTTATAGGGCAGGTGATGGTTTAACAAGTAGTATTAGGATTTGACTAGCTATCTCATCTACCTAGTTATAGAGGTGATGAAGATGTACTGCCCTGAGGTTATTTTAAGTAACATAAATATTAACTAATGTCCTTTCTTGAACATCACCTTTCCCTCCCAATCTCTATTGATTTTGCTAATCACCTGTACTCTGTTTACCTTCCTCAAGAAAACTGAGCCAACATGGGCATGCAACAATTCCTTTCTGTTAATAACTCAGTTTGCTAATTGATTAAGGAGTTACTTATATCTTCCCTTTAAAAATGTTTGCTTCTAAGTTTCATATTCCTCTTAATGTTATCCCCTATGTCTGCATACAATGTTCTTATAAACCTGCTCATCGTATTTCAATCTTTTCTTTCATGCATGCACAAATGAAATAGCCTTAAAAATACCAGGATTACATTCTTGAGCAAAATCTGATGTCAACACTTCCAAGTTTTAACTGTGTAGTAGGGAGTAGCAATAGTAACTCTCTACAAAAAGAATCCAAATATTTATACAGTGGTATTGCCGTACTTGACTGCTTCAAAAATCATCAAATTTGGTACACAATGCATTTTGATGTGAAAATGTTGTCCTAGTCCTCATTGTTTGGTACTTGATGCGCTGTGATAGGAAGAAGGGGACAATTGCGGAGAACATACAGTAAATTGGCCATGCCAGGAAAGTTGCTGAAAAAGGAAGCAGGGGATGTCTGCAGAGGTGGACAGGAAGTTGACCATGCTGGGAAGTTCACCAACATAGGAAAAGGAACAAACAGGAAGTCCTTCCTGGAAGAAATAAAGTGTCATGTGGGAAGAAGTCACGTGCTTTGTTTGGTACTTGTTTTTAGTACGCGTGGCAATTTATGACGGAACCAATTAATGAGTGCTGACTGAGGTACCAATGTATGACTCTGTTGTTTCTTCTCAGCATCTTACTTCTTGTTTAATTTAAACAAGTGTTGTTTAAAATTTGTTTATTTTTTATTTTTTGTTTAGAAACAGCCAATGAGCATCTTTGGTAACATGGACTTATCCCAAAGAACATTCAATATACAACCACATACTTAGTACCACTTGAGAGGTATTTTTCTTACGTTGTGTGAAAAATAGCTTTGACACATTTAGCAGGATGCAAAGGCCGAGGAGCAACATATTTTGTTTTATTCAAGCAGCAAGGCACTTAAGGACAAGACATTTCTTGTTTTATTCTTGAATGAACAAAGGATAGGATTTCCCACAATTTTTTGCATTAAAGGAAATACATTCTGGGAGAATACTGCATGGACAATTGAAACAGGACAACGTAATATACAGTATTCTTCATAATGCTTTCAGCAACATGCCAACCTCTCTCTCAAAAAAAGGACACAGAATTAATTTCTTCATTTATTTATTTTACTGACAATCAATCAATAACTATGCAAAAATGGTAAAACCCACCTCAAGCAATATTAATTAAAACATTAAAGCAATATTTCAGTTATTGTGTATTCATTCAAACAAAGCATTGAAATTAAGATTAAATGCCTGCTAGAAAAAACAATCTTAGTTCAGTGTTTAAATATACAGAACAGAAGTAGGCTTCATAACACCCTGAAAAAGCATTGTGGGTCAACTCATTCCACTTCTAGACAGTATGGTGAATGTCAAGGGATTGTGGAATCTCTACTCCACTTGGTAATTTTAAGACTTTGGACTTCAACTTCCATATGAGTATTCTGGGAGTTGAAGGCCACATGTCTTAAAGTTGCCAAGTTTGAGAAAAAACTATTCTAATCTTAAACATTGGGAGGATGTTGTGAATCTGTTAATCTCCAATATAAACTGAAGCCAGGCAGAGTGGTGGGAATTGTACTCTTGGGAGACCATTGCTCCATTGTGGGAAGTAGCCAAAGAAGAAACTCCAAAGATTAATGTTGTTCAGGCAAAAAAAAGTGAGATACAGAATAAAATTATGTTGGCTGATCAACTTTATGGGGTTTATATGCTGCTCTAATCAGCACAGAGTGGCTTACATAACCTATTTATGCAATTAAGGTTAATATGGGCATACACAGCAGTAAAAGAGCAAGCAGCAGCTATGGCCAGGCCTCTTCTAAGCTGCTGATGGCTTTCTGAGTGAAGAGAGCCAAAGGACTGCTTCTACCTGACCTTACTGGATAAGTAGGGGTGGGGAAAAAGGAGGAAGGAAGGTGTTCCAAAAACTACAAAGGACTTTAAATATGACATCATCATCATGCCAAAGAATCCTGGATATCCACCAAGAACCCATAAGTTCTTGATGGGTATCTAGGGTTCTTTGTCATGATGGCGATGCTATCCATTCAATCATGTCCAACTTTTGGGCAGGTCTCTCAACATATTTTGATATATTGCACTATATCTTTTTTGAGTTTTTCTTTGCTCTGGTTGGCATCCTTGGCATAACTATGAGCAAACTGTGACGCATCTGTAAGTATTCAAGCCTTTGTATTTGGGATAAGTTTGAGAACCAACACACAGCAATACAAAGTTGTCTTACAGATGGTAAACAATTTATTTTTTTCATTCCTGGCCAGATCAAGGAAAATTGCCCAGAAGAGGCACTTGTAGACAAAATTATGACAATCATATATTAGAACTCCGTATCATGAGGATCTGACCACTCAGAGACATCTCAGTGTTGGTGCAGCAGCAGGCAAAGAAGCTAATTAATCTTCAAAATATATTGGCTCACTCGTGGTCAGTACAATCTGGAATGGAAAGGATCCTTTTCTATAGCAGCAAGGTCCATAAATATTTTAAAGATACCATTGTGTGAGGTGTCTTCTTTTTCCCCACCCCCTTTTACAAGTTATCATGCTGGCCCTGGAACCATGCCCAATGCCATTTACTTTACCTTCTTGTCAATAAAAATTGTAATTTCAAAGTCTTCCCTTTCCCACGTCTGATAGAAAACAACACGAGAGCTTTGTTATTATGGCTAAGAATAATCTCTGGAAGGGGAACTGCCAGTTGCTGACAAGCTGGGCATGCTATTATTAAAAACTGGGACAGTAAATGCAAATTTTTCTTTGTCTTGAGGCTGCAAAGGTATAGCAAAAAAGCAGTCTTTAAGATCAACTACCAATAATTTATAAAAATTAGGAATTAAGTTAGGATTTGATAGACCACATGGTAAAGGACCCATGGGTTGGATACATTTGTTAATTTCTCTTAAATCATGAAGGAAACGCCATTTCCCATTTTTCTTTTTTTATAACAAAAACAGGAGTATTCCAAGGACTATTAGAAGGTTCAATATGACCAGCAGCCAATTGTTCTTGAACCAATTGTTGCAAAGCAGCAAGTTTTTCCCTTGATAATGGCCATTGTTCCACCCAAATCAGTGTAGAACAGAGCCATTTAAGAGGAAGAGCCATCATCAAGAATCAAATGGGCATTAAGAAGAGAAAGGATATCACGGCCCCAAATATTAGTATGAATATCTAGAATGTATGGTTGTAGGAAAAAGGACTTACCAGCAGATAACATTAACAATTGTAACATTAATTTCTTGAACACTCTGCCAAGCAGCTGTAGAACCTCCTATTCCCCACAATGAAGAAACTGTCGTTTTTGGCCACTGTACTGGCCACTGTAAAGAGGAGATGACAGTAACATCGCCTCCAGTATCCAATAACCCTTGAAATGGTTGTTTATTAAGGAAGAGCGTTAAGAAAGGACGAGAGGAGTTCAGCTGATGAAGTAAGCCTACAGATAAAGAAGTTGATCCAAATCCTGCATCCCCATGATTACCTATACCAGGAGATGGAATTTCATATGGAAGAAGAAGCAATTGAGCAACAGAAGTATTACAAGGAAGAACTTGAGGAAGATTCACCCAAACCTGAATCATGAGGATACCAGTGTAATCTGAATCTATTACCCCAGGCACAACAAAATAGCCCTCTTTGTGTGCAGAAGAATGAGGCAAAATTAAGCCAACTAATCCCAAAGGAAGAGGACCTTTAAATTGAGATGGAGCTATTTTAACTCCCAAATTGAGTTTCAATTTCCCCTAGAGTAATTAAATCGATCTCAGCGCTACCGGCTGTGGCTGGAGAGGAGTGAGAGAGACTGCTGGAGGAGTCAGAGTGATGGGAAAGGCACGCTTTGGATTCTGGGTGGGTGCCACACCCATTGGCAAGTTTCCTGACCAAAACCAACATTGATTGGCCCAATGAAATCCCCTTTTACAAATAGGGCACTTCTTAGAAGGATGATTCTAAGGCATAGAAGGTGTAGAACGACAGTCCTTCTGAAAGTGGCCAGGCTTCTTACACTTAAAACAGTTACCAATTGGTCGCTGTCCTTTCTGAATAGCAGCTGCTAACATATGCATTTTATAAGTTTGTGATCTAATATCCTGGCAGACTCACAGCCTATCTGCCAGAATGTAATGAGCAGTAGCCTTTAACAGCTGTAAAGCTCTTTTACAATCTGCATTAGCATTTTCAATAGCTAACTGGCGAAGAAGCTCACCAGCAGCTTCCTGATGATCAAACTGCTGTCTAATTGCTTTGGACAGATGCTCCACAAAGTCAGAATAAGGCTCATTGGCATTCTGTCGAATGTTTGAAGAATTTGCTCTAGGTTCTCCAGCTTGGGGTACCTTAAGAAAAGCACGAAAGGCACATTCAGAAACAATAGTTAACGTAGCTGGAGGAAGAACAACTTGAGTAGGAATTGTACCAAACGGTCCAGAACCAAATAGCTGCTCAACTATATATGCTCTTCCTCCTCCTAAAACAGCAGCTTGAGCATGTCTCATATATTCACTCTCCCAAACCACATATTGCATGGATGTTAAAATCATGCGAAATATTTGCTTCCAATCTTCAGGGATCATTGTATAACCATTTTTTATTCCTTCTACAAGTCCTCTTTTAAAATTACCAATAATCCCATAGTCTGTAACTGCCTTTTAAAACTCTCTTAAGATCTGATAAGGCAGACCCTCCCATTCTGCTACTTGCAGTCCAGGCTGTGGCCCCTGACCAGAACGATATTGTACTGGACAAAGACAGTAATTCTGCAAGTTCTGTTCCTGAGACAGAGGCATCCCTTTTACAAGTCTCTACCATTTTCTGAAAAGAAGACTGAACAATAGAGTCAGGAGGCTTTTGCCCTGTATCTGCAGGAACTGAGGGAATTGAAGACATATATTCAGGTGAAGAAGGGGGACAAATGACAGCATTAGTATAACGTGAAGGTGGAGGTGTTAAAAGAGAAAGTTCATTGTGACCAAATATTTCAATTGCATGCCTACATAAATGCCAAACATCCAAAACTTCTATTTTTGCTCGAGGTTCAGTATGCAATGTTTTCCCAATACATTCCCAATCAGTTAATTTTAAAGACCCCTTTTCTGGGTACCATAGGCACTGAGCTGCAATCTCCTGGACCAGCCTTAAGAGATTTCTCTGTGGTACCTCGGTATTATTTTTCTTCAACAAATAGCCTAATTCATCTACATGCTTCCTTTGTTCCTCAGAAAGTGAAGACCCCATACTTACAGAAACCAAAAGGTTGAAGAAACCACAAAGGGTTGAAGGTGCACAAAATCCTTGCCGAAGTAAGAGTGTCCCTGTTCAGGCGCCACTTGTTGTAATGTGGAGGCAGTCGAGTTGTTTGATCATGAACAACTGAATTATGATGATGATCTTTATCGGAGTATAGTCTTGCATTTATGTACATTTTTAGTTATCCTCCATCATTGGTTAACTTGGTTACTGTTACTTGGTAACATTGGTTACTGCTTAACTTTCGTTACTGTTTAGTACAGTAATCCATGCAATTAATTATCTCTAGTTAAAGTCTAACATATGTCTACTTCCCCTCTCTAATTCTCCTTTATCCATAGATTAGTGACTTTGTTTGCCTGAGTTTGCTTGGAAACATTCTTTATCTGAGGTTTGCCATCTGAGATTGGAACATTCCTGCAATTACAACTCTACAGGTGTTCTCTACCACTATCCCCCATTTTCCTTTTCTAGAGCAAGCTATTAGCAATGACAAAGTTGAGCCCAGTCAATATTAGATGACTTCTTCAAATGATGTGAAACCAGGCCAAGGAGTAATGGGTTCAGGACAGATGCAATGGCACACCACTGGCATAACTAGAACTAGGGAGAAAAATGCTTTTTTTTCAAATGCAAAAGACCCCTTCTTGCATAGATTAATCCAAAGTTGTGGCCCTTTCTAGACATACCAGATATCTGACCTTCTTCCCTTCCTCCAGCACAGCAGCAGGATAAGATGAAAGTAAATGAAACTTTAGCTCCTCAGTCAGACAATTCCAAAAACATGCTTTTTGTGCCATCTTTGTATTTGGAAAAAATATTTGCAAGTCAGTCAAAAATTCTTCAGTTTGTATTTCTGATTGTTTTCATTCCAACTTTCCAAATTCCTCTGTTAAACTAATGAACCAAACAATAACAGGACTATATTTACTTTATTTAGCCCCTGGCATTTTCAGACAATCCTTGCATATATTTGCATTTTGATCATCCTTGACTTATGACCACAACTGAGCCTAAAATTTCTGCTGCTAAGCAAGATATTTGTTAAGTGTTAAGTCTTGCCTCAGTTGTTAAGTGAATCACTGCAGTTGTTAAGTTAGTAACACAGTTGTTAAGTGAATCTGGTTTCCCCATTGACTTGGCTTGTCAGAAGGCTGCAAAAGGTGATCACGTGACCCCCGAAACACTGCAACTATCATCAATATGAGTCAGTTAACAAGTATCTGAATTTTGATCATGTGACCATGGAGATGTTGCCACAGTTGCGTGAAAAATGGTCATAAATAGCTTCTTTCAGTGCCTTTGTCACTTCGAACAGCCACAAAACGAACTGTTGTAAGTTGTATAGTTGAACATGTTGAAAGAGGAAGGTTTATGTAGGAAGGAGTAACATCGTGGTGCATCTGCAGCAAGCAGAGGTGAAAGAGGGCAATATGTAGGCATAGCAGGTTCTCCGTTCATCAGCTATGCCAACATCTTGCCTCCTCTCCCGCTCTGATTATAGAGATGTCTCCTCGATCGTTTTCCATCATGAAGTCCTGAGAGTGTTTTCTGAGGGGTGTTTGGCCTAGAAAGAAAAAGAAAGAAAAAGTTACCATAAATAGACCATAAAGGAGAATGTTTGTAGTTCAGGACGAAATGAGAGGCCCTTGGTGCTCTCTGAGCTCAGTGGTTTTCTTGCAGCTGTTTCATTACCAAACTAGGTAACGTCATCAGTGCTAATAGGTGTGATGGGGTTACCTTGTTTGAGTAATGAAACATCTGCAGGAAAACCACCACATTCAGAGAGCACCAAGTACCCCTCATATCTAGACATGAGAGCAAAGAGATAGTTTATGTCCAAATGCTTCTATTTGGTGTATAACATGAATGAACACAATGGCCTTTTGTGGCCTATGTCTCTTCAGTATGCTGAAGCTGGAATATTGACAATTCTACCAGGATCCCTTCATTTCTAGAAGATGGGCTTATAAGTAACCGCTTCAATACAAGAAATGAAATTCTGCTTTTGAACCAAAAGCTTAACAACAAATATCTGGAGACAGCAATAAGTTAAGCATTAAAGTTGTTAGAATAAAGCTCCACTGTTCACATTCTACTTTTCTTTTCCCCAAAAGGCCTGAACAAGACTGTTAACATTATAAAATTACACAAGTTAGTAACTCCCTAAATATGGAGTATGGAAGGGAACACAGATTGGAGTAGTTTTGAGTCAATAGCCTCTTGGCTCTTTACAGCATTTTTTTTAACCTGTTCCAGATGGGATGGGCTATTCAAAATCTCCCATGTCAGGGGGTCCAACTTTGGCAACTTTAAGACTTATGGACATCACTCTCAGAATTCCCCAGCCAGATGTGCTGGCTGAGGAATTCTGGGAGTTGAAGTCTACAAGTTGCCAAAGTTGGATATCCCTGTTCTATATAGCCTCAGTCGTAAAGAATTCAGTTATACTGCAAAAGAAGAACCATCAAAATGCTTTTGAGCATGCTCACATGCCCTATTATTATCTGGAGGGAGGTGAAGACCTGAATTCAATGATTGGCAGAATGCTTCTTGGGATCAGACCATCCTCAATTCTCCCAATCCTAGCCTTTCAGAAGAGTGACTAAAAATCAACCGAGGGAAGGAGGGAGGCAAATATGGACCATTTGTATTTAATACACTGCCTCAATGCTGCTCCTGTCCAAAATTCCCGTGCTGAAATAGTTCTCCATGCTGTTTTGCAGGGGGATTTGACAGAATTATTTTCCCGGAGTTAAAATTCCCATTCTTACTTAGCACATATCAGCTTTCTTTCCAATCCAGTTCTTCTTGCTCTTTCTTTTCCCATTCCTTTTTTTCTCAATATGCTTTCATCTCATATTTTAATTTTGTTTAAAGTATTTTCTACCATTTAAGATCAGTGGTTCCCTTGGTCTTGTTATTAGCTGTGGTGTCACAGTGGTTACAATGCAGTATTGCAGGCTGATTCTGCCTATTGCCAGGAGTTCGATTCTGACTGGCTCAAAGCTAACTCAGCCTTCTGTCCTTCTGAGATGAGTAAAATGAGGACCCAGACTGTTGGGGGCAACATGCTGACTCTGTAAACCACTTCAAGAGGGCTGGAAAACTCTAAATGCTATTGCTATTAATTACACTTTTATGCATGCCTTGAAGACATCCTTGACTCCTGCATGATAGGACCACTAAATTTTCTTGGCAGCATTTTCAGAAGTAGTGTCCCATGGTCTTAGAATGAGCGATAATGATTAGTTCAAACTTTCCAAGTTGGCCTGGGGCCTAAATCAGGACTAACCCCTCCGATCGCCTGATTATAGGACTGGTTCTTTTAATCTTTATACCAAATTGGCCCTCATACTATATTTTCCTTAATATTTAAAACAATTGTTAAAAAAATAAGTTATTTGTACCTGCATTTTCTTCCTTTGGCACTTAGTAAACAAGAGGGAGAAAACCAAAATCTTATGGACAAATAGCATTTTAAAGCTGCTTTTTACACACTCACACCAACCCTATGTCTGAATTCTGTATTTTGCACCAGGAACAAAACTACTGTCCAAGGTAGCAAGACATAAGTCAAGCTTTGTTGGGAACTTTGAGACTGATTATCCTACACATCCAAGTAAGATTCTCTTTTCTTCCCTTTGAAAGAGAGAACAGAATACTTTGCTACCCTGGCATGGGTTGGAGGTAGGGGGAATGGAAGAATTCAGAAACAGCATTTACTAAGAAAAGATTTACCATACATAGAAGAACACCTAGCTGTTTTTTAAAAAAAATCAAGCCAGAAAGTAGCCATTACCATGATCTACCTCTAGATGGCACCGCCTATGAAAAAATCCCGTAGGACTATCCTTCTCTCTTCTTTTTTTGGATGTACCATTTTTATTAAAACACTTAATCAAGAAGATAAAGCCAACACAAACTAGCAGGAAAAAAAGAAAGCAAAGAAAAAGATGCAAGAAAGAAAAAAAATTGAAGAAAAATAGAAAAGAAAGAAAATATAAAGAAATGATTTTCAATATACTTCACAGCAGCTATAAGTACTGATATGTTCTGACCTCTCTCTCTAAAGTTAACATCATATTGCTCGTCTTTCTAACAACAATAACAAACCATGAAAACCACAAATCACAAGTTCATTTTTCCCCCTTTTTTAAATAAAATGTGGTTAAGAGATTTCCAGTCACCACATAAGACTATCATTCTCCTGGGGAATTAACTGTCCGATCATAAGCAAATATGTCTAAACAAAGAAATAATTAAAGCCAAAGCTTGATCTCTACTCTTTTCATGTCCAAGAGAATAATGTATTGCTGTTTTTTTTTAAAATAAATTTTATTGATTTTACAATTAAAACAAACCAAAAACACATACATAAATGAAAGAGAGAGAAAGAAGGGAGAAGAAAATAGAAAGAAAAAAATAGAAAACAATTAAAAACATTCTCATCTTCAACGTTTTGTAAGACCTCTTTATATCCTTATTTTATGCCATGTACACACACCTAATCCTTACATATATGTGTATCACTACTATGGATTTATCCTATCCTCTTTTGCCTTTTAGTGTGAAGTCTATCTTTGGTCTATCCATTTATACCAGCAGTTCCAGCTGTTGTAGTATATTGAAGTGTCTTTATTTTTTAATGCCAAAGTTAATTTGTCCATTTCTGCACAACTTGGATTTTTTTGAATGATCATCTCCTCTGATGGAACATGAGGCTGCTTCCAACATTGTGCAAAAGCCAATCTGGCCGCTGTCAAAATGTGTATTATTATATATTTCACTTTTTTTGATATTTGTTTATCAAAGATCCCTAACAGAAAGGACTCTTGTCATTTCTTCCAGCCAATTTCTAATTTTCTGCCAATATTTTTGAGCTTCTGTACAGGACCACCACATATGGAAAAGTTCCCTCTTTTTTTTTTTTTTTTGCATTTCCAGCAATTTGGACGCATATTAGGGTGCATCTTCGCTACTCTCGAAGGAGGAAGGTGCCATCTATAAAACATTTTATAGGCGTTTTCTTTGTATGCTACCGATTTTGTAATTTTATTATTTCTACCCCAGACCTTTTCCCATTCTGTTATGGTGATGCTACGTCCTATATTCCTATTCCAGGCTTGTATGGCTGTTTTTTCCTGCCTGAAGGACAGCTGTGTGGGAAGGAACCAGCAGTGAATCTACCAATTGCTGCTCTGAAACTACCTTGCAAATAAATTGAATGAAAGCAGAAACCCTGTCTGGATTTTGTTGTTGAAAGGTAGGAAAACCTGACTGTGGGGTCCAGCATAATGAGATGTATTTTGCTTCTGTTATCCAAAACCAAGAGTAACGGGGTGGGGTGTGTGATTCTTCCAAGCAAAGTTCTTTATTGTTTCACAGTGAAAAAACAAAATTTTGCCAGTAAGTTCACAAAAAGGGACTGCATGACTCTGAGACACTGCAGCCGTCATAAAATATCAGTCAATTGCCAAGCATCTGAATTTTGATCACATGATCACGGGGAAGATGCAATGGTCGTAAGTGTGAAAAATGGTCATAAGCCACTTTTTTCAATGCTGTTGTAACTCCGAACGGCCTCTAAACAAACTGTTTTACGCTGAGGACTACTGTACTCTGTGAATTGTTAGGAAAGTGCCATCTTCATCTTGTTTCTCTCATAAGATCTGGATTGAGTTGCCCGTTATTCCTCTCAGAATCCAGCTCCACGCTACGTTTTATCACAGTTGTTAACTCAAGGAAGGAAAACATGTATTCTCCAGGAGGAAGAGTGCTTAGACCACCTGTCTCACTACCGTGTTTCCCCCCAAATAAGGTCCTGTCTTATATTTTTTGCCAGGTCTTATTTTGAGGGGATGTCATCAACTGACTAACCTCACTTGTGCATGTCACCCCCAGCCTCCTTTTCACTGTCAGAGGCCTTCAGGAGCTTCTTCTGCGGCCAGCAAGGCTTTTCTGAAGGCCTCTGCAGCTGATAACAGAGCTTGAGATCGATCTGAAGCTTTGTTATCAGCTACAGAGGCCTTCAGGAAAAGCCTTGCCAGCCTTGCTGGTCACAAAAGAAATGGGCCAGGAAGGCAAGCGTCGGGGTGTACGAGGCCTGGCTAAAACTGTCAAAAGTAGGACAGGTCCACTCCCCCACCCCACTTTAGCTTAATTTTTAACCCGTCCACTCTGTAGTGGGCAGGATCTTAATTGGGGCTTATTTTGGGGGGTAGGGCTTATATTGGGCACAGGGCTTATATTGGGCGCACGTGTAGAAAATCAAGCTAGGACTTACTTTCAGGGTAGGTCGTATTTTCAGGGAAACAGAATAGCTAAACTTAACATGCAATGTGGCCAAATGTCAACCTTTTAATCTCCCCTTCTAAACTGCAAAAACGTTATATGGCGTTGGAGAGAGTAGCAGACAGAACATCTGAGATTAGATTACTGGTAATCCAATCTCCGGAGACTGGTCAACTTTGGAGACTTAAGTCCATGCCTCTGCAGGGTTGGATTTTTTTTCCTTTTAAAATTATTATTTTTTAAATTTAAATATAAACTTTTCTTTGAATAATACATTTTTAAAAAGCCCTTCCGTTTGACAGGAATCCAGTAAAATGTGGAAGATAATCATGTTATATGGTTGGCTGACTTATACTAAAAAACAAAAAAGGACAAGAACATGTTTTGGAAACTGTGGAAGCAATTTGAAGGTCCACTGAAAAAAAAAAATAACAGGAGCGGAGAATGTCAAGGTCCTTCTGAAAACAACGCAGGAGATAAAGAACTTAAACTGAGCAAGGAGGGAATTCTGAGGGAGTCAACCCAATCAAAGCTGCAAATATACTTTCTCAGACTGTTTTGTTTTGAGAATTGTCAGCTGCAAAGATAGGGAGTGATCAGATTAGGAGTATGTTAAAAGTTTAAAAATCAAGCCAAACCCTAACCTGAAATTTCTGAACATCTTTTCTTAGAGTTTGATGTCAGAATCTTTTGTCTGTAATAGATCTACATTATGCATTGGGGAGAACAGTTTGTCCCAGCGAATCTGCAATATTTTGCCGTTGGAACTAGACACTGAGACTCTTTCAAAAAGAAAGAAAAAAATAAACTGGCAAGCTCCACATTTATTAATCTTGGATCAGAACTCCCTTTTTTATGGGTATTTGTGCTATCTGATTTTCCCTCTCTTTACGACTTAGTAAAGATGAATTGCAATGGTTATATTGAGATAGACAGTTGTGTATATTATAGTCCAGGGGTCTCCAACCATGGTAACTTTAAGATTTGTGGACTTCAACTCCCAGAATTACTCATTCCATGCTGACTTAGTAATTCTGGGAGTTGAAGTCCACAAGTCTTATAGTTGCCAAGGTTGGAGACCTCCGTTCTAGGATCATTTTGTCATTACTATTCTGTAGCATATTCTTTCCATGAAAAACTTAATTAGATAGTATTTCTTATTTATTGAATTCCTAAGACCACCTGATACAGCTCAAGGAACAGAGTAAGGAAGTCCACTTTCTTCTTGGTGATATGTGCCAAAGAGGTCCAAAAACTCCTGAGAAGCAGAATCCTTTCTGGCTGACATAAAAAAATCAACATTTTTGGTCTCCTTACAGGAAAACATACCATGATATCTTCTTTGGCGGCAAGCCTAACATTTGAGCCCCAACATGCAGAGTACTAAAATATTGGGCTTGGGGGTCACTTCAAATATACAGGTAGCCCTCGACTTACAATTATAGTTGAGCCTGGAATTATGGTCATAAGTCAATGTCATACATTGAGGCATTATGTGACAGCTTTTTTGGCAGCGGTTGTTAAGCAAATTCACTATATCTATTGAGACTTTTTTTTTTTTGCTTGATAACCTAGTACATGCCAGAAATCAGGTAAAAATATGAAAAACCAGCCACATGATGCTGCAAATGGCTCTAAAGATGAGCCGGTTGCCAAGCACTCAAAATGTGATCAATTGTAACCAGGAGGGATGTGGGTCTTTGTAATCATTGTAACTTCAAAATCTGGTCATAAGTACCTGTTTCCTTGAAAATATGACCTACCCTGAAAGTAAGTCCTAGCTTGATTTTTACATGTGAACCCAATGTAAGTCTTACCCCCAAAATAAGCCCTAATTAAGATCCGGCTCACTCAAGAATACACAGGTAAAAATTAAGCTAGAGTGGGGATGGATGAGTGGGGGTGGAGCTGCCCTACTACTTACCTTTGGACAGTTGTAGCCAGGCCTCGCACCCCGACACCTGCCATCTCAGACCATTTCTTCTGCAGCTGGCAAGATTGGCAAGGCTTTCCTAAAGGCCTCTGTAGCTGATAACAAAGCTCCGGATCGATCTGAAGCTCTGTTATCGGCTGCAGAGGCCTTCAGGGAAGCCTTGCCAGCCACAGAAGAAGAAATTCCTGAAGTCTTCTAACAGCAAAAAGTTAGTCAATGGATGACATCCCCTGAAAATAAGACCTGGTGCCTTTTTTTGGTGGCAAAAAATATAAGGCAGGGTCTTATTTTAGGGGAAACTTGGTAGCCTGGAAGGTTCTGTTATAACTTTGAACTGTTGCTAAGTGTAGATCTGGAACTATCTGTATCAACCCTGGTTGCATCTGAAAAAGATTAGCTTTCCCCTGCTGGTGAATTGGCAGTCTTCTTTGATATTTCTAACTCTGTTCTGGTGGGTGGCAAATCAACCCCATACAAATGGCCCACTTTCACCTTCCAAATTTATGACCTGAGGAACACATAACATACACCTGGCTTTCAATGTTGCTTGTTCCTTTATGCCAGATGTTTGCAATGAAGAAGTTTATAAAGCAAGACATGCGGGAAGAAGTAAATTTTTTACAAACAGATAAACACAAGGAAGAACACCGAAAAAAATCACTTTGCCTAAATCTCAGATTTTTTAAAAAAAACAAATCCTCTGAAAATGAAATATTGCTAAGCCAATATACAATTGCATCTGGTTATATTTATTCATTCTCTTTACATTATATAATTACATGTAATGGAAGCGTGCATGTGGTCTGAGATATATGTGAAACGTAAGGGAAAAATAAATAGGTGATACAGGACCAAAGGAAAAAGCAGCTGTATTATAGTACGCATAACATAAAATCAACTTTTAAACCTGTATCTTTTAAGACCTAAGATGTTTTTGAATAATAAAGTGAATTCTAGGAATAGCAATAGCACTTAGACTTATATACCACTTCACACTGCTTTACAGCCTTTTCTAAGAGGTTTACAGAGTCGGCACATTGCCCCCAACAATCTGCATTCTAATTTTACCCACCTCAGAAGGATGGAAGGCTGAGTCAACCTTGAGCCTGGTGACATTTGAACTGCCAAACTCCAGGCAGCCGGCAGTCAGCTGAAGTAGCCTGCAGTACTGCACTCTAACCACTGCGCTACCATGGCTCAAAATAATAGGAATAGAAAAGTTACAGAGATACCTCCTAGAAACAAAATATTTCTGAGAGTTCAAATTCTAATGTAGTTCACCTATATTTCAAAGATCAAAGCTTAGAATGCCATTTTTATGATACATTACATATTTTGAAGCAGGGACCTGCAAGTCTTTTGGGTGCCAGGGACCAGTTCCATGGAGGGAGATTTTTCTGTGAACCAGTGTATGTGATTTCCAGGCTGTCTGGAACCTACATGTGTGTGGGTGGGATTTTGCTTGCTTGCACAGCCTGGTTCCTGGTAGGCCTCAGACCACTGCCAGACTGCAGTCTAGGGATTGGGGACTTTTTTTAAAAAAAGGCAAAAAGAGTGGGGCCACTGTTGTGAAGTATGTTTGTCAATATCAAACGCGCTTAGTTCAGCAAAGTTTTGACAATTCTATTTCAAAGTTATGAAAAGATTTGTCTGTTCATGAAGAGTCACCACTCTACAGCATACAACTTCAATGAAGTCAGGGCATAACCTAATATGGAGATCTAGGATCACTCTGTGACTCACTCACTCACCTTGCCTAGTTCAGGGTAGGTTTTGTTTGCCCTCACTGAGAACTAGTTGCCTGTAGCAAGGTACATACAGTTCAAATTAGCAACGTAATCCCAAATTCCATTATAGGATTCGCGACTGACTAGGTTCACATAGGTTAGAAGGCAGGTGTTTAAGCAGGAAAAAACAGCAGCAGAGCTAGATTTTTTTTAAAAAAAGGAAAATGAGCTGATGGCTCAAAGGTGCTTTTTCAAAAGGCAACTGGGCTGCATTTTCAAAAGGCAACTTTTTTCCTTGAGGAAGAAAAAGGAAAAGCACCTTGAGACAACTATGACCTGGATGACTGAGAATCTACAAAGACAATGAGCTGATGCATTTTTATAGACCCATATTCACATTCAATGCTACAGGATGGGGAAAAATAAATTTAAGGAATAGATCTAAGTAGCAGCCTTCATACAACACTTTTACCATCTTTTCAAGATTAAGTTCTCCAGAGAAGCTTTGTTACTCTGTGTGTGTATGTGTGTGTGTGTGTGTATGTGTGTATTTCAGTATTTATATATTCCATAAAAACATTTACAATGCACTAATAACAAGTCAGCAAAATCATAACGCACAGCACAACATCCTCTCACTATGCTTTAATATATGCCATTAGCAATTAACTGAAATTAGTAGTTAATTTATGTCATTAAAGAAAGTACTAAAGAGCCATCATAGGAAAATGGAGTAGCAATCAGTCAAAGATTATAATCCATAACTCTTCAACCACCAGTATGAAGATTAAAAGAGAAGCAATACAGTTTAATATGTAGGACAGAGACTGGGGAAGGATTAAACAGTAGATTCACCTATTACTCAATCTAGTAATATTACTCAAAAGTTTCTCATCTATTTGACTTAATCAGTAATTACCATTAACATTAGAGGGAAACTTTCTCATTTGAGGCACAGTCTAAGGAAAAAAAACATTCCTAATACAAATAATATCAGTAGCGATAAACAAATAACCTAGACTTTAAACCTGTAATTTTAGCATGCTTATTTAGAATAGTTATAATTGGGCACAGAAGATATTTGTTTCCCAATTAACAGATGTACAAGTTCAACTCTTTTTGGACAACGAACTTGTGGTATATTTAAATTTATATTGTTTCTAATCAACATGCATAATCATAATCTACCTTTAAAGCTACTTATGTGTATTTTTGGCACCGTGTGGCTATTTTTTTCATTTCTGTCTATATATTTATTTATCATAATATGAAAATAGATGCTGCTTTTTACCATCCGGGAATTTGTTTCATCTCACTTGTTTCGATCTGCCATGGATCACACAATTCAACAATTTAGCAGATCACTGAAATCACAAGCTATTTTAGATGATCCACATGCTTTTAAATGTATACTCAGGCCTTCTTTAGCATTACTGTTTCATGCACAACAACTGAAGATTAGCATTATGAGAACATTTTGGTTTCCCCATGCCTATTATATCTTTTCATTGTTGCCTACTTTTCAATTAAATCTTGGAGAAATCCATGCCAAGTCCTTAAATCAGGAGTTATGGACCCTGAGCCCTCATATAATTCAGGCGATTGACCCTGACAGTTTACAAACTTTGGTGGGAAAATGTGGTGAGTTTTGTAGGATTTTATGCCTATTTTAATATTTTGAAGTACCATCTGGGGTAAGAGGTTGATTCCTGCTTTGAACAACAGCCTTCCCTTTTCATCCATCAGATGGAAGGCTGCAGACCAGCATTACCAACAAACTTTTTCAAAATTTTGCAACAAATACCTTGCAAAATAATAATTAAAAAAAAAACAAGCTCCCAAACATGTTTTAGCCTCACTCTTGGTGTGATAATCTAAAAGAAGTTTTATTTCTTTACTTTGATCAGTACCAATACTATTCTACAAATAGTTTTTTACCTTTTTTTTCTGAGTTTCAAAACCAGCTTGTTGCAGATGGATTCTGGTAGTCCTCAACTTACAACTAAAGTTACAACAGACCTTCCAAGGTACTATGACCCAGATTTTGATGGCTGCCCTCTGCCCACAGTTGTGTGATTGTATTTTAGGTACCTAGCAACCAGCCTGCATTTACGGTTGTTTTCAGAATCCCACAGTCACATGACCTCAATGTATGATTTATTTATTTTTTGCCAGAAACCGGTATTTATTTCCAGGTTCGGGGGGCGGGGGTAGGCCATTCATTACAGGTACGTCTTCAACTTAGAACAGTTCATTTAGTGACGTTCAAAATTACAATGGCACTGAAAAATGTGCAAAGTAATGTTGGAGGATTCATATTCTAATACAGAAAGTTCTTAAAGTGAATAAAGATAAAACCAGAGACCTTTCTTTTGGGCTTAATGGAAAAAGACTTGGTGGGGGGGGGGAAATAGAACTTTGATGCCATACACGTTGACTGAAACTAGATTGTTACTATACGCTCAAAAATGGAAGGACACTTCAACCCCAACAACAGACAAATGACTGCAAAAGTTGATGGAGTTAGCAGAGATGGCTAAATTGACTGCTTTGATTAAAGACAAAAACAAAAATCTTTGTTGTTTCTACCTGGAAATCACTTCTGGACTTTGTGCTTGAGGTGGAATAAAATGAAACTTTGATTTTGGGCTTTACCTGTTATAGAAATGGCTAATTTAAACTATTATGTAAAAATAAAAGTTGAGGTTTGATTTTAATGCCGTATTCTACTGCACCAAAAGGAGTCGAAAGACAATGCCTTTTCTTTCATTTCCCCCCGCCTTCTTCTCCACACTATTCCCTTCCCTATTTCTCCTTCTTTTTGCTTTTTTTTCATATATTATATCATAAATTAATAAAATTGTTATAAAAATGCACACACAAAAATGGCACTGAAAAATGTGACTTATGACTTAAGACTGAACAGCTAATATTCTCTTCAAACATTTTTAGAACTGAAAAGGAGTTGAAGATGGATGGATGGATGGATGGATGGAAGGAAGGAAGGAAGGAAGGAAGGAAGGGATTTTTAACTATTAAACACTTCCATAAGCACCCATAAATAAAATTCACATACATAGGAAAATCCCAAGGATATGATTGCATAGAAAGGGTATAATAGATAGTGTTTCATACAAACACTGATAATATTTTCCTCAAATATAATGTATTATAGTTGTGCTATTTTTTTTAACAATGCTAGTTAGAGAGTTGTTGATTGTACGTAATCATTTACTAAGAATGACATGTTTTGAAAGAGCAATCCAGTATTAAAATTTGAAAGGAAGTTTGCTTTTTTATTAGAGTGCTTCTTAAATCACATTCTTCCATTACTACTTCTAATGTTACTTTTACTCCGAAGAAAGCCCTATTGACATCATAATATTTTCTCAATAAAGCATGTTGTTACTTTCCCCCCCAAAAAAGAACAGGTGGAAAAATTATTCTAAAAGAAAAGTAAATAAAATAAATAAATGTCCACATTAGAAGATCAGTCATATAAAAACAGCCTTATAAATATGGTAGTATGGGTTTTTAGGAAGATTAAAAATGGCTTTAGATAAAAATATTTTTATTTCCCTTGGCAGCTATTATGAGTTATTCTAAGCCAGTATTTTTAGTGTGACTTCTCTCTTGCACTGAGCCTGTTTAAAAATTGCAAATGTTTTAGGAATTCTTGAATAAATGAAAGATTTGACCAAGGCTACAACACAGTGTATACCATATTCTTATCCTGCTGGCAATAGAGGAATTTTAAAAAAATTTCTTCTCAAGCAAGGTGTCAACATCAAAATGACAGGGATAACCAAGAAATTGAAGCCCCCTTGTTTCCTTTTACTTTTGTTTGATGTGTGTGAGGCACATTAAGAAGAGACACAGCTTCAACAGCCCAATTGCACCTCATTTTGATGCTTTTGATCCTTCCACATTCTCTTTTTTTACCAAGTTAAAAAAACTGTCCCCAATTAATGATTCAACTAAATTGTTATTATACATTTCAAACCCAAAGAAATGACATACACCACCTGATCAAATTTCATCATTTTAATGAAGGTTAAAGGGCTGAGTTATGTTCAATCTAAACACGTTAACAGCATGGACAATGCGATACATTTTTATCTATAGAAATTTTAAAATATTAAAAACACGCACTAGGTTGTTAGTTTTAAATCACCTGTTAGCATGTTAAGGTTATAATTGAAAATATGCTTATTTAGAAGTCCCACCAAAGATAAAGTTAGAGAGATTTCTGCTTGTTGTTTAGTTACTGCTGTCACTATAGAGCAGGGGTCGCCAACCTTTTGGACCTCAGGGACCACTAAACTCATAATTTTAAATCCCAAGGACCACTTACCGGTTCTGTGGGCATGGCCTAATGTGCGGGTGTGGCCAGAGATGGTATTCAGCAGGTTCTGACCAATTCTGGAGAACCAGTAGTAGAAATTTTGAGTAGTTCAGAGAACCGGCAAAAATCACCTCTGACTGGATATTTTACAGTATCCTTCCCCTGCCACACCCACAGAACCTGTAGTAAAAAATTTGAATCCCACCACTGGGTGTGGCTTGGTGGCCATGTGACAGGCTGGGGATGGCTTGTATGTAAATATTATAAATATTTATATAAATATTGAATTTTTTATATAAAAAAGAGCAACTTTTACCCCAAATCAGGCAAAGCAGGCAGGCAGATTGAGTTGCTCACAGAATCATTCAGTGAGCTATCTATCTGCCACCGGCTAGCTCAGTCTGTCACATAAAATTTGCTTGCCGTGAGTCTGCACTGAATAATAGAACCTTCAGTCCTAAGGGAGGTTCAGCTGCGCATAAAAGCAGAGCCAAAGATCTAAAGACTAGCTAGAAAGCAAGAAACCCACCCATTTCCTGCTTCCTAGCTAATCTAAATCTCCCGGCACAGCAGAACACCTGATGGTCGGAAAAAGGAAAATTTAGCAATTTAGCAGGCAAGTTTGACAGGTAAGGAGTGGGTGGGGAGGGTTCCCGCGGGCCATGTGGGTGGCGCAGCCTTGTTTTCTGCACAGCCTGGATTAATTGCTTTGGGAAGGTGCTATGGGGGTGAGATTTCTCTGTGGCCCACCAAAATTTTCTCATGGCCACCAGTTGGCAACCGCTGCTATAGAGCATCCCTATGCTCATATTACTGTAATAGGACAATCTGTCACATTAATAATATATGTTTAGTTATGAATATCAACATAAAGATTTAAATACCAAACTAAACTGGGGATTTATTCTACAGCTCATTTTCCCCAAATATTGTCCCCTATCCCAATGTGTAAAAAATATTTAAATATTACTTAAGGCATGGGGCACTTTTGTTCCAGTGTGATATCTATGGCAACTATTTCACTAGCATGTTCTCTTAGAAGCAGCGAGAAATTAAAATATCACAAGCATCAGATCAAACTCAAATTGTATCTTAGATTTATATTTTACCTTTTCCATATAAACTCAATGTAATGTAGATTGCACAGTCACAAAACTATAAAGTAGATGGACTAAGAAACAGCTGGCCCAAAGTCACTAAGGAAGTCTCCATGTCTAAGTGTGATATGGATTTTCCATCTCTAACTCCTTAATCCAGAGGTTCTTAAACAGCGGGGAAAGTAAATTCAAGCACTTTTAGAGGCCAATAAAAAATGCCATCATAGAATTGGATAAGTGGCAGAAATTATGGGATAGGAATTATAAACTGACAATATTGACAGCATACAAAGAGAATCTGTACAAGATGTTTTATGGATGGCATTTAGCACCAGCAAAATTAGCGAAAATGTTTAAAGATAAGTCAAATAAAAGTTGGAAATGTCATCAAATACCAGGAATATATTACTAAATGAGAGTGGACTTGCACAGAAGCTAAAAAGTATTGGACTAAAATACACACATGGTTGGAGAAAATGATTAAACAACACATAGATTTGAAGCCTGAAATATTTTTACTAGGAATGGTACCAGAAGGCTATAGTAAAGAAAACATTTATTTAATTATACATGTTTTAACAGCGGCTAGAATTGTATTTGCCCTGTTGAAATAGCCTTCTGGGTTCAGTTCCAAGTAGGGAAGAAAGACACTGGAAACATGGTGACTGCTTGGAAAGATGGTTTAATGGTAGACAGGTTCACATGCCTTGGGTGAAGAAAGGAGGAAGGGCTGAGATGCTGAGAGTCCCTGGGTTTTATACCCTCTGTTGGGATTTGAATTTGAGCTTGTATTCTGATTGGTTGTCAGACTCCCATGGAGCCATGCAGGGGCAACTCTGTAGGCTGTCCTGAGACCCAGGCTTGGTTGAGCCTGAGTGCTGGCTGATGCAATCTTCCCAGGCCAGGTGGTGAGATGGGAAGAGGCCTTTATTATGTAGAGTACTCTGGCCTATGCCTTAATGCCCCATTAGCAAAGGTGGGGTTCTGCTTCTGAGTTTCTACTTTTCTTTTTAGGGGAAATATTCTGCCTTTTTAATATATACTAAAATATTTCATTTTCCAAGGAGAGGGGTGGGTTTTAACTTCCAACAGCCCAAAACTGGAAGAGTGATAAGATACCAATGGAGGGAAAATATTTGAAAAAAATATTTGAATGTGCAGAAATGAATAGACTGACACTAGAAATTAAAGAAAAAGAAGAATCTGAATATTATACGGTATGGGACTTGTTTTACCAATGGATAGAAAATAGAATAAACTAAAAGGGATTGGATGTATTCATAGAGCAATAAGAGAAATTAATGTAATAGGTATATTGGATTTCATTTAATATATATATATATGAATGTGATTATTGTTATGTTGTTAAGTTGGATAAGAATAATATTATTAATGGTTAAGTAATTGAAATATGTATCTAACAGATGCACGATTGAAATGGAATGGATTTTTTGATATAAAAAATAAAAAATTACCAAAAAAATGTCATCATGCTTGCACAGCCAAAGTATAGTCAAAACTTCAAAACTTGTCCAGCGCTTTGCTAGTCAATTTGGTTGCACATACCTGAATTAGCAGTTGCTATACCACAAAGTCTGTGATACATATATTAAATTTTAATTCTTAAAAGTATGTTCTATGTTTTTTTGCCCAATTGTATTGGTTTTATTCACTCAGTGTGGGGACACATTCAATCAGTCATCATTTTAGAGGGCTGTACCGTACTACCATAAAGTTTTAGAAACCCATTCCACAATGCCAACTTCTCAGAAATATTGGGATTATAATTCATAATTTTCCAGCTGACACCGATAAAAAGGAAGGGGAAGTATTTTCTCTTTAATCCGCGTTTGACAGGTGCTAATTCTTCATCTTCATGGATAAAAGCAGATAGATTGGCTAAGCCCCAGTAGGTACCTGCAGGGGAGACCACCTGGGAATTCTTCTCCTGTAGGCTAAGCTGGGAAGGTGAAGGCAAGAATCTCAGAAAGTGGTAATAAAACTGCCCCAAAATCTGCATGGATGTGGCCACCAGAAGTTCAACTCAAGGTTTGTTTGTTTTTTACTGAATGCAGATTTTTTTTTTCCTATTGAGATCTTTGTATACACTTCCCTTAAAAGTTGCCCATGATGATTCGAATGAACAAGCCAAGTTTTAGCCATCATCCCTGCTAAAGTCCAGTTTCCATTGCACTATCCTTGAAGTTAAAAGTCTGCACCCGATTTACTTGAAAGTGACATAGAACAGCTACTTCATGCTTTACACTCTGACACAAGGGATTACCCTTTTTGCCTGACTCCATTTTAAAAGGCAGCATCTGGGGTGGGGGAGGGAAATTTTCCTTTTGCCAAAAAAAGGCCAATATCATTCTTTGCTCTTGAAACCGTCCCTGACAAATGTTGCAATGCAGGCCTGGAGTACTAAGTGCAAAGTGGAAGAAAGAGACAAGACGGTAATTTTTCCTAAAGGCCAAAAGATCGGGAAACATTCACTCCCTCACAAGATATATGTCCTATTCATTTTACCCTGGGCTGTCATCAGTTAATTGGGGAATTATTGGCGTGATAATCCAACACCACCTGATAAGCGTCATTCGACTTTTTATTTTGGCATCATGCATGTTTTGAGGGCCTAAATAATTTTGAAGAAAATATTAGAACCTTTTTTATAAAATCCACCCTCTAAATCTTTTTCCTGTAAATAATCAAATGTTTCTAAATTTAAGATTATGCTTAATCATTCAAATCATGCTTAAATAAACTAATTATATGTATGAGGCCATCAAGCTGAGATTTACTCCCAAGCAAGCATGATTACGGCTGTTTGTCGTCTATATTTCTGAAATATTTCTGAAATAAAAGGTGCAGAGTTCAAACAACATGGAGAACTTTTCAGTTTAAATTGTAAATTATTAAATTTCAATGAATATTAAACTTTATAATGCTGAATTTTCAAACTCGAACTTTCTTTCTGAACTCATTTGGGGAAAAAAATGAAGTTTAATTTTCTACTTAGATATATAAACTCATTTTTTTTTGCCTTAAAACCATATGTAATCTAAATTTTGTATTTTAAAAAAATATGTATAGATTAATGCTCAAAAGGGCTGATGCTTATATAATGTGCTAAACAAGATAAAACATCTGCTCGTAATTCTAAACAAGAGAGGTAGTCGGAGAATAAGTTTAGCTGTTGATATATTTTTTTGTTTCTCAAAAAAAAAAAAAAAGAGGAAAAGGAAAAAGAAAAATCAATGGACCTTACATGTAGGGATGCCTGGAAATTGTTTTGTCCAAGGTGCAAATCAATTCCTTTCCTATTGGATTCCCATTAACTTCCACAGAATTATGGGCAGGAAAGAGCCAGAAATTCAAAGTGCCCAACAATGATTTACATTACAGGCTTTTATACTAAGAGTACATTCAAAAGTATACAAGGGCCCTTTAAAAAAAAAAAAAAAAGCACGAAAACCAAGTCCTGTTCTCAGTGACCAGAAATCATCACATCTAAATGACACAATTGTTAACAGGTTCAGTGGGTGCCTTCTCTTTCAGTCTGGTTTCCCAGAACACACAATGAAAGGGCTGCAAAACTTTTCTTGCAGGACTGTTTGAACAAGAACTTAATCTCTCTTCCCCCCCACCCCCTTTTCTGCTGCATCTCTATCTTATCCCACAGCACTTAATTCCCCATAAACCTGGAATGCAAATGCCCGAGAGCATAAGCGCCCCAATTCTTTTTCCTGAATACGTTTCTGTCCAGAATACGACATACACACGGAAACGTATGATTATTTCCCCCCCCCCCTTATTTGTATAAGGATTATTCTTTATAGTCTTCATGTGGTCTTGTATTCTTATATGGACTGCGCCAGCAGAAGCTAAACCAATTTCGTTGTATACATGATGTACAATGACAATAAAGGCTTTGAACATTGAACCTTGGCTCAAGCGCCTTCAAAACCTGTGGCTTACATTGGGAAAAGCCAGGAAACCAAGCCATGGTGCTCAGAGGGCAGTTATCACAGACAGAAAGAACCGTATTGGTGGAAAGAGGAAATTTTTTTGATCTACTGAGGTCAACTCAAAGTAACTTACAAGAGAAACTTTGAAGAACCCGGAAAAAGAGTGAGGCAAAACTAATGAACAGCACAGAACTATCTCAGTGGAGAAGGAAGAAAATCCCGAGAAAATCCCGAGATAAATAAAAGGGAGATTTGGGAGCTGGCCAGGTTAAAGAAAGCAAAGGCCATGATCTCACCTCGAGAAAGAAAAAAGAGAGAGAAACAGCCGATTTGCACCTGCAACCTAAACCAAAACATTTCTTTTAAGAGTGAAAGTTGGCCAACTCTGGCATGACGTCCTTAGTATTACATACCAACCACCCAGCCTAAAAAAAGAACGGAGATTCTCGGATAAACCTCTCGTATTTATAAAAAACACAGACTCCCAAGAGAAGAAGTGGGCATTATTAAAAACAAAAACAAAAAACAACCTCCTTCCACAAAGCCTCCTTGACAAGCCGGAACTTAGTTGCAGCTGTAGCTAAAAACCCGGTCTGCAAATTAGCCGCCCTCCACTACGGGAGGCCTAAGCGCGGATTCAGACGATCCCGACACGAGTCTGGGTGAGGGGGTGTGGAAGGCGATCGATTCTCGGGGAAGGGATTTTTTTGGGGGGGGTAGGGGGGTCCTCGGGTGCTTAAATCCAGGCTTGTCTTAAGGCATGGGCCTGATGGGCCCTGGGCCCCAAGAGCATAGGAGCCCCGTACTAACCTGTGCATGTTAACCCTCCAAATCACCTTGTGTCCTAGAAATACAGCAACATATTTATAACATTTTTTGCCGCACTTTTTAACGAACCGGTGTTATTTTACGAACACATTTTGTTGGAAGTGCCAATAAGATAAATCTATGTCGACCATTGACATTTTTTATTCCTGGGAGTAGTTTGTCGTAGGGGCCCCCCGGTACACTGCTTGGCCTGGCCCGGGGTCCCATAATGCTATGAAGACGGCCCTGGTTAAATATCCGCGGATCGTTCGTCTCCTTCCCGAGAAAATCCACTTGAGAGGATCCGGTCGGCGCCCTTTGCTTGCCTGCCCCCCCCCCCCCCTCCCCCCCCCCCGACCTTCCCGCTCTCTTGACCGTGGCCCAGCCAGGGGGCGGATCCAAGCGCTTGAGGCGCAGATTGGCCTCTTCCACACACGCACGCATACACACACACACACGCACCCGGGCGCAGCGCGTAAATCGAGGAAGGGATCCGGCGCGCGGAAATAGTCGACGTCTTTCCCGGAGAGCGAAGAAGGCGCCCCGCGAGCCTTACCTGTCCCAAATCGGAGGAGGGTGTCTCCCTTCAGATGCAGGGGGAGAAATGAAGCCTTCCTTTCCTTCCAGCCGCTTCTCTTTTCTTATTCCACCCCACCACCCCCCGGCTCCCCTTTCCGTAGCCGATCCGTCTCCACCTGGAGCAACCTCGGGAAGCCGCGCCTGCTTTCCGCCTTCTCCCGAGTGGGCCGCCTTCTCCCTCCTCCCCGCACGCCGTTTTCTCCTCCTCGCCTTTGAGGGGCCCAAGCAGGCAGAAGGACCTGGCGGGAGAAGAGCGGCGGCGGCGGCGGCGGTCTTTGCCCGTCAGCCGCGCCGCCAAGGAGAGCGCGCGTAATCCGGCGCGGCTCTGCGCTACCAGCGCCTTAAAACCTGGCCCAGGTTAAAAAAAAAAAACCTCCGGGCGGGAGGAGGAGGAGGAGGAAAAGGGGAAGTGAGTTTTATCAAACCGCAAAAAAAAAAAAAGAAAAAAAGTGGGGGGATGGGGGAGGCGGGAAACCCAGCCTGGTCTCTGCCCTCGGGGGTCCCCCCCCCCCCCCCCCCCCCAGCACCCCTCTCCTTGCTAGACTTGACTTACGATCAAATGTTAGTTTAGGATCCCAAGGAGCGGAGGGGCAGCTACCTGAACACCTGCTACACGGCGGGGAGGGGAGGGGGGGGGAGGAAAGAGCTGTTCGGGATCCAGCCGCTAAACAAAAGCGATCCGCCCCTGCTGGTTGCCACCCTTCCCTGCGGGGGGGCACGCCCAAATCCAGAGAGACGGGAGGGCGTCATCCGCGCACTCACACACACACACACTTTTTTTCCTGAGCCTTTGAAGACTTGGTTGACGGTCCCTAGGCACGGTACGGAGGGGGGAGGGTAGATCGAATGATGCCCTAACCTCCCCCTCCTCCTCATCACCCCTCCCCCAATCATATTATTATCATCATCACTACCACCACCATTATAGCACCATCATATCACCATCATCACAAGGAATCGGACTGTCCTGGTGGAGCCTCGACCCCTTTATTTCTCCCTCCCCACGCCCCAAAGCAGGGCTAGTAAGGCCGGGGCAAAGGCCCAACTTCCCCGCCACGGCCGGCTCCGAAAAGTTGGGCGATTTCATTTTCAACTCTCGCTTCGCCTCTCCGGCGCGCAAAGAAAGACGCAGAGTCTCTCTCTCTCTCTCTCTCTCTCTCACACACACACACACACACACACACACACACACACACACACACACAC
>NW_020769419.1:2291176-2312115 GCF_900518735.1 Pseudonaja textilis | reverse complement strand
CACACACACACACACACACACACACACACACACACACACACACACACACTCTGTCTTACACACACACACACACACACACACACACTCTGTCTTACACACACACACACACACACACACACACACAGAGGCACACACACACGCACTCTCTCTCACTCTCTCTCTTCCACACACACGCACTCTCTCTCTCTCTCTCCCTCTTTTTTAAGGGAGGAAGGAAACTCACGCTGGTCTGGTAGCGCGCAAACCCGACGGCCGGGCTCGGATGAGATCTTAAAGGAAGACGGCGCGAATGTATGCGCGCCTTTGGCGGTGAGAAGGTTGGTTGGTTGACGGGAGAAGGGATCTGTTTCAGTTTAAGTCGGATTCGACGGCTTGGATCGTCCGGTGAATCGGGAAAGAAAAAATGCTGAGATGGCTTGATAACCCCGATTAAAGTAAAACAAACTCTACTGCCCTTCTCGGTCTTGAATTTGGGCTAAGGCTGGAACGAACGAAGAAGAATCGTTTTCACTGCTGCGGAGACCAACTTCCGATTTCGTATAGATTCAAGAAAGGGGTGTGAAGTTGTAAAGTAAATTAAATTTTAAGCAAAGATATTTCCCTGCCCCTCCTTACTATACACAGGATGAGAAAAAGGGGGTTTGGTGCTGACTTTTGAACAAAATATCTTTTTAAAACAATTGGATTTACACGGATAATTTTATAACCCATTCCGGATGCCTTCTAAAGTTCCCTTGTGGAATGAACCTGACTGGGAACTGAATTTGGGGGTGCTGGGTTTCTGGGGAGTGCGGGGGGGGAGTAAATGTCAGCTGAATGCATTTGTTCCACATTTGGGATGTTCGAACAGTATGATCAGCCCAGATGTGACCAGGCTCCTCTCTAGGACAGCAATAATTTAAATTAGCTTCGCGGGGCAAATATTGAAGGAAGAAATTTGATAACAGTAGTAGTTATGTCTGGGTGAGATCGACAGTGCATTTGAACTTATCGGAGGCTCAACCCCAATGTTAAATAAAGTGAATTGATTCCTTGTGCATTTTATATGTTTCTGAAAATTAATTAGTCCTGTAAAAGCATGCATCAAGACCACAATATTCCCAAAGGGGGAAAATATGTATTCTTTGTTTTCAGGCAATGCACACAGAGACGAAACACCTTCTGTGTTTCAAGCGAGGGAAATTCCAAAACAGCACCTGCAATTGTAAGGAGTGTAAAGGAGTATGCCAGGTAATCAGGCTTTTCTTATCAAACTTTAAATTGGTTAAACTTGACATTCTGATTTCATCAGCCCTCCATCAATATTTTTTTTTAAACATTTGTGTTTGGGGTTTTCACTTTCCTTTCCAAAACATAGCGGGTTTTTTTCCTTCTTCTTTACTTTCAATTTGAGGGGGCGGGGAAGTGAAAGCCTAGGAAGCCCTACCAGCGCATGGAACACGAAGGTAAAAATAGACAAAGGACACTAACTAAAAATAAAACGATAGAAAACACTGAGCAGCTTTTGATTCCTGTATTGAGGCTTCCTAGTTACAGAGATTTTTCAAAAGCTCTTACACATCCAGCCTGCAGTCTGTACAAATTCCACAGCCATGCAAATGTAATATTTTGCCTGCTCCGAGCTGACTTTTTAAATTTGACTATGTAAAACCATGACAACTTCCTATTTCAGATTTAATGTTGAAACAGTGTAAAATAGCATAGCTATTTGTGGTGATCTGCTTTTTTTAGTGGAAATGCTTGATTTCTCAGACCATCACTGAGACTTTGTTACAAGACTGGCTTCCCCCAGGGAAACGAAGATGTTTTCCCTTATAATAACCATGTTTCCCTTGTTTTTGCTACATTAAAGACATGATGCTGTTGACATCAGCATGTGCCTATGTACCAGAATCATAGATTTGGAAGGGACCTTAGAGGTCTTCTAGTCCAATGCTCTGCTTAGGCAGAAATCCTCCACCATTTCAGACAAATGGTTATCCAACATCTTTTTAAAAACTTCCTGTATTGGAGCATTCACAGCTTCTGGAGATAGGTTGTTCCACTGATTAATTGTTCTAACTGTCAGGAAATTTCTGCTTAGTTCTAAGTTGCTTCTCTCCTTGATTAGTTTCCACCCATTGCTTCCTATCCTGCCTTCAGGTGCTTTGGAGAACAGATTGACCCCTTCTTCTGCAGTCCTGAGTGCAAAATGGAAAAATCAGCAACACCCCCAATGGACAAAACGTGTGTTCTTTGAAAAAAAGCTGCAGCTAAAGCACTGTGTTCAGCTCCTGCGTTCAGTGTTCTGTTGTAATTTCAGCCTAAAGGTCTAATCTTCCATCACATTCTTCCATTTTTCAGCAGTCTAGGATCACATCCAAATGGATACGTTAAACAGTTTGTTTAGCAAGCTGACAAATGAATGTTAGAAATGACTACTGTGCCATCCATGCATTATTTGAGAATGCAATTTAAGGCTTTACCAATAGAAATTCATTTTGAGTTTTGTTCAAAATGAGATAATAAAGATTGTGCTCTGAATTCGCTTTTTAAAAGTAGATATATATCAGGGTGTGTTTCTATAAATTCTACCCTAAAAATTGAATTATATCACATACTTTTTTGGAGGGGTCCTTCACTTGCATTTGTTTTTCTTTAGTTGACTTCAATAATTGGCATATAACTATGTTAAGGTTGCTTATTAGTATACTAATAGTTTATGTAGATATTGTTTGGTCATTTGGCAAGATGTTTTCAAGATTTCAAAAATATTGATAGTTAAAAATGATATTTTTAAAATTCTTTCTTTATAGGCTAAAGGGATGTATTTTTAAAGTTAACATGGGGTCTTTTACAACTTCTAAAAGGCACTGAAAATCATAAATGTTTAATTTTCTGCTAGAAGAAGCTTGTTCTGTTGGTTTTTAAAATTTTATATAGCTTATGCTATTGTTGGGGTCTAATCTGTTTGGATTTAGGTTTAGTGTTTTATGATTTTACATTTTTATAAACCATCCAGAGAAAAACAATTCATTACATTTTGGTAAATATATTACAAAAGAGACAAAAAGGTACATACAACCTATGATAGCTATAAACAGCCTACAGAAACCAAAAGGACTTTCAATAAAAAAAATTTCTCTTGTCAGGAAGCTAATACAATATGATAATATTGGGCTCTCTGAATAGGATAAATTAAAAAGGAGCTAGATTACTGGCCTTGCTTCTTTCCAATTTTCCTATTCCTATAGTTCAAAAATATTATATGTCTACAGTGCATACTGATTCTTTGCATGTAGGGAACTAACACTAGAAAACATTGGAGGAAATATATCAGTGAAGTGGAACAATGTTAAATATGGAGCTACTGAAAAAGAAATTAATTTTAAGTGTTTTCCTTCATGCTAGCAAGAATTTACTATAGTTCTTATGCCAAACTGCCAATTATTTTGATAAGAAAATTTCTGGAGACCTGCAATTTTCAAAGTCTATCTTTTTATCCTTGTTTTCAATATTTCGATAGAATGTTCACACTAGTTTCAAACCTTAGGGAGAATAAGACAATACTGGGGTAGATGTAATAAATTTTACATGGAGTAGATTCAAGAACTGAAATGCAAACCAGGCACTGTAAGACAACTTTGAGCCCAAGATGGAATCTTATTCTTTACAAAGATTTTGTTCCGATCATGCTAGCCTTGGTTACCATGCATCACTCAATTATAGCTGGAGAAAAGATACAAGATCCTAGCATTAGGTTTCATGCATACCAATTATAATAATAATCTCTTATTATTGAACACCATGTTCATTTTACTTTTATTAGTGTAATTTAATTCAGTAATTTGGTTCTGTTTTAAATCCTGTCCTTGTATCTGCTTTCAAGATCTGGAACATAATGGATTCAGTTCACTTTGATAATAAGTAGATAAACTTGATAACTACTGGTATGTCCAGGGGAAGGAAGAGTGACAAATTTAGCTTCCAGATCAGATATCCATACTTCTTTCCTTCCTTCATCTTTTTTTCTACTCCTTCACTCCCTTCTTCCCTTCCCTTTTTCCAGCTCTTCCTTCCTTCCACCTTTCTTCCTCTACTCCTTCTTTCCTTCATTTATTCCACTCCATCCATCTACCCATCCTCTTAACATTTGCTCTGATGTTTTCACCACATTTAGTAGCTTCAGGTTTGTAGCAACGAAGTATTGATATTGTTGATATTGATATGGCCAGCATGACATGGAAAATTCCCACACCTTGTACCCAGTGCTAACTATTCAGTTAATGACACAGTTCATACCACCTACCTAAGGAGATAGGAAGAATTCCACCAGTTTACTAGCCTGTTCTCTCTTATGGGCTGCCCAAGGAAGACCAGTACTGATTGTTAGCTCCAAACCTACAAAAATGTAAGAAGATCAGAGGGATGTAACAGGGGAAAACTGGTGTGCCTTAATGTAAACCCCAGTAATGAGAAGATCTTTTATTCTAGAGGGAGATTTTTTATTCTAGAAGAAAAGGCAACTGGGAAACTTCTCCCTTTGGGTAAAGGCTATGAAGGGAAAAATATTATAGAGGCTTATCGTAGGAGGATGCCTGATTTGTCGATGGTGGCAAAAAAATCACCTTGGAAGCATCTTTTCTGACTAGCAAGTTTTATTAAAAGTGTAAGCTTTCAAGCACTGCTGTGGATTGTGTTAGAAGCACTGGGTAGACATGCTATGCTGTTCCTCAAAGCTTCTATGTCTAAAACTTTATTAAAGCAGGCAGCCATAACGGAGAAGTGTGTTGCTTCCTTCAGTTAGAGTTTAATTATAATTTTAGGCATTGCCAATTATAAAATGAAATATTTATTCTGGGCTGCCTTACATAATGGATGGAATGGATAGTAAATCCTACCTAACGTTTAGTTTCTCCAGACTTAAGGTGTTCAGGATAGGTATCTACATGAAAACTATAAACAAACTTTTAGAATCCACTTACTTGACTTGCTTAACTCTCAATGATATTGGAATTTAAAAAGCCTTAAATTGTACATTTTTCCTTTGGGGAAGCATCATCATCATCATCATCATAATAATAATAATAATAATTATTATTATTATTATTATTACTATTAGTAGTAGTAGTAGTAGTAGTAGTAGTAGTATTTCTTTAATTCACTTGAAGCCTATATTGTCCCCCTCTTTTCTGTTCTCAAGATCGAGCTTTCTCAGTTCTAGAAATCATAACTTTTGCTAGCTGAATACAAAATCCTCCTTTTTATCCTCCTTGCTATGATTCCTATAAATAGACATTTTAATTATGAGATAAGTTTTTATTGTCAGGGCTTGAATAGAAAGGTACTTTTTATAAGACAAGAGGACAAGAAGGCAAGTTCCTAAAGATGTAAACATTTTCATTTAAGAAATTATTTTGGTAATCATTTTTGCCAATCAAACAAAAGTACAGTAACATAAAATGAAAACGCGAACACAATTAAATAAAAATCTAAAACAGTTGATTCAGCAACATTTTTTGCAGTAAAATACATGATTTAATTTGAGAATCATGGAGCAGTATATCTTTTTATTTGCTCATTTTATCTTGATGGTTCTAGACAACAAACACATTGTGGAAAATAGAGCCTTCACTTTTTCATTAGCACGTCTTAAATATTATTGTGCATTTATGTGCATATGTTGTGAGTGTGTTTTTGTGAACAGTCACGGAATGGATTTTTTTGATTGCAAAAATGGTTCATCATGCAAAAACTCAGACAATTACATTCTACTTTCCTGGTTTTTTAAAAATTGTTATATAAATGTAGAGAAGAGATTTTGGTTTAACAGCAATTTTAGTAGAATGTATTTGGAATTTCAATCCTAAATATATAAATACTCAGAACTGATCTGTCTGCCATATATGGATTCTTTCTCTTTTTTTTTTCCAGACATGAAATTTTTGGATCTGGCAATCTTGCTTCAGAATTCAATTCAAAAAGTCAAATAAAGTTTTGAACTGCAGACACAACAGTGCTAAATCTGTGCTGATTCCACTTTCCAGATCTTAGTCTTAACCTTGGCACAGACAGGAGCCACTTCTGAAATAAGGAAATAGACATTTCTGCCTTCTGAGTGATGTGGCTCTTCTGTCTTTCAGGCTGAAGGCTCCTGTGCTTAGCTGTAGATCTGTACTGAGCGTCTGTTCTAAGGGCCAGTTCTCACATGCATGCAGTGCCTTCAGTGTGTTCATCATTTGATGATTCAGCACTTTGATGACTCATAGATGGCTTGCCAACCAATTTTGCTGACACTTTTTGCCACAGGGATCGAGCGAAAATATTTTTAATTTAAGGCAAGCTTATCGGTCAGTCGTTATTCACTTGAAAAGTATAGGAATGTTGCCTTTTAGTAAAGGCCATATTCTGTGAGTTTCTTTTCTTTTACTTTATTTTATTTAACCGCCCAACTCCAAACGTGACACCTCGCCCTATAAAAACCCCTGATAAGTTCAAAATGAAAAATGCAATAAGGAAGCTAGGTCAGCAGTGAGCAGTTTTCTTTTGCCAAGCAAGCTAACAAACTACGTTCAAAAACTGAGATTGGGTTAATGTTGTGTACATGATAATACATATGAACTAATATGCATTCTTGTCTTTTTTGTCCCTCAGTGCAGGGCACGGTAGAAAGACATACGCGTGTGTGCCCGCCTGAGCATACACGTATCAGTAAAATTGCTGTGTTATATAATAATGATGAGTATAAACATCTATTGAGATGAGCAATCTCAAGCCTTCGTACAATTCTTCAGACTCCTTTCCCTGTTAAAGTTGAGACTAGAGGGAACCTTTCATGTAAACCATAAAAATAGAATGAAAAAAGAAACAGTGTCTGGAAGAAAGAAAGAAACAGCCTCCAGTCCCCAAACCTTCTAATGCCTATATGTGGAAGAGGGCTCTACTGTTTTAGTCCCTGTGCCGATGTCAGCCCTAGGAATCTTAGTATCAGTGGAAGAAATCAGCTCCACGCATTGCAAACCCGATCATGCTTTGCCGGCTTCCTCTCTTATACTCATGTAAATTAGGGAGATTCCCATCTGAATCATTTTTCACATTTCTCCATGGTTTGGGCAATATTCAGCAATCTTTCCTTTCTCGTTGCTTTGGCAATGGATCCTTCCTTTCTTTTTAAGGTCATCTTATCAAAACGCCCTCAAAAAGATTAAGTGCAATTTTGAAGAAGTGCGTTGTCTCTGGTAGACACGAATGCAGTACATGGTTGTTCAACATTATGTGCAGAGAAAAGTGTCCCCAAGAATAGAATACCTTACGCTACCAGACTTGAAAGTTTGGACCTGGACAACTTAGAACTATGCCGCCTTCGGTCTGACCTAAGCTTAGTACACAAAATTGTCTGCTACAACGTCCTACCTGTCAATTACTACTTCAGCTTCAACCACAATAACACATGGCCAAATAATAGATACAAACTCAAAGTAAACCGCTCCAAACTCAATTGCAGGAAATACGACTTCAGCAACAGAGAGGTCAATGCCTGCAACTCACTACCTGACTCTGTTGTTACTTCCTCAAACCCCCAAAACTTTAACCTTAAACTGTCTACCGTGGACCTCACTCCATTCCTAAGAGGTCTATAAAGGGGGCGGGCATAAGCGCACCAGTGTGCCTACCATCCCTGTACTACTGTTCCCATAAGCGCACCAGTATGCCTACCATCCCTGTACTACTGTTCCCATTTATTCATACTCATTAATTATGTATACACGTATACCTGTTTATACTTAGATGTTTATATGTTATGTTCATACTTGTTTTCTCATACAGGCTAAACTAAATAAACTAAATAAAAAATGCTTACCAAAAGTTGGAGCTGCACCCACAACTGGCAAGTGTTCCACTTTGTATAGAATACATTCAGTCCTAGAACTGATACAGGTTCCTCATTCTATCTATAAGCCAATGCATTATAATTGTAGACCATATTTCTGTCCAAGCTCCTTAATTCCACAAGTGATTTCATTTATAAAGTCAAAGATGACAATCTGATGGGTTTACATGGGTTATGAATGCACTTCTAGGCCAGCAAGTGTTCCCCTTAATCAGCAAACATATAGTAATTTATTTACAGTAATTTATTTCTGTTTTCCTAGCAGGGAAATGAGTCCTTGTCCTGCAAATAGTAAACTATTTTTGTCAGTTTACATATTTTATCTCTCCCTTGTATGCAGTGTTTTGCATCTGACCAACATTATATAGCTGAATTGTTGCTCCGTTTGTGCAACACCATAAAATGTGACACTAGTCCTATTCCTATTGATGGTGGCCTTTTTTGCAACTCATCCTAAATTTTCAGGGAATCCAAAAAAATTGCTTAACATAACAAACACTATGTGAGTTGCACTACTATAGTGCAGTAACTTTTTCTGATCTGATCTCTTCTAGATATATTGGAAGAAGCAATGTTTCCAACCAGGGACGGCAAAGCTGGCTTGTAGAAATGGATGAGTTGGGCAAAATATAGGAGGAGGAGAAATTCAATCATGTCTTAAGAAAGTCACCATCTTCTTTACAGACTTTAAGGCCAATGATTTCCTTGCAATCTTTTTTTTTTCTGGAGAAGTGAAAAATGGCCTTTCAAGATGATCTGATAGAAAATTCCAGCAGGTTTCATTCATCAGGCAGACAAGCCTTCATTAACAGGGTGGTGTGTTCAGCCACCCTTTGGGAGGGATGTAATCCATGGTCATGTGATTGCAACCTTGAGCTCTGGCCCCCACATTGTGAGTTTCTCCTGCTACATCTTCCCCTGCCTGTTAAAATATCTGCCTGGATAGCCTGCCCACCTGGCAGTTCGAAAACATGCAAATGCAAGTAGATAAATAGGTACCACTTTAGTGGGAAGGCAGCAGCATTCTATGTGCCTTTGGTGTATAGTCATGCTGGCCACATGACCACGGAAATTGTCTTTGGACAATGCTGGCTCCCTCGGCCAAGAAATGGAGATGAGCATCATGCCCTAGAGTCGGACATGACTGGACAGGGAAATCCTTATTTTTATATCTAGCTAGCTTTGTATTAACCTTCACTGGACTTGAAAAAAAGGCATGGATAGGATTTTGTTTTTATTTCACACATGGCTTGCTGTGAGTTATATAGATAGATCAGCCTGAGCTTGGTCAGTGTATTTCTTGACAAGACTATGCTACCAAACCCATTCAAGGGAATACACACACTATGCCACAATTTCCTGTAATTTTGGTGGCTGTCAAACCCTCATTGCTAAATACATCATACATTAGATCTTTAAGATACTGGAATATATGAGTTGATCTTCTAGATCAGATCCAACTAGTACAGCAAACCAAGGCATTGCATTTACACCAAGAGAGCCAAACTTGGTATCTGGCATCTGTGAGGAACCTCCCAGATTGAAGATTAAGCTTTACAAGTGGTAACTTCTCCATAGCCGGTCATGCAAGTTTTACGATCCCTTTGCAGAAAATCCAAATATATTACTATGTATAGCAGCACATCTAGGTGTCTTTACTTATATCGCCTATAATTCTCATAGAGAGTGAAATTTATAGGAAGCTAAGTCCAATATAGTTGGGGGGAAACTGAGTTATAAATGCAGCAGTGAGGTTTACACCAACCACAGCTCAATAATCTGTGACATACATACATTTATGAACAGGCAATGGTTACCACTATTCTTTTAATTATAGAATGATATATTTGCAATATACCAGCCCTTCTCATTAAACTGCCCAAGTTAGTTAAGACCATAAAATCTTCTTCTTCCTAGTGTATTTCTGCAAGTGCAGAGTCAGCTTTAGTTAAGTTAGTTAAGTTTAAGTTAAGTTAGTTAAGACCATAAAATCCCTATTAGAATATCAAATACTCAATGAAATTGTCCCAAACCAAGTAAGGCTAGGGGTGGAGGGGGTGGGAAACCCTCTGAAATGATAGCCAGATCATTGCATTCAAAATGCAAATTCAAACTCAAGATAGCTGAGACCCAAATCAGAATTCTGATAGTCAACTGTTTTTTTAAAATGGCTGCTATTGAAAAGCCACCGCTAAGAACCATATGTACCTATGTTGCCCTTTTGATATGAACACATACAAGTACATGGGTTCAGAGTTTATGGGTTTCAGAAGTTGATAGCATTATTTTGGAGGATTTAAGTGTGGTTCATAAATAATCCTTTATTTTCAACATAAACCTTTATAAAGTTCATCATTTCCAAAAGCGCAAAAGATATTGAAATATAAATACTCCCATGTTCACATGGACACATGTGTATATTTTTCTGAACACCCATTTATGTAATTTTTCCCCCCAACTTCCCCGTCTAGCCTACAAGCCTGAAGTTTGCTGGTGTTCAGCTCTCCATGCACTAACCAGATAATGCAATCAAAGTTGGTTAGGTGCTGTTTTTAGATTTCAAGTTATCATAAGTCATAACCTCATAGTGAAACCCAAATGAACTTCATTTTGGATCTACATACAAATCTGATGTCCTGTTTAGTTAAATAAAGAGAAGATTGCCCCAAATTCAAGATTGCACTCAGAATCTTTTTTTTTCTTTTGGCATGTCTGGAATCCAGCTATTTGTGGATTCATTTGTTTTGGAATGCAGTTGCAAGAACTGAACATGCATAAGCTATAAATCTACCTGTGCATTTTAATTGAAAGGTAATTTTCAAATATTTTAAATTAAAACACACACACACTCATACATTTCCTAACATTTTAGATATTTTCCGAAAACATACTCAGCCATAAATAATTGCATGCTGGGTACATGAATTATGTTCTTAGGTATGCAATCCACCATTTGTCAGAATGGATAGAGATTAGCATTTTGCACCCTTCTGAAGACAGTGTTCGTGTTTGGTACCACATGTGAATCTGATAGAGAAACTGGACTAAGCTGAGAACCAAATGAATTCTGTTTTTGCCCCTTTATCTGTGGACTAGGTCAGGAGTCTCCAGCCTTGGCAACTTTAAGACTTGTGGACTTCAACTCCCAGCTTTGCTGGCTGAGGAATTCTGGGAATTGAAGTCCACAAGTCTTAAAGTTGCCAAGGTTGGAGACCCCTGGACTAAGTGATACGACTGAAAAATAGTTCAGATTCCTTTCTTGCTCTAAGATCCCATCAGATTTGTTGGGCATTATTTACTGGAGAACTTGGAAGCAGATCCAGCCCAACCTCTGACGGTTGCAGGACCTCTCAGTAGAAAATATAGGTAGTCCTCAACTCACAACAATTCATTTAGTGACCATTCAAAGTTACAATAGCACTGAAAAAGGTGACTTGTTATGACCATTTTTCATACCTATGACTGTTGCAGCCTCCCCATGGTCATGTGATCAAAATTCAGGCGCTTGGCAACCGATTCATATTGATGACGGTTGCCGCATCCCACAGTCACGTGATCCCCTTTTGCGACCTTCTGACAAGCCAAGTCAATGGGGAAGCCAGATTCACTTAATAACCACATTACTAGTTTAACAACGGCCGCTATTCACTTATCTGTGGCAAGGTTCTAAAAAGGGGGCAAAACTCACTTAACAGCTGTCTTGCTTAGCAACAGACTGCTTTTAGCTCAATGTGGCTGTAAGTCAAGGTCTACCTGTACCAATTGCTGGAGGCAGTTTTGCCTATGCTTTTCTCTTTGAAGAAAAGCATAGGGTGCCTGAAAGAGAACTGTATTGTCAGGATTCCAGCAGTTACCCCCATTTAAATCAGGAAACTTAAAAAGGATTTATTGGGAGTTAACATGCCGGCCCTGCCTGTGTGTAGCCGACTCTGAGACACATAATTCCTTGTCATCCTTGACCCTGGTTTTCCCCTCACCCCTGGGTGTATCGTAATTCATATTCTCCAATAGGACACATCCATAGCCAAGAGTCATCAATCATGCTCTCCAGTTAGAATTTTGCACCGCAGAAACTTCAGTCACCTAGGTACTATCTTTGAAAACATTTATGGAATGCAGTTTCAGTTTTGCAAGCTGCTACACTGTTCCCCCATCCCTTTCTGTTAGCAACTCTAAAAAGACCAGAGAAATATTTTATGAATTGACAAGTATATTTTTTAGCCATTCCAATTTATATGGATGCAAAACCATTTGATTCAGATGTCTTGCAGTCCCAGTCTGTTCTTCAACTTTCTATCTCATAATGAGTATGTTTGAAATATTGAAAAGCACTAGCAAAAAGTCAAGTTCTCCAGTAAGTTTGCGAATCAGCTAGGAGCAACCGGTGTAAAACAGTACTAATATCTGTCGGTTAACTATTGTTTGCATATTAAAAAAAAGTTTTTCATTAAAAGTTGACTTGCCGTTAAGTCTTTTGGGGATTGGATTTTATTAGATGTTATTCTAAAAAAGGGTATGTGTTATGTCACATCCAACAAATGCTTGAGGGGGGAAAAAAGAACCATAAGAGACTTGGTTTGGGGGAAAGGGTCTTGAAAAGCAAAACTTTGACACGTGAACAGTTATCATATTTACGCAGTTCAAGAAATAAATGACTAGATTGGTTTCAGTTCTTATAAATTCAGTTCAGCAATGCTGAACTTCCAATTTTTTTCTTTTTAAACTAAAGGGCAGCAGCAATCCAAAACTGCAGGAGGCTCTTAAAGATGAAAAGATATATTACTGTATAAATCAAATAGTTTTATGTATTTATTTTTCATAGGTCTGTTTTAGATCTTCCCCTTCTTTTAGAAGATCAGGGGAGCAACATGCATACATAAAGATAAAGAGAGAGAAATGCCAAGGAGAACACGAGAGAAAGAGACTGAGAGACAGAGAGACAGAGAGAGAGACAAAGGGGTTATAGAGACAGAGAGACAGAGAGAGACGAGAGACACAGAGAGAGAGAGATGGAGAAAGAGTAGGATACAGAGAGAGAGAGAGACAGAAAGAGACAGAGATGGAGAAAGTGGGAGAGAGGGAGAAAGGTAAGGAGAGAGAGAGAAAAAGAAGAGGGAGAGAGAGAGAGAGAGAGAGAGAGTCAGAGACAGACAGAAAGAGCTAGCGACAGAGATGGAGAAAGTGTGGGAGGGAGGGAGAGAATTTGTGATAATTATCTGTGATAAATGTGGATAATTTAGATAAATATGGATAATACTCCATATTTTCTCAAAAGTAAGCCTCCTTGAATTTAATGGGATTTATTCCCAAGGAAACATGTAGAAGCATGTTATAAGGATGTAGAATATTACCACGGGCAAAATTAGAAAAGAAAACCCCTTCTCCAGAGGTATATCTGATGTTTCCATACCTATCTAATTAATGAATTGATTGCTAAGCTAAATAATATAGCAGTGAGACACTAGAAATCAGTCTAATGTCTTTATCCCAAAAACATAGAAACATCAGGACTGATCAAACAAAATTCAGCAATTGAACATTCATGGGCTCGCTTTAGAATTCCTCTGGGGGAGATAGTCAACTCTTTGCTCAATAAGAGAACCTCCTGAAAGGTGGAAAAGTTCTCCGCTGGCTTCCGACTCTCATCTCTTTTACACCACTCCCTTAATGTTAAAGAACAGCTGGCATTTGGAGGCATTTCACCTCTGAGACTTGAGGTACGCATGCAGGGGTGGGATTCAATTTTTTTAGCAACCGGTTCTGTGGGCATGGCTAGGTGGGCATGGCCATGTAACTGGGTAGGCATGGCGTCTTCTTATTTTGCATCATGAGCAATAAAGACTGACTGGGTGGGGAGGGGAAGGCGGAGAGAGGCGTGGTCATCTGGGGACATGATTTGCCGGTTCTCCAGTCTGCACAGAATCATAATAACCGGTTCTATAGAACCGGTCCGAATGGTAGAATCCCACCCCTGTACGCATGATAGCCGATTTTGTTGTAGGAGCCTTTGGGTTCCATGCTTCTGTGGAGGGGCTCCAAAGAGGTCATATTGTGAAATCATGATTGAAGTATGTGAGCTGCAATACAAAGCTTTAACAGCGATATGACAACCACCATCTTGCCTTTTTTTGACACACAAACACACACCCTGCCCACGCCCCCAGATGTTGCTGTATCCATTATTTGGTCTAATCACCTTGAACTATAATTGAAATTGGAAGTGAATATTATTTCTGGTGAAAACCAGTTCTACAATTTGCTGTTCTGTGCCAAAGCATTGGCACATATTACTGAAATATACTGGGAGGTTCTGGATTTTAATATTGGTAGAAAGTTTTCTACTTGAATGGTTTCTCTGTACCCTCCACAATTGTATTAATCTCTTTCAAGTTGCTCTTCTTTTGTTTCCCTTTCTTCTAAGGTAAATCAAACCCGGTATTTATTGGGCAGAGTTTCTGGTGCTTCAGTATCCTTTTTAAAAGCATTTTTGATATTCATTGAAGATAATTTTCAAGCATGGTAGATTTGGTTTAAAAAGACAGCATCACATGGAGAATTTTGCCACCCAATTCTCTCCCAAAAAGTATAAATCACATTTATATATCTATTCAACTACAGCTAAAATTGAAAAATCTTTTCTGTATATACTCAAAAGATGTCTTATATCCCATCAGCATACAGATAAAATAAATCCCTTTTTATGACCCCGTAATCCCTAAATTTGGGGTAGAGTGTGGGTGACTGGATTGAGCTGAGCATTTACTGGCCCGATGCCCTCCCTGATGCCACGTGGAGTTCGCAGCAGATATTTTTTTCTTTATACCCCAAGAGAGAAATATCTGCCACTACTTGGAATTGAATTCTCAACCTTACAAGTGGGAGTCTTCACCATTAGACCACCACACTGCTCCCCATTAGCACACAGATAAAGTTAGGATTTTTGTCTTCATGTGTACAGTATCATTTTACTTTTGTTTACGTTGCACTCATAATGCTCATTCATCACCTCGTCTAGAGAAAGGCCTTTGAATTCGCTGGCCCTCCTTTTCTGTTTAATCATCCTAGATAATTTGATGTCATTGGTAAAACCATCTCAGTATCCAGCATTAATGCCAGCTCTTTTATTATTCAGTGGTTCTTAAGTTAATCATGGCCAAGTGATTAACTTTCAGTTCATACTAGCTAGGTTACATTGGATGATAATGTCTTGCTATATTGATGCCATTGTCAATGTAATGGGTGTTTTTACTTCTATTCATTAGACCATGTTGATAACAAAAGATCCAGTGACCTGTTAAATCCCTAGAATTAAACAGTTTTCATAAGTAAAAGCCAACATAATATATTCTTAGGATTTTTATAAAGGTTACAAATCTGTTTCAGGAGCTGAAACACCTTTTTCATGTAATAATAATTGCTAAGGTGTCCTGAACCTAGATTAATATAATAATTAGGATAAAAAGGCATGTATGTACACTCTTTTGCATATGTCCTGTATTAAACTAAATTTCACATTGTCATATACCAATAGGAACATTATTTCAGTAACTGGAATGTCAATAAACAGATTTATAATCATTTATTCAGTATTGCTTTAACTGAATAAGATTTAAAATGGGGTCTACAATTTAATTATTAAGCAAGTTCTTACTTGTCACTGCCTTTTACCATCTTTAGTTATACTTATATGCAGTTGTTCAAATAAGTAAGCTAAAATAAAAGCAAGAGAAAAAGAAAAATCCATTCTCCTCCTTAAAAAAAATATTAATCAAAAATAATTAGAAGAGATACAGCGATATGCAGAAGTAAAAGAAGTGTTTACTTCTGCAGCTATACAGGAGTTGCTGTTTGTATTAGTATAAATTTGCTTATTCATTCAAGGTATTTTGAATAACTATAGAAATATAATGGTTTGTTCTTATTTGTAGCAGATAATTGTTTTCTCATGTTGTCATCTTGGAATCTAGGCAATGATCCTGCAAAGATATTTTACTAATCTTTTAGATTCCCTAAAAATTCTTCGTCTACCATAGGTAGACTCTGAATGATTATGAAATAGAAGCAAAAAGATAAAGAATACGGAAAACTAATTACTGTTGTACCGTTGTCTGGATTTTTAAAGTCTGGATCATACAGTAGTACTTAATGTTTTAAATTAAAAGGATGGTTTAAAAATTGAAATGTTTTAATTTCTGGAAACCATAGTGACAATCTAGGAATGTCTTATACATCCCTTTATGCTTTTTTAGTAATCATTCAAAGCATTCAAAATTAATATTAATGGTTTTCTGCATAATTCTATGATAAACATCATTTGAAGTGGAATTGTAAAATTATCTTCAGATTTAATGTTAGGTGACATGAATTAAGGTTCCCAACTTGTATGGTACATATAATTTCTACTCCCTTAAAGAGACTGTAGATTTTTTGCATTTGTAAAAAAGAGCCTTTGCATGAAAATATTTTTCCTGTAATTTTCATTCTTTATTTAATTATGTGCAATTAAATTTCCTTAGAGAGAAATTCCATTGTATTCAATGGACAACCCCCAAGTAAATAGGACTATATCTTATAGAATTATTCTACATCTCATAGAATTATTATTTCTTTTAAGCCTGTTATAGCCATGAGTTGAATAGGATTAGATTAATCTCTATCTCAACCTACCTTCTCTGGCATTATTATTACAGATGATAAGTAAATACCACTGAGTATGAAGCTTGATCCTACATAAGAATCACAGCTCCTAATTTCTAACATTTTAACAGGTACAAGCATTCTTAGATTTATGTAGTTCCTGTGAAAATGCAGAAATTTCTTGTGTGCGCATCAGAGATTTTTTTTTGCAAAAGCAGATATGGAAACAGACACATAAATAGACACAAGAGAAGCAAAGTATAAATGCAAATGATAAAAATAATAATGATGATGATGATAATAAAAACTTTATTACAGTCACAGACCAGCAATAGACAAAATTATCATTGTTTACAATAGTGTTAAAAGATATTTCTAATAATAATAAGTAATAACGTCTACAATAATAAAATACATGGTATCAAACGGTATGGTTCTTGCCCTTGGTTAAGGACTAAATAAATACTCCAGAATATTTTCTATTTTTCCTATATACTGAGATATATACATTCCAAAAGATATTTTTAAGCTTTTAACTCTTTCCACATCCTTCTAAATATGTGTTGCCCAATCTGCTAGAGATGCAACTTACTACAATTTCCTCAGATCAGATTGGGAAGGTGTTTGAAATAATCTTGAGAAGTCTTATGGGCTGGCCTATGGCCAAGATCATTAAAACAGAAAAATCTGTGATAACGAAGCTATGCAATAACAAGCTGATGCAGGAAAAATGGTTTTGCAGTATGAGCATCTTTGGACAAGAGTCTGAGTCAGTTTACTTCTGTGGGAAGCCACCCCCTCCTAGAAGAATGAAATATTTTAGGAAATATTAAAAAGGCAGATTATATTTCCCTAAAGGAGAAGTAGAGACAAAAAATGCTCTTGGAGACAGAAAGCATCCCCCAAGTCTTTCTTAATAGCCCCCAGCAGATATTTTGTGCTCATTGAGAAACACTGGGTCAGCCTACCTACAAAACAAAAGACTTCCAGCTCCAGGATGATGGGATTAAGACATGACCCCTCAGGACATAATAGGAGTAACCCACTACCATCTAGCAGCAGAGCTAATCACATTGCACAATCTTCTGGAGACATTGCAGCACCATCCAGGCTTCAAACAAACTTAGCTCAGACAACCTATAGAACCAGCTATGACCCTTACAACAGCCAACAGAATACATGTTCTTGCACAGGAACAGGAAGTTCAAGGGCAAAGCCCAAGAGAAGGTATAAAAGCCACCCACTCTCAACTCCATGTGGTCAGCTACCCAAAACCATGCGCTTGGTGTTCTGTTCATCATTAAACCATCTTTCCAATCAGCCTCCATGCTTCTAGTGTCTTTCTACCTGCTTGGAACTGAACCACATGGATATTTCTTCCAACACTTCCAACATCGGTGGAAGTACCTAAAGTTAAACCACTTTAGGCCGATATTTTTAAAATTATGCTTTAAAATGGAAATGTTTTAATTTCTGGAGAAATAAGTGACAATTTAGGAATATCTTAGATACACTGCTCAAAAAAATAAAGGGAACACAAAAATAAGACATCCTAGATCTGAATGAATGAAATTTTCTTATTAAATACTTTGTTCATTCCATAGTTGAATGTGCTGACAACAAAATCACACAAAAATTATCAATGGAAATCAAATTTAGCAACCCATTGAGGTCTGGATTTGGAGTTACACTCAAAATTAAAATGGAAAAAACACTACAGGCTGATCCAACTTTGATGTAATGTCCTTAAAACAAGTCAAAGTGAGGCTCAGTAGTGTGTGCGGCCTCCACGTGCCTGTATGACCTCCCTACAACACCTGAGCATGCTCCTGATGAGGTGGCGGATGGTCTCCTGAGGGATCTCCTCACACACCTGGACTAAAGCATCCCCCAACTTCTGGACAGTCTGTGGTGCAACGTGGCATTGGTGGATTGAGTGAGACATGATGTCCCAGATGTGCTCAATTGGATTCAGGTCTGGGGAACAGGTGGGCCAGTCCATAGCATCAATGCCTTTGTCTTGCAGGAACTGCTGACACACTCCAGCCACATGAGGTCTATCATTGAGATGCATTAGGAGGAACCCAGGGGCAATCGCCCCAGCATATGGTCTCACAAGGGGTCTGAGGATCTCATCTCGGTACCTAATGGCAGTCAGGCTACCTCTGGCAAGCACATGGAGGGCTGTGCAACCCCCTAAAGAAATGCCACCCCACACCATTACTGACCCACTGCCAAACTGGAGGATGTTGCAGTCAGCAGAATGTTCTCTACGACGTCTCCAGACCCTGTCACATCTGTCACATGTGCTCAGTGTGAACCTGCTTTCATCTGTGAAGAGCACAGGGTGCCAGGGGCGAATTTGCCAATCTTGGTGTTCTCTGGCAAATGCCAAACATCCTGCACAGTGTTGGGCTGTAAGCTCAACCTCCACCTGTGGACGTCGGGCCCTCATACCACCCTCATGGAGTCTGTTTCTGACCGTTTGAACAGCCACATGCACGTTTGTGGCTGCTGGAGGTAATTTTCCAGGGCTCTGGCAGTGCTCCTCCTGTCCCTCCTTGCACAAAGGCGGAGGTAGCAGTCCTGATGTTGGGTTGTTGCCCTCCTACAGCCTTTTCCACGTCTCCTGATGTACTGGCCTGTCTCCTGATAGCGCCTCCATGCTCTACACTGACAGACACAGCTATGCTGTGTCACACTACACTGACAGACACAGCAAACCTTCTTGCCACAGCTTGCATTGATGTGCCATCCTGGATGAGCTGCACTACCTGAGCCACTTGTGTCGGTTGTAGACTCCGTCTCATGCTACCACTAGAGTGAAAGCACCGCCAGCATTCAAAAGTGACCAAACCATCAGCCAGAAAGCATAGGAACTGAGAAGTGGCCTGTGGTCACCCCCTACAAACCATTCCTTTATTGGGGATGTCTTGCTAACTGCCTATGCTTTCCACCTGTTGTCTATTCCATTTGCACAACAGCATGTGAAATTGATTGTCAATCAGTGTTGCTACCCAAGTGGACAGTTTGATTTCACAGAAGCGTGATTGACTTGGAGGCACATTGTGTTGTTTAAGTGTTCCCTTTATTTATTTTTTGAGCAGTGTAGTATACTACATCCCCTTATGCTATTTTACTAAACCTGTATGCAATTGCATTTCTTCTGCTTATCTCAGAATGATATTTATGGTTTGGCTTAAATTAAAAGGGTGGTTTTAAAACTGTGCTTTAAAATTTATTTTTTTTTAATTTCTGGAGAACTCAGTGACAAATTAGGAATATCCCCCCCCCCCCCCCCCCGATGCTATTTTGTTAATTCTGTACGCAATTGCTTATCTCAGAGTGATATTTATGGTGCGTCAGTGTGAGGCTGTAACTAACTTTTATACCCTGTTGTAAATAGACTCGGATCCCTGAAAACAGACAAAAATTTCTGCAGCGATTGATAAATTGTGATAGTTATATAGCCGATGCTGCAAGACATTAAAATATCTAAATATTCCTGATAAACTGTGATAAACTGTTCCTAAAAAACAGTGTCTGAACAAATCATGTAAGCACAATTTTTCAAGTTACTGAATTTATCAGATATCTGTGTTTGAGAAGCCTTGTCTAAGCTCTCTCTGTGGAATCTTGCTCCTTAGGATAAAACAACAACTACAACTACAACAATTTAAATTTGAAAGCTGAACCTTGCCAAATAATACCTGTCTTCTGTTTCTTTAATATTAGCCTTTGAAAAGGATGCAATGTCTGATGTATCATTTGTCTGCAACAGTTATGAACAAGGAGAATTGTATTTCTCCAAGAATTCAACATGTAGCTAAAGCATGTTTGTAAAGAATGCTTTATTCACAAAATTTGGACTGGTTTTTAGTTCTCTGCATAGATTTCAAGCCGGAGTTAGTTAACTCTATTATTTTACCATTGGCCAAAATGAGGAACTGGGAAAGAACAATTACGGATGAGAGTCTTCTGGGACAATGGACCAGGGGCAAACTCCCAAATTTCCAGTAATGCCTGAGGCCAGCAGGTTGAGACATGGTACCATCCTTTTGGAAAAGGAGGGATTAGTCACTCTGGGAGTGGCTGTCTGTTCTTTTTTTTTTCTCCCCTCCAAAAGCGGCTGCTCCCTGGAAATTATTAAAGTGATGCCAGTTTGGGTGATGGCACCTTGATTTCTTCTCCATTCCGCTTATGCACCCAATAATTGCTGCAAAAAGCTTTGAAAAGCAGGAAGATACAGTCCTAAAGGTGCTTTTTCAAAAGACAACTGGACTCTGGGTTTTTTGGGGGTGGGGGGGAGACAAAGCCCAGTTGTCTTTTGAAATAGCACCTTTGGGACAACCATGATCTAGATAACTGAGAATCTCCATAGAGTAGAGTAGAGTAGAGTAGAGTAGAGTAGAGTAGAGTAGAGTAGAGTAGA
>NW_020769419.1:2261849-2275687 GCF_900518735.1 Pseudonaja textilis | reverse complement strand
AAAACTTAAGAAAATAGATAGATATAGATAGAGAGATATAGATATAGATATAGATATATATACACACAGAGAGACAGACAGACAGACAGACAGAGGCAAAGGGAGGGAGGGAGGGAGGGAGAGAGAGATGGAGTGCGATGGCTCAGCAGTTAAAGATCCTAAGCTTATCAGCTGGGAAGCTGACAGACCGGGTTTGACCAAGCGTGCACAATGGATGAGCTACTGTTTCCTGCCCCAGCTCCTGCTCAACTAGCAGTTTGAAAGCATGCAAATGTGAGTAGATTAATAAATACCAGTTCAGTGGGAAGGTAACAGTATTTTATGTGTCTTGGCATGTAGCTATTCTTGCCACATGACCATGCAAAATGTCTTCAGACAGCGCTGGCTCCCTCAGCCAAGAAATGGAGATGAGACAGCACCCTAGAGTTGGACATGACTGGACAGGGAAACCTTTACACACACGCACACACACACAAATACAAACCTAAATATACATACATACATACATACAGACAGACAGACAGACAGACATACATATACATATATACATACATATATAACATAAACATATAAATATACATTAGCTTTATATACGTAGATAGATAGATCATAGAGATAGATGATAGATAGAAGATAGAGATAGATAGGTAGGTAGGTAGGTAGGTAGATAGATATAATACACACAGAGAGACACAATGTTTGCATTAAACTGTGCATATTCAATTATTTATGTGAACTAAGAAATCTTTCTATGGTATATATGTCTGGCAGGTGTTCATGTAATAGCCCTCATCTAATTTAAACATGTAGCTTCTAACTTTGTCTCCCTGTCATCTGAAGGTGCTACAAAAGAATTTTGCCACCTGTAGTCTTGCTATGGTTGAACTTTCATGGCCCATCAAAAATTAATAAGTTGCTGGATTTTGTGATAGGTTTTGGTAATCCACTGTTTCTTCTTTTACTCCGGGGATTCACATGTTTCCACTAGTGTAGCTAAGAAACATACTAAAAAAAACCTTTGTATGAAGTGCTAAGAAAAGAGAAAAGAAAAGAAGGGAGGAGACGAGAAAACAGGAAAGAAAAGAAAGGAAATGAGATGAGACGAAGGGAGAGGAGAGGAGAAGAAAAGAGAAGAAAGAAATGAAATGAAAGAAAAGAAAAGAAAACTTACTGGCTGTACAAGGGCTGTGGCAAAGATCCAAAGAACTATAGTACTTTAAGCATTTCTAAGAGATTTAACTAGCCCAATGGAATGGTAAATGCTTTTGTCTGAACTACAAAAACTCTTCCATAAACTGTGTCACTTTTGAAAATGTCATCTATTAGTTGCTATTTAGCAGGGAGGATTAAGTTTTGAGAAGCAGAAGCCCAAATCTCTTCTTGGCTCGGGTTCCTCTTTGGATGTTGAGCATTTGGTATTTAGGCATCTCTGTGGCTTTTAACAAATTAAAATCCTTTAAATTCAGAATTGGCAATGTTTTCAGGATGCTCAGTGAAAGCATTTTATTTTCTTGTTTGAATAATCCAATCCTCAATCCTCAATTTATATGAAAAATCTTTCAGACATTAGATTAGTTAAGTCACACCATGATCAGGGGTGGCCCATGGGCCATGGGGTGCTTAGATCTGGCCTTCAGGGTTGCCCCGGAAACTGGCTTGTGGTGCCTCTGCCAGTAAAAATGAGCTCCATTTTTGCTGGCAGAGGATTGAAAGAGGCCGTCACAACTGAAAACAGAGCTCGCCAGGGATGTGGGCGGCCCTCCTGAGGTCCGTCTTCACTGGCAGAGGGTTGCAGGAGGCCGTCGCAGGCAAAAATGGAGTTTGCGAGCCCATTTCTCTCACAGAGCATTCGGGCCGCCAAAGGCGCCCCTGACACGAGTGACATTGAACTGGCCACGCCCACCCTGGCCATGCCCACTGCAGGCCCCTGAGCTCAAACACAACCCTGATGCAGCCCTCGATGAAACTAAGTTTGACACTCCTGGTAGAGAGGGTTTGGTAAATGTAAAATCAGTCTGAGAGCATCACAGTATCGATCACAATCTAAGCAACTTTATAAAGTGACTAGTTGCAAGACGGTCCATCTGTTTGAAATGGACAGTTTTGGCATTTGATTCCAGCGCATGCAGCTGAAATAGCACAGATGAACACAGTCCTTGCTCAGCAATCCTGTGACCCACTGGATCATCCTTTGAAAGCAAGCTAGTCCAAACTGATGGGACCAGAATGAACATCCCATTTTTGGCTGACCATATTTTATTTTGCCCCAATGCAGGACAGTCCCATTGTTATCCCACTGTTATTTAAGAAGAGTATATATCATAAATCGAAAAATAATGTAAGCATTTCTAAGAGATTTAACTGGGGTGTGTCTTTCCCACTGCATTGATCCCCCTCATAGTGTGCTTACTTTCTGAAGAGATTATCAGATTGTTCACCCAATCAGACTCCCCAATCCAAGCAAGGACATGAAACTGAATAAATTGAAACCTAATCTAGACAAGATAAAAGTGGTTTGGACTGGATCATCTACTGATAAGGATGGAGAGGGATGTTCAAGAACATTTTTTAAGTATTGCACATGGGACGAGAGATCCATTTTAAAAGCAGATTTGGCTCCTAAACTATGCCTTTGCCCAGGCACATCACAGTGAAACTGGAAGCAGACTAATTTCTATAATTCATGCTTTAATTGACTGAAGCTCAGATTGTTGTCAAGCATTGTATATGGAACTTGAAGAAGGTATAGAACAGGGGCTTCCAACCTTGGCAACTTTAGGACTCATGCTGACTGAGGAATTCTTAGAATTGAAGCCCACAAGTCTTAAAATTTCCCAAGGTTGGAGACCCCTGGCTTAGAGGATTGGAACAAAAAAATGTAGAAATGTTTGCAAAAAGGATGTTTGCAAAAGGGATGCATTCTGGGCATATTATGTACTTATTAATAAGGTGCTGGTTTTAACCTCTCAACCCCAAATCTGCACAGAATATTTGATTTAACGATCACATCACCTTGGAAGTAGTGAGAAAATATGTGCTCTTATTTTTATTTATTTAGAAGACCCCCCAAAGTCCATTTTTAGATGAACCCTAGTGACTTTTCGCATTTCTCAGCTTTTGAAGAATCATATAACCATTTGTCTTTTTCAAGCTGATCCTGTTTTAAATTTCTCTGCCTGCTGAATCTAATGTTTCCTTAGTGACCTGCATTTTATATTTATGATCCTATTGGTTTTAATCTTTGTGTTTATACAGGCAGTGAGCTACTCTAGTAGATATTCTACAAAAATGAAAATAAATAAGAGAAAGAAAAATGCAAAACAAAGGTAAGGCTTTTTAGCAAATAGATATACAGCTGTGATTATAATTCAGGAAATCCCATTGAACACCAATGGCCCAGCCTCATGGAGATTTTAAGCAAATGTAGATCAGTGCTATTCAAATGGAAACAAGAAGAAGGGGAAGGAATTTATTTTATATTCTGTCTTTTCTTCAGGATTTTATAAAAAAATTTTCCTTCCTTCATTTTTATCTGTGACAACATGGATAGGTTGGCTGAGCGATGCCAATAGTGCCAGATCACTAAGTGAATATCCATGGCTACGATTGGACTTGAACCTATTTTTTCTAATTCAAATACAGCACTTCAAACACGAACATCACTAGATCATACCAGTTCTCATGATTCTCTGCCTGCATGCTGAAGCTTATGATATATTTGTAGTAAAGATGCACATCTAAATAAACACAGATCCAAAATTTCAAGCATGCATTGATTGTTGCGCTTAGGAATATCTATTTCCTATATATGATCAGTTCAAATGTGCTCAACGGGTAGCTATGATCAGTAAAAGAATTTCAGTTGCCTTATCCCAGGTTTACTTTACCATAAAAATTGGAAAGTTTTACTGATAAAACGTGTCTAAATTGATTTTTGTTGAAAAAGCAAGTGAATGCAGTAAAAAAACCAGGACAGGTGAACAACAAGAAAAGTTATTTTATCACGCATGAGAAATGTGAAAAAAAATCTAGAAAATTTTGGACTGAAATACATACAGATTCAGAGGATCTTTAAGAGTAATATTGAACTGAAAACAGAACTTCCTACTCAGATTGATGGAAAAACAGAAGAAAACAGCATATAAGATTTTTTATATGTGTTAACTCAAGTGAGATTATTTTATGAACACAGATGGAAAGAGCGAACTTTTTATCATCTATGGTGGATAAAGCAAAAAAAAGAAAAATTGGAGTATGATTCATATTTTAATACAGAAAATTTTGAAAATGGAGACAAAAATGAAACCAGGACTTTTCCTTTTGGGCTTAATGGAAAAAGAACTGGAGAAAAAATTGGAACTTTGTTATTATATATATTGACAGCAGTAAGAGTATTGTATACACAAAAATGGAAGGCCACTTCGATTCCTACTATGGACGAGTGATTGCAGAAGTTGATGGAGTTGGCTGAAATGGCAAAATTGACCACTTTGATTAAAGAAAAGAACATAAGTACTTTTGTTTGCACATGGAAACCACTTCTGAATTTCATGCTTGAAGTGGAAAAGAATGAAACTCTGACTTTCAGTTTTATCGATTAGTCTGATAGATCTTTATAGAAATGGCTTGTTCATATTATCGTGAAAAAGCAAAAAGTTGTGATTTCATGTTAATGCCTTATTTTACTGTAACAGAGAGTCGAAAGTCAATGCTTCTTTCCCCCCGCCCTTATCTTTCTTCAGAGATTTCCCTCCCACTGCTTTTCCATTTACTTTGCATTTTGCATTTTATAATACTTGATAATTCAATAAAAACGTTAAACGGAAAGATTTGGCAAAACCTAAACGTGGGAGCAGTTGGTGAAGATGACAAAACTTGCTGAAATGGTGAAATCAATTTATGAGTTATGGTTTTGATCATAACACAGGATAGATTATAGACAGAAGAGAGTCACAATGTACCTTTAGAGAGAGAAGTTAAAATATAATTGCACTTATACAGTAACTGCTATGAAGTAGATCAGAAGCCAATTCTTTATACGTATCTCCTTTTTTCTGCCTTTCTTCTTTTTTTCTTACTGAACTTTTAGCTTTTTTCTTTTGTTTTTCCCTTTCTTTTTCATATTCTTTGTTCTATTTTAGTTTGTGTTAGTTCTTATTATTACAACTTTTCAATAAAAATTAACAGTAAAGTAAAATTACACACACACACACACGAGTTATGCATTTATCGAGCATTTTAGAACTATGAAATAAAAATTAGGGGCATACTATCTTTGAACAGATGATAACTGGTTGAACCAGTAATTTTTCTCAGAGCGCATTTTACATAATTTCTACACTGCAATATAATATATATTCATAGTGAGAAAACTAATTCTTACTAATTCTAATTCAATTGTATAGAATTGCAGGCTTAAAGGAACACAATTTCTTGAAAAGAAAGCCAATGACTTACAATCTGATTTACAAGAGTAACCACAGCTTTTTGGTTATATACTCAAAAAGTAAGTGGAAATATTGGTTCACATTGGATACTTCTAATTACTTGGTAGTGCTTTTAAATATTTTAATGTAATAAAGAAATCTTTGCTACACAAAATTAAAGTGATTTATTGGACACTATAATACCATTACTTAAAATAATAAAACAAACAATTATATTCTGCATAGGCTTTGAAATACTAACTTCATCCATAATAAATATAATAATGCCTTTTAGTTTTGTTTTAAAGTGAAGGGTTGTTTGGCACTAATATTTCCCTTAAAACATTTAAGATATGTTACCTATAGAATTTTAAAATTGAGAGTAAAAATACATTAAAAGCTTAAATTAAATGTTTATTTGATTGCTATGATGTGCCCAATTCTTTATGTGATAATATTGAGACTTAGAAAACTGACTGATTTTAACTCTATCAAACTCTTGTCACTTAACAGTTTTCATTTTCAGGTTTATTTGTTTTTCACTAGTTAGTATTCACTACAATCAATAAAATAAAAAAATCAGATTTCAGCTGATTTTCAAAAACAATAAAATTTTAAACAACAGTTCTAGAAATTATTATTACCGATTAGGATGTAGACAAGGCTGCAGTTTTCTCTGTTCCAGCCTATAATGTTTAAAAAAATGGCAGAGCAATTTCCCTACTGATTCTGAACAAAATTAATATGCAATAATATCCTTCTCCCAATGTAAGTTTAATAAACAAAAGGTTCATTTTCCTTATTGTGGACACTGCATCCCTTTCTAGTGATAGGAAATTCATAGATTTAATTATAATTTGTGACCACAATAAAGTTCCAGTAAAAGTAGGACTGTATAAACAGCAAAATATAGCTCTCCCTTCATGCATCTCAGCACGGCTACTTACAGTATATTAAAATAAGATGGTAGCCAAAATTATTTGTGTAACTTAATTGTTTTCACATGATCCTCTTTAATGTTTTGCATATATGCAAAACAACCTATCCTCACATTAAAAATCAATGCACTTTTGCATGTTATGTTGCTAACTATAGTTTAAAAAACTATGGTTTTTTAAAAAACACACATTTAAGAAGCTTGGACAAATTTTAATTCTGTAATTGATCATCATAACCTGATTTTATAGTTCTTAGCATGCTCTTAGGCAGGGAAAAAGTGCAAATTATTGCATATAAATAGTTAAAATATAGCTGGCCACAATAAAGATGTATCAGATCTGTTCTTCAAATATGACTGCAGCCACAACATCAAGCATGAAAAACCAAGTCCTCACTGCTTTATTGGTAAAAGTTTATGAACAGGAATCTTCTCAACTAATGGTCAGCACTTGGTTAGAGTTAGGTAATGGTGAACAGGACTCAAAGGGGATTAGACTCAGTTTACTTGTGGCTACGTAGGGATTCTAGGCTGACTCCCCTTTTCACTCTGGCCCAGTTCTTCTCCTATACACAACGGCCATACCTTTTAAAATGTGTATTACAATGCACATTTAAAAGGGGCAAGGCAGTTTGAACACATGGTTGTGGGTGCCATCTTGATTTTGCTGAATCCCTTCTGGAGATTCCTGATTCTTAGTAATCAATCAGAAGTAATATTTTTCATGGTATTTTCTCAGCTTCTCAATCTAGTCTACTGCCTGTTATTTCCTGATAGTCTCCCATCCAGGTTTTAGCCAGTTTCAACCTTGCTTAACATTTTACAAGATCAACCAAGATTAGCCAGGTCTTGCTGCCTGCTGGGACAAAGATAATTCTAGGAAAATAAAGTTGTCAGAGAAGATATGATCATCAGTGACAGGATGTGAAATATAGAAGGCTCTACTCCGGAGACCAGAGATGATGCTTTTGAAGAAGGAAGTTCCTCCAGACCAAATAATCTCAAAGTAGGTTTATTGGTCAGGACTGCAGCTGGAGAGGGGGTACACCTGGACCCTCAATCATTGATATGTCCCCCACAATTTGCTTTCATATTTTATACATTAAATGGTAAAAATAGTTTCGTACCATGTCTAAAGTTGATGTTCACGCACTTTTAAACCTAAACAATAAAATCAAGATGTGTCTCTATGTGTTCTCTGTCTGAGATTTAATTAACAAAAAAAACCTGGAGGAGGTAAGTATGAATGGAATATTCCAATCCCATTTTAAGAGGCATCTGTAACATCTTTCACTCAAACAGATCATGCATGCTATAACAGGGAAATATCAAGGATGTTGTGATAATGAATAATTCTAGGTACATAGGGAAAGTTGGATCATTCAGTTTCTGGTCAGATTTATTTTATTTTATTTAAGTCTAAAATAAAAGTTCTGATGCCAGGAACCAACTGTACATTTGCAGTAAATGCAAATTTTAAATCAGTGCCACAGAAAATGGCAGGTGCTGAAATCACTCCCAATTTCATACAACACTGGCTATTCGTTTCAAATAACATTACTGTGGTTATTAACCAGCAGAAAAAAAGAAGAAAAATAATAATTTTCAAATATCCAGAACTTTCAAAAATAAATAGGGAGGAGCATAACATAGAAAAACATGCTAAAAGGCTTCATGCTTGTTAATTCAAACTAATCTCAATGTAGAGAAAAAGGTTCTACATTTAGGCCAGAAAAACCAAATGCATAGGTAGAGAATAAGGGGTACCTGGTCCAACAATTCGAGAGGGATCTTGGAGTTCTAGTGGACAATCATTTAAATATGAGCCAACAGTGTGCTGCAGCTGCCAAAAAAGCCAACACAGTCCTAGGCTGCATTAACAGAAGGGTATAATCAAGATTGTGTGAAGTGTTAATACCACTTTATAATGCCTTGGTAAGATCACATGTGGAATACTGCATCCAGTTTTGTTTGCCACAATATTAAAAACATGTTAAGACTCTAGAAAGAATGCAGAGAAGGGCAACAAGATGATTAGGGGATTGGAGGCTAAAATATATTTAGAACAATTGCAGAAATTGGGTATGTCTACTTTAATGAAAAGAAGCACTAGGGGTGATATGATAGCAGTATTCCAATATCTAAGGCAAAGGTTTTCAACCTTTGGCAAGTTTAAGACTTGTGGACTTCAACCCTCAGAATTCCTGAGCTAACATGACTGGAGGAGGAATTCTGGGAGTTGAAGTCCACAAGTCTTAAAGCTGTCAAGTTTGAAAATCCCTGATCTAAGGGACTGGCACAAAGAAGAGGGGGTTAACCTATTCTCCAAAGCACCTGAAAGGAGGACCAGAAGCAATGGATGGAGACTAATCAAGGAGGGAAGCAACCTAGAACTAAGGAGAAATTTCCTGACAGTGACGACAATAAACCAGTGGAATGACTTGTCTCCAGAAGTTGTGGGTGCTTCCACACTGGAAGTTTTTAAGAAGAGATTGGACAACATTTGCCTGAAATGGTATAGTTTCCTACTTGAGCAGGGGGTTGGACTAGAAGATCTCCAAAGTCCCTTCCAACTCTGTTATTCGTTTACCTAAAATATAGAATTATAGAGACCCTGACAAATCTAAAGAAGATACAGTTGTATCTTGCACTTTTAAACCTGTACCTGTTGTACTGTATCTTCCTAGCATTTATCAGGGCCTTTACAATTTTATGTACAGTAACTAACATAAAAATAGCCAGTGGGTAATGCTGAGGGAAAGCCATTTCATAGTCAAACAAGTTCAATTGCTCTTAATTATTCTTTGTTTAATTTTATCTGCCACCACCCAAAATCTGGCAATCTTCTAGGTTATTTCAGGATTCATATCAGAAAGCAAGAATTGCTTGCGCTGCTGATCCTTATATCCTGTTTCACTAGCCAGGAATGGGGCAAGGCTGGCTATTTGAAAAAAACACAACCCTGCATTCAAGGGCACAGACTCTATGGTTAAAAGGTGAAGAATTGTCCCTTAATTTCTTCACCTTTTCCAGAAGTTGTAAAATCAAATGCCTGTTCAACTCAAATAGAGCAGAACTGGCTGCCACGCGGTTTCATTCACACAAGACTGTGCCTGCAGCAAGGAACACAACGCGCAGCTCATAATAGACAAAGACAGGTGCGTTATATTATCCTAATGTTTTTACTTCCTCCAAATAGAGGCAAAGGAGGCTAAGAAATGTTATTCTTACCTTACTGCTGATTTGAGATGGTTTATGGCTCTGTGAGAGGCCTTGCCATAACTTCTCTCACACGGAGCTCTCTAGCTATTAAATAAAAGAGAAATTGGCTTCAGCAGCTCACCTTTGAAGTTCAAGATAGTGGATCCTCCCAAGCAACCCCCCCAGTCACGCAAGTCTTAGTCATAGCCATTGTCATCACAGTCCAATTGGCAATGGATTGAGAATTCACTTTCACTCTAAATCTATTCTGGGATTTTTCTAAAGTAATTGATGCAGAATACATAATGGACAGGGGAAATCCCAAGCTTAGAAAATACCTTTCCTCTTTTCTCTCCTCTCTCCTCCATAGAAATTGACATGTAAGAAGAACAATGGAAAGTATCACCGACAATGATTCATATCCTGGGCTGGTGAGGCACACCTCACTTTTGTAATCTTTTATATGCACAGCTAAGTACATTAACAAGGTCAAATTCTATAATAGATTCTAGGCGTTTGATTCTCCAGAGGGGGAAAAAACTGAGAGATTCTAACCCAAAACCTTAAGTTTTGGGAAGGTTTCCATTTCTTGTTTGAACAAGTGTGTCAACCCTGAGGCGAACCTGGCTGAGGCCATCTTGGAGGCTTCAGGGCTACCACAAGGAAGAAGAAGAGTCAGGTAGCGGGGGAAAGATAGCTGAGCGTTTGTAGTCAAAACAAAAAGTCTTCCCCTGGGAACCAAGGACATTCCAACAGGTGGCTGGAGAGAGGCAGAGTGGGGTAACCAAACAACCAGCCAGCACTTCCATTGGACAATGTGACTGATGACTTGGGGGAAGGAGAAATTTTCCTTTTTTAATCAGGTGAAAACTGCGGGAACTTTCAGAGTTGGTTTTTACCAGTTGTGCCAATATGATGTATCCAATAAAGCATTCCTTGAGGAATCTACCTGACTTGGAGTTCTGCTTTCTATGGGTGCATTATTTGGAACGCTGACAGGTAGTTACAGCAAGTGGAATGTGATATGCAAAACATGGCTCAGAAGGGTCAATTTTTCATTCCAGGGTCTAGATTTCATTCCAGGGATACAGATTTTACTGAAGCTAAGTAGACCCAGGTCTGGTCAGTCCCAAGATGGCTTGGGAATTCAGTCTCTCACTACCTTGAATTCCACAGCAGCAGAAATGCACTTGAAATGGATGTACTATCACAGTAATCCTCAACTTATGACCACAACCGAGACCAAACTTTCTTTCAGAGAGTGAGACAGTTCAGTGATGGGATTCAAATGGTTTTACTACCAGTTCTGTGGGCGTGGCTTAGTGGGCTGGCAGGGGAAGGATACTGTAAAATCTCTAGTCAGAGGTGGGATTTGCTGGTTCTCCGAACTACTCAAAATTTCCACTACCGGTTCTCTAGAACTGGTCAGAACCTGCTGAATACCACCTCTGAGACAATTGTTAAGCAAATTTTGCCCCATTTTACCAACTTCCTTGCCACCATTGTTAAGTGAATCACTGCAGTGGTTAAGTTAATAACATGGTTGTTAAGTGAATCTGGCTTCCCCATTGACTTTGCTTGTTAGAAGGTCACAAAAGGGGATCACATCAGAAGTGGTATTCAGCAGGTTCAGACCAGTTCTGGAGAACCGGTAGTGGAAATTTTGAGTAGTTTGGAGAACCGGCAAATACAGCCTCTGACTGGTCCCGCCCCATCTGTTCTCTGCCTCCCAAGTCCCAGCTCTTCAGCTGCGTCTTCTTTTGTTGCCCTGCACAGGAGGATGGAGCTGGAAAGCAGGTTAGTGGAGTGGGGAGGGAATGGGGATTTTGCAGTATCCTTCCCCTGCCACACCCATCAAACCACACCCACAAAACCTGTAGTAAATTTTTTTGAATCCCACCACTGGATCACATAACCCTGGGATACTGCAAGAGTCATAAATAATATTTATTTTCAATACTATTGAATTTTTGGCATGACAACTGCACATGGAAACTATTCCTGGTGGGATTTTCCAACAATAGTTGTTATATGTTTTATCTATCTTAACATACATAGGCAGAGTGATATACCATCTGTACAGCATTTTGTATAATTTTCCCTTAAACTGTAGCTTCGAGTTTAACTGGGTTTTTTACTGTTTTTTTTCCCCATGGTCCTTTTGATTATTCCACTTTTGTTCTACTATAATTATAAATACATTGTAGTGAATAGTTTTGGTTTTGTATAAGCATTTCAAATTCTGTCATCTTTCCCAGAGTCCTTCCCTGTTTTTTGAGATAGTTTATTATTTTTCTGATTATTTGTAAATACATGAACCACAGTAAAAAAAAAATTCATTATGCAGTTCCTGTTGTATCTTTAAGCTGTTTTCTGAATCTGGTTATCTCAGAGGTTTTCAAACTTAAGATGTTTGAATTTTAACACCCCACATTCCCCACTTAGCACTGAATTTGGAAGTGGAGGTCCATATATCTTAAAGTTGCCAAGTTTGAAAAAACACGGAGATATAGTATATCATATTGGCATATGTAATTAAATATTTTTACTAGGATTGTTCTTAGAGTAAAAAGGTAAGGCTAGTGGTGTTAATACCAGACTTATTCTTGCTTTTAAAAGAATCACAATTTTTAAAAGGCTTAGCCTCATTATCTGTCCTTTTAAATTCTTTTCTTCTTCTATTTCTTTGTACCCAAGATACCTATCAAATCCATTAGTTAGTTAACATTTTGTAACTGGTCATATACGGTTGTAGGAAAGCAGCCAAAGGAAGGACAGAAAATTAGATATAAACAGCAGAAAGATAAGACAGGAGCTTAGCTATTAAATGGCTGCTCAATCCAGATTGCAAAAAGTTGACGAAGAAGAGACTCACATAAAGTAATTGAAAGGAGGATCAGCTTTCTGGAGAAATTATCCTACCTTAGGGAGGAATGTGGATGAAGATTCTCAATTATCCAGGTAGAAAATCCTTCCTTCAATAGAGGTGGAGGCCTCAGGCACAACCTGTCCTCCATTATTTTTATGCTGCTCTTTTATCATTCCCTAGGAAGATTAAGACCTCTTCAAAGATTCACAAAGGAGGCCACACTTAATGAACCCATCTAGGGTGAAAGATTTAGGAGCTGGAACATTTCCATCCCAATGACTCTTGCCTGCTCGCCTAAGGAGCCGATCCAGATTAGATTAGAAATGAAATTTCCCTGGAGGACCTATATGGGATCCTTCTAACCAACTGGCTCAAGCTGAAGAAGCAATTTGGATGAGCAGTGAAATGTTTCGAACCAACAAGAAAAGAAGTTCGGTTGCCATGACTCAACTTGCAGATGTAGGGAAGGATACAGAGTCCACTTATGGACTCCACTGCAGTTGAGAGGCTAATAAATGTAAATGATTATATTATTTGCTTGTGGCAGTGTTACAATAGCCAGGAGACTACAACGCAATTGCAGAGTAGAAGTTTCGCTCCCATAACACCAGCTCTGTTGTAGTAAACGCTGACATGCTTTCCATGGTGCCGCAAGAGGATGAGGTGGCTTTGCACCAGAAGGAAACACAAGCCACTCTTCCTGCAGCAGCATCCAAGGCCTTTTCCCTCCCCAAAGCTGCCTTGCAAACTGGCACCACAACCAGGAAGGTTCAGAGGACAGGAATCTGACTGCCAGCTTGTCCTCCGCCAAAGTCTTATCTATTTTATCTACTGTAGATATGCTTTTGAACTGCTAGGTGGACAGAAGCTGAGGTGAGTGATGGGAGCTCACCCCAACACGCAGTGTTAGGACTCAAACTGCTGGAACAGAAACCATCTCCAGTATCATTAAACCATTGAGCCATTGCTCTAATAAATTTATATATATATAAATTGCTCTAATAAATTTATATATACCAGCTCAAATCCCCCAGCAACTAAGACTAACCTGAGCACAACCAATCCCCCACCTGAATAGAACACGCCTCCAGCCAATCAGAACACGGCCAACCCCCCTACTAATCAGAACACAACCAACCCCCTACCAATGAGAACATACCCCCACCCAATCAGAACACAGCCAAGCCCCCACCCAATCAAGTCACACCCCCACTAGCAGTTAAAAGGAAGAAGCAGCTGCAAGCTCACATCACTCTGAGAAGCACAGAGCCAAAGACACAAGCCTGAAGATGATGAATGAGACTTCATCGAAACGTTGCCTAGATACTTCGAATCTTACGCGGGAGAAAACCCGAACAACCAAAGATCCATATATATATATATATATATATATATATATATATAT
>NW_020769419.1:2198785-2253452 GCF_900518735.1 Pseudonaja textilis | reverse complement strand
TTCCTTCCTTCCTTCCTTCCTTCCTTCCTTCCTTCCTTCCTTCCTTCCTTCCTTCCTTCCTTTTTTGGCAGGAAAAAGAACATTCTGTAAATGAAGATCAACCTCTTTTTAAAATATCTTTAAATTGTAGATATGTAGTCTTAAATAAAAGGCTTTCCTGATTCATTGTTTATGAAGAATGCAGAATATCGATAAAACGTTCAATGATTGCCAGCCATATTTGCTTTCTGTCTGTGCCTGGTATTTTTCTTCAGTGTCAAGTCACTACATTGGTGATGCTGGTGAACTTTGGACTTTTTCATGCTATTGACAAGCCACCTTTGAGGAATGATTTCTTGGATACCATACTCATTGTGTATCCCACAGAATCTCTGACAAAAAGGAGTTGGATTAGTGACTCAGTAGAAATAAATTAAATATTCTGGCGACAAGTTTATTGATTTTAGCCTGCAAACCAATTCCTTGGCTAGACCTTAGAGTTCAGATATATGCTTCTCAACATAAGGCTCATTTTATTTCTACGCCAGAAAAAAACCCAATCATTTATTAATTTTTGTTGATTAATTAAATATTAGAAATGTGAGTTTGGATTCAAGATGAAGAAATATTATTTATTTATTCATCTGTATTTATTTGATTTTTATTCCACCTTTCTACACAGAAAACTTGAGGTATTTAGTGATTAAAATACCAAAAAGGTAAAGTAAAAATCTTGGTTAAAAATATCTAGTAAAATATTTATATTTTCATATAATTATAAAATATTTTATTTTTATATTAGTATACAAAAAATCACATGTAAAAGTTTGTAAAGAAGGCAACTCTTTAGACAATAGTTGATTCCATTTCTTAAGATGAAATAACAAACTATGTATGCACACATTAACAGTAATACAATTCAATAACAACATTAATGCCATAATAATAAAGAAACGCCCCACTAATATTTTAGTTATATTAATTTCTGCTTAACCATCCATAAAGTCCAACTTCATTTGCTTTACATGCTGAAACTGTGATCCATACACATTTCAAATTATTTCACTGCATTTTTTTTCTGCTAGAGAAAACTAAAAATTACAATTCCACAATCATTTTATTGCCTGTCTCATGATTAATATAATTCCATTCTGTTCCATTTATTTGCTTTGAAGTTCCTCTTTATTACATCTGTTCTGCTTTACTTTCCTGTTTAATAATTATTAGTTTGTAGGCATATACATGATAATTTTGTAATACCAATACCTTAAAACTCCCTGAGGATTTAAAAAAGAAGGCTTTAAAGTATTATATAAAGTTATATATACAGTAAGTTTTGTATTGGAATACACTATTGTAGCAAGAGGCTCTGGATGCATTTAATTACAGACTTCTAATTATTTTTACAAATTAGATGTAAAACTGAACTGTTGGATTAGGTTTGACTTCCTTTTCATCCCACCCCACCCCCAAAATAAGAATTGACTATATAATCTTTACCTCTATCCTTCTGAAAGAGAATTCTCAAGACGTTAAGATTTATTGTGGTTCTCATAATTGATCTGCTGTTTAACCTTCACTGAAAGTACATGTCAATGTTGTTAATCTCTCCTATTGTTGGGAATCTCATATGTTCTGAATTGAAAACCCTTAATTGTGCTGCATATGCCTACCATAGGTAATCTCAATATTCCTGTGAAAGTTACAGTATGAACCACTTTATTGATAGCTAATCCAACCATATTTAACAATAAATAATTAATTCTGGGGGAATAGAACAATAAACATCTGCTAAAGCAGCTAAGCTCAGATCAGACTCCCACAATCTTATGATTATATATGAATTGAACAATGTGTGGTTGAAGAAATATGACTTGTTCCATTAACATCAAAATCATTTCAAATTTCAATTTCAGGAGGAAATGTCATTCTCGCATAAATCATGTGCTCGTTAATCTTAGCACCAACACCCTATCTTCTATCATTCCACTCAAAGGAGAAAAGCAAATATTGAAAGAGTTTTAAAAGGTTCCTGCGGATAAGGGCAGAAGGAACTGCTGTGTTAGGGCACCATAGCACGAGATGCCAATCATCACGTATAGGTTCCTTGCTAACATTTTGACAGGCTAACTCTACAGAAAAACAAGAGCCTTTCTTAAATTGGTTCATGTGGGTCAGCATTGCCTGTATGTAACTGGCAGAGGTACTTGGAGTTGAGTGTGTCTACTCAGCCATAAGTTTTATTTGAAGGAAGGATAGATGCCTCTTAACTATAAGGAGCCTCTGTGTACTGCAAACTACTGCTGCTGCAGCCAGCTGCTTGCAATTTGGCAATTCAAATCCCACCAGGCTCAAGGTTGACTCAGCCTTCCATCCTTCCAAGGTGAGTAAAATGAGAACTCAGATTGTTGGGGGCAATATGCTGACTCTGTAAACTGCTTAGAGAGGACTGTAAAGAACTATAAAGCAGTATATAAATCTAAGTGTTATTGCTATAACCAGTCTGCCTTCCATTGATGATCTGTATTCTGCATGTACCAGAAAGAGGGCTGAGAAAATATCTGCAGACCCTTCACATCCTGGACATAAACTGTTTCAGCTTCTCTCCTCAGGATGGCATGCCAAAACAACGAAGATAGATATTACACACACACACACACACACACACACACACACACACACACACACGCCATCACTCTGCTGAACACCTAATTCCCACAGCACTGTCTAAAGATATTTACCCATGTAGTAGGTTGTGTTGCTATTATACTTCTCACTTTCTCATCTTCTCCTTTTTTAACTTTTCTCATCTTCTCCTCTTTCATATGATTTATCATTTGTTGTTTGTGTCTTAGGATTTATGACTGTATTCATGATCTATGACCTATCACTTTGTTGTTTGGATGTACACTGAGAGCTTATGCATCCGGGACAAGTTTCTTGTGTGTCCAATCACACCTCGAGAAATAAAGAAACTCTGTTTCATAAAGAATTCTATAAGGCATATACATATCTAAAGTAAATGCACCATGTTAGAGTAGCTATCCCTGTGCCAATTGACTTGGCAGTAAGTCCAACTAATATACAGATTTTACTTCTGAGTAAATCTAGAGAGAGGGTTGTACTGTAACACACATGCCTTGTTGCTATGTAATTTTCTGGTGATGATCTTAAACTGCTAAGATATTAAGCAGCACTTAATTAGGCTAGTTTTAAAGAGTAAGCACCTAGCATCCAGCAAGCAACAAAAGATCAGTTTGTGCTGCAGTTAATAATGGAGGATTAAGTTGTGACTCATGGTATAAAGCAAGGTTGTTGAAAGCAGACTAAAGTTGCCCGTTTTCATCTCTCAAGCCCTCAACGAGGGATTTTTATCATTTTCAGTGACTCAGTACAGACTCTTGGGACTAGTAATTAAAATGCTTCTAATTGGCGCCTTAATTTTTTAAAAAAAGAGTTACTCACTGCAACATTTTATTTGTGTAATTACTTCACTGCCTTTTGTCTTTTTAATCTAGGTGGATTGAAATAAACTGAACATGGGATGGGAAAGTTTTTCCTCCTTTTAACTCGAAACGTAATTTCTACATGTGACTTCTTTTTTTTATGTAGCAATACGTAAGTTAATTGCAGGCTTTTTTCTTATCTTGGTGGTAGGGTGGTGACCTTCCTGGAAGATGTCATCCTTCAGAAGTGACATAATTTTCATGTTGTTATTGTTTAGACCACACTTTCCCCACAATTGAAAGATGACTATAGCAAAACTACTCAATTAAATGAGCAAATCAGCTTGCTTTGAAAAGAATCCTGTTACTACTTTCTAAATCTGCAAGATTGAAATTAAGTGTCAACGATAACAATATGGAAAAGGTGATTGTTCTATATTAACATTCTCCAAATCCTGAACTCTGATTGGTCCGCACGGACCGCAACCTGATTGGCTGACTAAAGAACTGTGATTGGTGCGCTAAGGATCTACCGTGATTGGCTGAGCCAATGGTGCGCTAAGGATCTACCGTGATTGGCTGAGCCAATCATGGGAGATTCAAAGTGCTGTCATTGGCTGCCGAGCTGCCGCCCAGCGCTATAAGAAAAGCCGTGCGGCTCGCAGATCTTGTTCAGAACTAAATACTAAATAAAGAGCTGACTGTTCACTGTGAGTCTTGCGTCTCAGTGAACCCAATCTACCCGATCTAACACTGGCGATGAAGATGGAATTGTGAGACGAGAGACCAACAAGCACATGGCAAATGGTGCGAAACGATCAGCAAGATGGCCAGCAGCACCTCACCACCCACTCCCTTCAACCCGGCCACCGAGGATTGGGAATCCTACACCGACTGGTTCCAGATGTTCCTGGAGTGCAGCAACCTTAAGGATGCCAACGGGCAGAGAAAACGATCGTGTTCTTGACACACTGAGGGCCCACAGTGTTCAAGATGGACAAAGCATTGGCAAAGCTCGCCGACGTAAAAGAAATGGACTGGGCCAATCTCGAGCTCATCCTACGAAACCATTACACCCCTGCCGTGCCTACCCTCATCCGAAGGCACGAATTCTACCGGCAAGACCAGCATGAGGGCGAATCCATCAGCGACTTTGTGGCCCAGCTGAGGGATCTCGGAGGCCTGTGCGGGTTTACCGACTTGGACGAAGCCCTGCGAGACCGAGTCATCCTCGGACTCAGAGACCCCATTCTACAGAGTAGGCTAATGGCCAAGGGCGACATCTCCCTCACTGACACCCTCCCAGAGGCAACTGCAGCTGAGGCCACTCGCAAATCGGTGGCCTGGATGAGGCAAGCGAACGCAGCAGATCGACCGATGACCATCGAGACGGCCCCAGCACTGGAGAGACACGCGGAGACCAGCCACTGGGCAACAACCACCCACCATGGTGATGTTGATTCCCTCTCTGACACCGACGAGGAGGAGGAAGAGATCCACCGGCTCCAGGCAGAACGTGTTCGGTGGGACCGGAGGGGACATAAGTCGGGGTTCCATTGTGCCGGCTGCGGCGGTGATCACCCCCGCTCCGAGTGCCGGTTCCCACTGGGAAACACCCATAGTCACCCCCATCAAACCGGATGGCTCCATAAGAATCTGTGGTGACTATAAGGCTACCCTCAACCATGCCCTGCAGCAAAGTGCCTACCCCGTTCCAGTGGTACAGCACCTTCTGCACTCACTGGGGGGAGGCCGGGTCTTCGCGAAGCTCGACCTGGCTCAAGCATACCAGCAGCTGCCGGTCAACGCTGAAACCGCTGAGGCACAAACGATCGTTACACACTGGGGGGGGGGGGCTTTCCGATGCAACCGACTCCAATTCGGAGTCAGCGTCACACCAGGAGTCTTCCAGAGCCTCATGGAAAGACTTCTCCAGGGAATAAAAGGAGTGGTGCCCTACTTTGATGACGTACTGGTGGCAGCCGCCAACAAAAAACAATTGGAAACCTGCCTAAGGGCATTGCTGCAGAAATTCAAAGACTCTGGCCTTAAAGTTTAAAAAGGGAAATGCCAACTCTGCACTGTGAGGGTTGAATTCTTGGGGACACAGACACGGAATACACCCCACCGGGAAAAAACTTAGAGACACCAAGGAAGCCCCCACACCAAAGAATAAGGCGGCACTGCAGGCGTTTTTGGGACTCATTAAATTTTATAATGTTTTCCTACCCCAAAAGGCGACCGCGGCAGAACCTTTGCATAGGCTGTTGGATAAAACAGCCACCTGGACTTGGGGGAAGCGGGAGGAAAACGCATTTCAACAGACCAAAAACCTGCTAACATCAGATGCAGTCCTCATCCAGTATAGCGAGACCCTGCCGCTGACGGTAACGTGCGACGCGTCACCCTTTGGCGTCGAGGCGATCCCCAGCCACACATTACCGAATGGGAAAGAAGCACCCATCACCTTCTTCTCGAGAACGCTGTCCAAGCCAGAGAGGAATTACAGCCAGCTGGACAAGGAAGCCCTAGCAATCATCTCCAGAGTGAAAAGGTTCCACAAGTACCTCTACAGTAGGACCTTTTCAATTATTACAGATCACAAACCGTTACTAGGGATACTGGCAGGGGACAAGGCCACCCCAAACATCCTGTCACCCAGGATGACAAGGTGGTCCGAGTTCCTTGCCGCCTACAGCTACCAGCTGACATACCGGCCCGGCAAGGACATTTCGCACGCAGACGCATTAAGCCGATCCTCCCTACCAGACCTGGAGGATGACCCAGCACCCACAACAACAACCCTGCAAATAGAGACTCTACCCAGCCCACTCCTGACCGCACCAGACATTGCCCAAGAAACAAATAAAGACAAACGGCTGGCGCGGGTCTTGAGCTGGGTAGAGAGAGGATGGCTGGAAAGCGACGGCAACAAACATTTCAAAGCCTTCAGGAACCAGCAAACCAAACTGTTCTCACAGAAGGGGTGCGTACTTTGGGGAGACTGGGTGGTTATACCAGAAACCTTACAAAAAAGGGTACTAACAATGCTGCATGAGGGGCACCCGGGCATCGTCAAGATGAAAGCCCTGACCAGGAGCTACACTTTGTGGCCAGGGATGGACAAACAAATCGAGATGTGGGTAGCCGCCTGCAAAAGGTGTCAGGAGACCAGGTCCACCACCCCCGCTGCACCAGTCCTGGAATGGGAAACACCCAGAGGCCCCTGGTCGCGAATCCACATAGACTTCACTGGGCCCACCAAGGGACACACATTTCTCATCACCATGGATGCTTACTCCAACTGGTACAACACTTAATGATAGTTATAGGGTACAATAAGCAATCAAATCATACTAGGAAACTGTCAGTATAAATCATAAGTGTATCAGAGACAAAGTTACAGTCATACAGTCACAAGTGGGAGGGGATGGGTGATAAGGAGTGATGAGAAGATGAACAGTAATAGTAGTGCAGACTTTGTAATAGTTGAAGGAATTATTTGTTTAGCAGAGTGATGGCTTTTGGGAAAAACCTGTTCTTATGTCCAGTTGTTCTGGTGTGCAGTGCTCTATAGTGTTGTTTTGAGGGAAGGAGTTGAAACAGTTTATGTCCAGGATGTGAGGGGTCTGTAAATATTTTCACAGCCCTCTTTTTGACTCGTGCAGTTACTAAATTTACTATTAATATTTAATATTATTACTAAAATCCCAAGAATCGCAAAGAGATGTGCTACAGTAACTAGTATTACCGTGTTTCTCATATAATAAGGCCGGTCTTATTTTTTTTTGAGTCCCGAAAAAATGGCTAGGCCGTCTTTTTGGGGGTGACTTAATTCCCCCCCTTGTATCTTCAGGCGGGCGGGCAGCGATGGCTTGGATGTTGACCTTGGCATTGGTGGGGCACTTCATATCGGGGTCAACGCAGGCAGCACCATATCTGGGTGTGCAACAAAAGTACTTCCTAATGGCAAGCCCTCCCACCATTCCCCCCCCCATTTCGCATGTTTTAATATAGGCCTTAATTTTGGGGGAGGGGCTTAATTTCATTTCATGCCTATAAAACTTGCTGGGACTTCCTATTGGGAGAGGCCATATTGTTGGAGAAACAGGGTATTTGTGCAGTAACTAGGATTATTTGTGCAGGTCATCTCAGTCACCAGCCTGCAGGCAAGTTTTATTATTCAGCCTCAGTCATTTATCTCTAGTATGAATATAAAACTATTGGTCAACCTTAACTATTTCAAATGTGTTCTTTACTAATAAAAATTGGAAAATCAAATAACAAAAATAAAAACTGTACCTCTGTTATACTCCCTAGCCTTTTCAGAGAATTTCTGTCAGAGTAAACCAAAGACTACGGTATTTGAATCTAGTCCTCTCGCTGTTTCCCAAAAGCACATTTTCAGAGTGCAGTCTGGAAGCTTAACATAAAAGGTGATTAAATCCTACTTTCTGAGTTTCAAATCCAGCACGCCATCAAAAAAAATTGTTCTGGTGCCAGTACAAGAAATGCATTGTCTCTCCTGTAAATTTCATCAGTCATCTCCAAAGCATTAAATACTGTTAAAAACTCCTACTTCCAATATCTCCAAGTACAAGTTGTTGACTAATATTGAATTTATGTGGAAAGTTGTGGATCCTTATCACTATTTTTTTTTAGTAGCTCTGGAAATTTAGATGACAACTTTGATTGGGTGTGTTTAGTTTTGATGTTTGAGATTATGATGTGATCTAATTATATAAATCTGTCTATGTGTAAAATACAGCCTTGGCAAAAATATTTGTTTTGAAGTTAATCCTTCCAAGGATTAAGTTCAGATATGTAAGTAAAACAGTCTTATATCCCAGTATAAGCAATCATTGCCCCTTCCATAGAACTTGTAAAGAACAGTTTGCTCATAAAACAAACAAATCCATTTAATAACTGTAGTTAATATTATTACAATATATTTTTTGTTCAAAGTATTAATTATTTTCACTGATTTTAGCAGGATGCAGACTGTAGACCGTGAAGCATGCCAGCTACATATAGTTCCAGATGGATGAGACTTTTCCTTCTTAATTTATTTTTGATTTGTGTTAAGATAAAGAGACTGAAAAGTAGTAGAAAATATAGAAAGATTATAACATCTGGAGCTACTGTAAAATTCAAGGAAAGCATAACTGCAGCTCTTTTGGAAGCACCCTAAAACTTTAGTGTGAAACACTGATACTTTAAAATTAATCTGTAATTGAATTTTAAAATTAATTTCCTTCTGTTTATGTTAGGTTTTCTAGCTGCTGCTTTTACTTTACTTTCAAATTATAATAGTAAATCAAAAAACATCCAGTCTTTGTTTATAGCAATACGTATGCTAGGCTTGCAATAGCCTATGCACCCTTTGTAAAAGAAGGCCTTTAACATTTAATGTTAAAAGTGTATGCCTCTTAATAAAATGTCAGAAAAAGTGCTAACAGACTCCTTTCTTTTTTTAAAAAAACAACACAATTTTTATTAAGGAGTTTTGCAATATCAAAGGATAATATAAATTGAAAAATCAGAAAAAAAAGGGGGAAAAATAGAAAAAATACAAAGTGCAGAAAAGAAAAGGAAAAAAGAAGAGAGATAGAAAATGAATATTTAAAAAAATAACTCCACATTTCCTTGCAAAAAGTTTAGGCAAATTAATAATTGTAGGGTCCAATCTAGGTCAGTCATCGGGAGGTTTTGTCTTCCAAGATTTTAGATTCATGCTGGTGGAGCTCATCCTCATGGAATTTCTCTCTAGCAGAGTTCTGTGTGTATCAACAGCACACACTCTGCTAGACAAAAGTTCCGTGAAGATGGGCTCCAGCATGAGTCTGAAAACTCAGAAGACAAAGCCTCTGGTCCCAGTGACTGACCCAGTTTTGATCCTGCAGCATTATCCTGGGACATGTATTGTGTTGTCCAGACGGTGTATAGTTAATGGGGAATTGGTATAATTAGTTAGGAATTGGGAGCTGTCCCCTTAAGGGAATGCATCATGGGAAATGTAGTCCATGTCATGTGGCCACATCTGTAATCCTGATTAGTCACTGAATGGACCCTTGGTGAGTTGGGGGAGCTTCCTTCACTCTTGCCTGAACCCAGCATCATGGTGCTGCTTCTCCCCCTTGCTCCACCGTTATCCGAATGAAAGGAGAACTATCTTTTTACACCAGAAAGTCAGCTATGCAAAGAGTTGGACATTGAGATGAATCTCGACGTAACCATGAGTTATCTTGAGGATGCCTGATAAACCAATAAAAAGACTTTGTATGGATGCCTTTGTGGTGTTTAATCTGTCTGCTTTATAATCAGATGGTAGTTGTAACGTCCAGAACATGTATATTCACCTTCATTTCTGAAATTAATAATTATCTATCCTCATGACACTCACTTCTTCCTATAACGCCCCTAGCCATTCACAAATCCCAAAATTGTCATTTCTGTCCAAATGTCAGCAAAAAGTCCACAGAGATTTTCCAGAATTTTATAAAAGTATTTCTTATTTTAGCTCTGATCAGGTAAGCCAACTTTGTATTCCTTTCTTTTGCTTCTAATAATCTTTAATTTATCAAGTTGCTGTCATAGGCTTGAATCTCCCTTGAGACTCATGATCCTATACAGCACAGACATCTAGACCGGACACATAGTTTAGAAGCAATTCTCATTTAGAAAATAAGTTTTAGTTAACCATAGAAGAGTGATATTTGGGAAATTCTAATAACCAGACTTTTTAGGAAATAGGCCATGTGTTCATGAAAAACACAGAAAGAGTTCATTGCTACCACCTGTTTTAGGGTTCCATAAATCCTAATCCTCCAGACATAAGGCAGTCCATTTAACCATAGGTAGAGCTGGACAACCCTAATTTTAGCAATTCTAGACAGATAAACTTAAAGGGAGAAAAAGAGTTTAGTTTGCATTAGTTTTTACTTTTATAATCAAACACCTTAATAAAAAAATTATACAAAAAAAGTCCAATTCCTTTAAAAAAATGAAGATGCTTCTTTAAACATATTGCTATGAGTCGTTGATTAACATTATCCGATTTAAATCAAATTGCAACTTTTCTTCTGAGCCCTAGGTGACAAAGTTTATTAGGTGGATCGATGCCTACGAATCTATTGTTCATCATATTCTTATTATAAATCAGTTTGCCTGACAACTAATCTTTACCCAAAGAGCACAAACCTTTGGGAGATTTTCTTTCATAAACCCCATTGCAATGAAGGGAAGCTATGTGAAAGTAAGGTGATCATTTAAGCCCATGCCTTTAAATAACATTTAGCAGAAAGTCTGAAAATACTGCTCCATAACCCCCCCCCAAAAAACCCAGACAGGTTGCAGTCAAAACTATACTTAAGAGAAAACAAATCAAAAACAAAAACAAAACACTTTAAATATTAAATAATGACAATTCTGCATTTTTGAAGAGCAATGCCAGATATAATTTTATTGTATTAACAGTGTTTATAGTTTTATTACCCTGCAATTATATTACTTCTCAGTTTATTTTCATGCCAATCTCCACTATCCTGCTGTCTGAACTTGTTTGAGAAATATGAAGTAGGCAGAATGATCTTCTTTGCTGTCCAAACTGATAGTTTAACGTTTTGAGAATCTTTCTAACAAGATTATTTGCTTAATTGTCTGCTTTGGACAGGGATAGCCAGAAAAAAAAAAAATAGAAGGTAGGCAGCATTAAATCCTTTTTCCTTTCATTAATGAAAAAAAAAATGAACCATTGCTTACTTTTCTACATTTCTATTGAAACAAATCAAAGTCATCTTAAAACCCTTTATCTATTTCCATTTTATTCTTTAGCAAGGTAACTGATAAAGCAAAACAAGGGTCCCCCCCCGACTTAATCCAAAAAACAAGCAGAAAAGTAAAGCATCCCACTAAAAAATTGTGTTTGTGTAGTTTGACTTTATGATGCAGAAGACATAGAAAAAAAGTCCTGCCTGATGGTTAGATTGCTCGGATAGATTTTTATGCTTATTCTTTCTTCTTCTGTTAATTCAATCTAAACACAAACGCACACAAAATAAACCGTGGTGTTTTTTAAAAAAGTTAATCCAATGTCTTTGCTTGAAAGAGACATTTGTGCAATTGGAAGTAATTATTGTTACACAAAGATAAAACTTCTTTGAGTTCAGCTTGGCCCACTCTGTATAGTTTTCTTGGCAACAGGGCAGGAATGTTTTGCTATTGTCACTTTCCAGGAGTTCTTCAATTTGCCATCCAGTTTACATCTGGCTCCAGTATTTCTAGTGGATCTAAGTACTAACTAACCCCAATCCTGCTGAGCCACTGAACCCAAACAAAATTGATCAGGTACTTCTACTATGAAGACAATTTTCCTTACTCCTGTATGACATTGAACAGAAGAAACTAATTTCTAATTCCCTCCAAATTCCCTTTCTTTGGAAAGCGGATTACGCCAGTCAAGAAATAAGTCTCAGTGAACTCTAAAATGATGAAGTTTGGATAGAAGATAAAACATATAAAGAATGGTTGCTGGAGCTGGATATGTCTAGTTTAAAAGAAGGACTAGGGACGATACGATAGCGATGTTCCAAATGCTAAGAGGTTGCCATAAAGAAAGTGTATGTGTGTGTGTGTGTGTCAATCTATTCTTCAAAGCAGTGGTCACTAACCAGTGGGCCGGGGACCATTGGTGGTCCATGACAAAATTTTGGTGGTCCGCAGAGAAATGTCACCCCCAAAGCACACACACCCCCGAGCAATTAATCCAGGCTGAGCAGGAATACAAGGCTGCACTCCGCACATGGCCCATGGGAACACAAGGCTTGCATCACTTGTATTGTGAAAAGCATGAGGTAGTGAGGGGAGAGGGGAAAGGGCGGAGGGAGGGACTTGTCTCACTCACCCCACGCACTTCACCTGGCCACCGGGCTGCTTCTTTCCATTTCTTTCTTCTTCTGCTTTTGGCTACATACAAGGAAAGCAGCAAAAGTCTTTCTTTCTCTCCCCCAAACTCTGCCAGAAATGAGTCTTTGGGACCCTGCAGGACATCCTGCTCCAAGAGGCTGCGCCGGTGTGACAAATCTCAGAAAGACTCATTTCTGGTGAAGTTTAGGGGAGAGAAAGAAAGACTTCTGCTGCTTTCTTTGCGTGAAGCCAAAAGTCTCTCTCCCTCTCCCCCCCCTCTCTCCCTCCCTCCCTCTCTCTCGCTCTCTCCCTGAGAATGGAGTTGGAAATGATATCCTGTGATCCCAAATAATGATCGATCAGTAGAAAAACGGGGTGGAGAATTTTCGTGCAGACTTTTTGGGGGATTTCCCCAGGATCTCTGGTCTGCAGGATTTAAAATTATGAGTTTGGTGGTCCCTGAGGTCCAAAAGGTTGGCGACCCCTTCTCCAAAGCACCTGAAGGCTGCACAAGAAGCAATGGATGGAAAATAATTAAGAAGAGAGCCAACCTGGAACCAAGGCGAAATTTCCTGACAGTTAGAATAATTAATCGGTAGAACGACTTGCCTCCAGAAGTTGCTCCAATATTGAATGCTTCAACAGTGAAGGTTTTTAAGAAGAGAATGAACAACCATTTGTCTGAAATGGTATATGCGGTTTCCTGTTTGAGCAGGAGATTGGACTAGAAGACATACAATATCCTTTCCAACTCTGTTATTTTGTTAAATATAGGACTGTGATCTTAATAAGTTTAGTCGTCTTTTAATTCGTGTTCTGCTTTACTTATGCATATTCATGACTTAGCGATTGTGTTATCCAAAGATGGATATGTTGGAAGTCTGGGCAAAATTCTTTGAAGAATGATCCTCATAAAAAATGCATGATATTAGGTAAGGGATCTATGCCAGTTTCCTGTCTGGGCATATACAATGCATGAGTCACCCGAAATGCTTTTGCCTGTAGTCAGAACTGTGACGGAGAATTTTGGAATGTTCACCACCTTATCTTGAGCCCTGTCACGATCAACTGCTTTATGCTTTCTTCCAAGGCATAAGAGACTTTCTGTAAAAGCAGCTGCAGGAAAGCCCAATCGGGATCAAAGCTGCGTTAGAGCCAAAGGACAAGCCTACCCTTTCCTCTCAAGACATAACTATGATCCAGATCACTTCCAAGAACTGCTGGGACTGCAAAGAAGATCTCTTTCTCTACTTCAGTGACTAATAGAAGCTTCACCAGAGAGAACAATGTCATTGCCTACGGAAGGAAGGATTTCCCTCACTCTATGACTAGCAATCTATATTAGTGAGGTGCATATCTTCCTTCTAACACACATACGCGCCAGGAGGCATCTCATTAAGCACCTTCACATCTCCCTTTCTCTTCTAGGGCAGGGGTCTCCCACCTTAGCAACTTTAAGACTTGTGGACTTCATTTTCCAGAATTCCACAGCTAATTCTGGGAATTGAAGTCCACAGGTCTTAAAGTTGCCAAGGTTGGAGACCCCGTTCTAGGCATCTGCTCGCTGCCTTAGAAGAGTGAGGAAAATCCTCAGGGATGACTCACACCCTGGCCAGCACTTCTTTATTCTCCTACCATCAGGAAGGAAATATAGAAGCATAGGTAGCTGCACAAACAGGCTGAAGAACAGTTTTCATCCTTGGGCTGTCAGACTCCTGAATGGAAAGTAATCTTACAACAACATAGTACAATTAACTTGTGGGCCCGGCACGACCTGCAATAAGTTCACATGGTGCGATAGGATTGTGTGTTTGTTAGTAGAATTCACTAGGCTAGTGTGATGACCCGGGGCATGGCACAAAGGCAACACAGTCAAATAAGCAAGAAGTATCCCTTTAATACCTCCAACTTTGCCCCCAATGTCCAAGTTACCTTCAGCTGGAGAAAAAAATTCTCCCAAGAACAGTCTTTAAGTGGAGGAAATTCAGTCCAAAAATAAAGTACATACAAACTGTAAATAAAAATCCACACAAACCACGCTGCAGTAATTAACTTGACAGGGCAGGAGAAGGAATTGCAGACTTGAAAGCACAGTAAAACACACACAGTTGGGAAGATGCCAGGAACCAGATAAGCCTTGACGATACCAAATAATTAACAATTTGCTCCCAACAACTTTGCTGTGCACAGCTTCCCTTTTTAAACACTGTGTTCCCAGCTGCAGCTAATGAAGGGAATCAGGGCCCTTTCCTCCCCCGTAAGCCACACAACTCACGTTGCTCCCTTCTCTGTTTCTCCTGCATGCCCTAGGATGAAGAGGGGGTGGGCTGGATCTTCCTCCGAATTCCCTCTCCCTTGCTCTTCCTCTCCCCAGCTCTGCCCAGCTGGCCTTTGCCCTTCCCCAGTTTCTTCCACAGCCAACGGAGCCACACTCCCACTCCCTGTCACCTGCTCGGCCTCCCCCTCCAAATCATATGGGGCATGACAGCTAGGGATTTTCTGTCCTCACTGTGAGTTGTATTGTTTTGGGGAGGGGGTGCATGAAGGGAGGCTCAGCCAATCTCATTGTACACATATTGTACACAGACAATAAAGGTTTGAATTTGCTTAAGGACTACAGCAATTGACTTTTCAGATAGGCTGTCTTCCATGGTACCTATGCACAATTTGAAACCAGTAACTGATACATCTTAAGGAGCAAGGTATATAATTTGATATCATACCAAAGCGTAAAAGCAAGATGACAGAAGGCAAGTCAACAAACCATTGCAATGGTTATTCATTGCAATCTTGCTATAATAAATGGGTACAACTGATTGACAAATTAAGAGCCATGACCACCCCAATGTTGTGAAGGTAACTAACAAATGCATAAAATGCTGCTTGACAGTGCTGCATGAGTTTGAGAGATGATTGTTAATATAGGGATCTAATTATAGAAGGTGTTCTCCAAGCAGTTGAGAACATCTGAACCTGTATACTTTGGAATAGGCAGTTAGGCTAAATCTCAGTTTGAAGCTATAAGAGTTGGAATGGTCCAAAAGATGCTAAGATTAATAGGATTGCCTGAGTCTGAAGGAAATTTGAATGTGGTCATTCTTTTGGAGACTATGATATTAGATCAGTAAATGGATGGATAGATGGAAAAATACAAGTACAGATTAATGCAGTCTAACTCAAACTCAGCTGAATTCTGTAAGCACGTGTCTTGTACAATAGACTGGAAGAGTCTTGTTCACTTAATTGAACTTCTGATATACAAAGTACATCTTAGAATGGCTTTAATCAACTTGCTGCTTCCCATTCAAAACTTTAGAAACTTATGAAGGTGATAGCTTGGAAGATCTTATGAACAACGTGTTGAAGAAGATGGTTCTCAAACTCCCATCTTTGGTGTGAATCATCCTTTCCATGGGAAAGATCCTATGAATGAGTGGCCATCTTCAGGTCTGGGCCTGTTCTCCAGCCCAGATTTTCTAGAGATTGGCAGACCTTGGTAGCCTAAATCTCCTAAAGGTGTTCTAAGTCTTCTCACTGCTGTTTGGCAAGGGGACTGAGCTAATGACTAGAAAATGAAAACTGTGACTAATCCATCAAGAAGTCGAAGGAACCGCCCAGTGGCAAATCTCCACATTCATTTTGTGACTTCTGTCCCGGAACACACAAAAATCAGCAGATAAATTTATCCCACTGGTCAAACTAGAGGCAACTTCCTGATACGGAATCTTGAAACTTTGCTCAAAAGTACGTATTGAGAAATGATCCCAGATATCTTACACTTCGCAACCTTTTCATTTTAGAAGAGCTTTTAACGACATAAAGCACAGGTATTGAGGTGTAGTTGATTTGGAAAGTAACAAAAATGCAACAAATTCTAATGAGTTCAATAGGAGAGAGCAATATTCCAGTCCTAAATGCAAAATATAGAATTTAGGAAACATAAAATAAATGTTAATGTTATAGAATGTCAATAGAAATAAGAACACTTTACAACTGAAGGTAGCAATTTTGAATAGTGTTTGAATAGTGTCCATTAAGTTAAGTAATTGACCATTAAGTTAAGTAATTGCTTTTTTCTAGGAAGTGTCTTCATAGTATTAACTTAACTGATATAATTTTTTTTTTTAAATCCATCCTGACTTCGGCTTTAGAGTGGTTTTAGGGCTTTGGAAAATACTACAAGTTGCTACTGTCAATAGGAAAGTAACATTGGCTTATGAACAGAAGCCCTCTGTTATCTTAAACAGATATTTTGTCAAGTGTTTGTTTTGCAGCACAAATAAAATTACCGCTACTGTTACTAATTGAAACTCCCATCGATATAGTCCCCCTTCAGAACAGTGGAGCCTTTGTGTTTGGAGTCTTGTTTTTTTTATTTAATTAATTAATTAATCTGGAACCTTCAAAAACATAGGATAAGATTTGTGTCAGAAATCACTGGTTTTAAACAAAACCGGTGGTGAGAAATGGTATTGCTGGTTTGAGAATTAAAGGAAAGTGAGAGAAGGTGTCTTAAGCAACTAATAATACTAAGGAATATATACACATATGAACATTATTACTCAAAAGGCTTTTCCTGTTGATTGGCTTGCTCTATACCACTTTACTTTTTCACTGTCTTTTTCCATAATCATAATTTCTTCTTAAAAGCCTCCAGTGATGGGGCCCCCACAACTTCTGGGGCAAGTCATTCCACTGACCAATTGTTGTAACTGTCAGGAAATTCCACCTTAGTTCTAGGTTGCTTCTCTCCTTGATTAGTTTCCACCCATTGCTTCTGGTCCTCCTTTCAGGTGCTTTGGAAAATAGGTTGACCCCCCACCCGTCTTTTTCTGCAGATGTTTCATTACCAAACTAGGTAGCGTTATCAGTTCTAGAAGGAAGTGGGGTTGCTAGCACTGATGATATTACCTAGCTTGATAAGGAAACATCTGCTAGAACAGCGGTTGCTAACCAGTGGGCCAGGAACCACTGGTGGTCTGCGAGAAAATTTTGGTGGTCTGCAGAGAAATGTCACCCCCAAAGCAATTAATCCAGGCTGCGCGGGAACATAAGGCTTGTGTCACTTGCACTGTGAACAACATGAGGTAGTGAGGGGAGTGGGGGAAAGGGCGGAGAGGGGAACTTGCCCCACTCACTCCACGTGTCTGGCCTGGCCACCGGGCTGCAAATGTCTTTCTTTCTATCCCCTAAACTCTGCCAGAAATGAGTCTTTGGGACCCTGCAAGGCATCCTGTTCTAACAAGCTGCGCCAGTGCAACAAGTCTCACAAAGACTCATTTCTGGCGGAATTTGAGGGAAAGAAAGAAAGACTTCTTCTGCTTCTGCTGCTTTCCTTGCATGAAGCCAAAAGTCTCTCTCTCTCTCTCTCTCTCCCCCTGAGAACAGAGCTGGAGACGGTATCCTGCGATCCCAAATAAAGAATGATCAATCGGTAGGAAACTGGGGTGGGGAATCTTCCTACAGACCTTTTGGGGATTTTCTCAGGGTCTGCGGGATTTAAAATTATGAGTTTGGTGGTCCCTGAGGTCCAAAAGGTTGGCGACCCCTGTGCTAGAAGCTCAGAAAGCACCAAGGACCGCTAATTTCAAACTTGAACTACAAATATTCTTTTCTACTGATAGAAAAAGTAATATTTAAATCCAACTCTCATTCCCCTCAATATTTTATACTTATATTCAATATGGTCTTCATGAAAAGGTTATTCTTAACATGAATAATAATCTGAGGCTCAAAGAACTGACACATGGCTATTACAACACACATCCCTTAATGTGAGTTCAAACACTTAATTTTTTTTATATTTTTAGGATTTTATAAGACATTAATAGTTTTAATAGGCCAAGTTTATTAATCGTTCCCAAATGTAGTCTGAACATTGAAAGCCTATAAGGATAGATATGCTGTTTTATATGTTCATGGCAGAAAAAAGCCAAGGAATTTTATTTTTGTTATACTCTCCCTATAAGACAGTACGCATAAAACTTTCCTCTTACATCCCCCGTTTTAATTATCGCTGTTAAATAGATAACTGTATTTGCTTATATAGGGATGATCTTTTGTTTGGATACCAAAATTGGTTTCTATTTCAGCTACCCATTTAATTAAATACAGTATATGAGACTGTACTAGGGAGAAAGTAAGTGAAACTCTTTTGGCTTTTGTTGCTGGTGCATTTGCTTAATTGTTATGGAGTCTGATGTTTCCTCATTGTGGCTACAACTGTAAAATATCATTTGAAGCAGCCCATTGTGGATTTTTAAAAAGACATCCTTTGTACTGTGGAATTCCATATTAACACTTCCCTTTCCTTCATTCCATTCCACAAAATTTCCAACCGGCCTGTCACCTGGGCCTGTCACCAGGGCCCATGATCGGATTAGCACCACCCGGAAATGGGTGGGCTGTATCCAGTGGCACCATGAGAAGAATGGACCATCACTGCCCACTGTTCCACCCTTGCCAAGACAGCCTATTGACTAGAAATTGATCACTGATGACCTCGCGTCCAAAACAGAGATGGCAAGTCACCATCAACAAAAACATGCAAGCCGTAGGCCCGTGCCCCAGAGATGCAGCTGATTGTGCAAAGTGGAGTTCAATGATTCGAAAAGCGGACTCTGCCTCTGCAGGAATATGCTAGGAAGAAGACTTGCCTTTCCTTCTCTTCTGACCTTCACAAAATTATGAAGCAGACTTTTTGTCCTGACAAAACCCCTTTTTATTAGGCTAATGTGAAGTCCTATCATTCACATCCAGCAAAGTCCTGGCAAACAGTCTTTCAAGGGTGAATTACAACCACAGACTTTATCAGGCTTGGAGAGTTTGCCAGGCCGATAGCTTCCAAGTGCCACACTGTACAAGGAAATACTTGGCAAGGAGTCTCTGTGAGTCACAAACTAATCTTCATACTAATTAAATGAACCAATTGTCTCCTGCAAACACCAGTCTCCTTTCGCTCCTCTTTATTCCCTATGGGACGGGCCATTCACCGTCCACCTGTGCCTTTACTCCCGAGTCAACCCTTGTTCCTTAACTGTTCCCTTCTCCTGGCAGCTCTGCACATGTGCCCACTGGGAACAGGCTCCAGCTGTTCTTCTGACCCACTGATCTCCGACTCCGAAGGCAGCTGATAACTGTCGGATTGCCCTGGCCCCATCTCTGCCTCGGATGCAGAGCATTCATCAGAGCCTTCCTCGAACTCCAGGACTGGCCCATGTTCCTCCACAACCGCTTCACTGTCCAAGTCTGCCGCCAGCTCTGCTGGAGGGTCACAACACCTTCATTGAATTAGATTTCTTTTGGTTTGATAAACCAAGTTTTATATCATTTTCATTTTTAAGGGGAAAATGAAACTTTCTTTGGGTGGGATGTTGTAACAAAGAATCAGTTCTCCAGCTTCCAGTAAGAACAGAACCAAGGTTGGATGGATTTTGCCACACTGAGAATATTTGTCTAGGGCTATTGTTTTCAACTGACTTCCACAAAGGGGCTTTCAAAAATCCCCAGCCAGTTTAGAATTGCACACCTCTGGAATTTGCCAGGGTTGGGAAACACCGAACAATTCCTTGCCAAATTAATGTTCATAGGCTTTCATTTAACCTCACAGAACTTGGAAACATGGATTGGAGTTTATTCAGGGGTGGGATTCAACTGGTGTTACTACCAGTTCGGTGATTACATTTTGTGCGCACGTGTAATAAACCTAAAGCTGTGCCGGCCGGACAGCTGATAAGCACTGCGCATGGGTGTGCAGCATTTGAAAAATGCCTTTTTTTTACTGCTTTTTCAACCTCAGCTGTGCAACGCAAAGCAGCTGAGGTTGAAAAAGCAGGAAATAAAGGTCAGGTAAGAGCCCAGGTGGGCGGGTGGTCCAAACAGCAGCAAACACAGAACCAGTTTGGTGTTTGCTGCTCTTCAGAGCTACCAGTTCTATAGAGCTGGACAGAACCAGTAGCATCTCACCCCTGAGTTTATTGCAGACTTGGTCGACAAAATGACCTCAGATGGTCCACGATGTACTGAACAAATCACAAGGATGCATTTCATAGAGCATCACTTCCAGGGCATTCAGTGCTTCTGTAATTTGATAGTTCCAGTTTTATACAATTCAAGACAAGCCAAAGAAACAGGGATCTCTATCCTTTTTTTTTTAAATAATTAGAACTGCCCTTAAAATACAATGGGTTGTTCTCAAGATCAATCATATATGAAATATGCCTCTGCTGATCTTCAGGATTCTACCCTTCTCTCACTCCCCCGCCCCCCCCAAAAAGGTGATATAATTCAGGGTCAGATTATTCAGGGATGATGTTCCTATGCTGAAGGCAGAGGTCAGGGCTGTGCCAACTAATTAACATCTCGTCTCCTTTCTTCAGGTTGGCCTGTTCATTAACGTGCCATCCTTGTAGCTTGGCTCTTATCCTTGACAGATTCTAGAGCTTTCTGAACTTTCAATCAAACTTGTCTTTACGCCTTTACTCATAGCCTGCCCTACTAACATTATTCGACCTGCCAACTATTAGATAAGCCTCCTATTTTGCAGCCCCCAGGATATACACCCTCGAGCCCTGGAACTTTATTATGCCAGTCTACGGTGATACGTTTTCTCCAGTTTCAGAAGCCAAATCCTATTAAATGTCAACAGGTGTCAAGTAAATCAACTTCTCTGATCGTTCACTCCTTTCCCACTTTGCCAAACTCTCTGTTTATTCTATTGCCAAACCTCTGACTCATGCAGATCTCCCCCATTTCAAAGTTTGCATATTTACCTACTGCACTCTATTTGATAGTTGGAAAGGGGAATATTTATTGTATGTAGGCTTTTGTATTATATGCATATGAATAATGGAGGGAGGGAGAGAGGAGGAAGGAAAGAAGGAAGGAAGGAAGGAAGGAAGGAAGGAAGGAAGGAAGGAAGGAAGAAAGGAAGGAAGGAAGGAAGGAAATCTAGACACTTTCCTTTCCCCAACATGCAGTTCATATGCTGACTTTCTTCCAAAATATCTTGCAACCACTGAGGTTGTGGAAAAATGGCATGTAATAAATAATCAGATATTTAACTCAATGGCATCCCACAAAAGCCTACTTTCTGCACTCTTAGAGATAAGAGTGCCTTCAGACTTTCAAGAAGAGATTGGACTGCCATTTGTCAGAAATGGTGTAGGGTCTCCCACTTGGGTGGCGGGGGGTTGGACTAGATGACCTACAAGGTCCCTTCCCACTCTGATTATCTGTTATCTAAACTGCTGTCGCCTTTCATACCATTTGCATTAATTTCTTAGATACAAGTAAGGGAATAGTTGCAAAATAAACACAGACATGCACTGTCTCATTAAGCGTTCGTTATGAAATATTTCTCCTCTCGTTAAATGACTAATGCTTTATTAAAGCATGACTAATGGCAGAAGCCCAAACATTGGTCTACAGCCAGTCAAATCTGGATCAAAGAAATAAAGTCACCTGCTCAGAAGAAAGCCAGCAAGACATGATTTATTGTGTGGTCTTGGTTGAGTGACCTGGTATATGTGGCTTTGGGGGGTGGGGGGGGAAGGAAAGAAGGCATTTCATGACTTGCCTTTCCCCCAGCTGTGTGACATAATCAGAAAGGTGACACATTGTTTAGGCATTCACAAAGGCAGTGCAAGTCAATCTTTAGCTTCAGGATATTGAAGGATATTGGCGTCAGTAGAGACCTTCTAAATCAGGGGTCGCCAACCTTTTGGACCTCAGGGACCACCAAACTCATAATTTTAGATCCCAGGGACCACTAACTGGTTCTGTGGGTGTGGCCTAATTTGTGGGTGTGGCTTGGTGGTCATGTGACTGGCTGGGCCTGGCTTGTATGTAAATATTATAAATATTTATATAAATATTGAATTTTTTTATAAAAAAGAGAAACTTTTACTCAAAATCAGGCAAAGCAGGCAGATTGAGCTGCTCACAGAATCATTCAGTGATCTCTCGATCTGCCATCGGCTAGCTCGGTCTCTCAAATTTCCTTGCCGTGAGTCTGCACTAAATTTGCTTGCAAGCAAACCTAAGGTTCGGCTGTACTTAAAAGCAGAGCCAAAGATCGAAAGACTAGCTAGAAAGCAAGAAATCCAACCATTTCCTGCTTCCTAGCTAATCTAAATCTCCCGGCACAGCAGAACAGATGATGGTCGGAAAAAGAAAAAATAGAAATTTAGCAGGCAAGTTTACCGGGTAAGGAGTGAGTGGGTGGGGAGGGTTCCCGCGGGCCATGTGGGCGGAGCAGCCTTGTGTTTCTGCGCAGCCTGGATTAATTGCTGGGGGGGGTGCTCTGGGGGTGAGATTTCTCTGCGGCCCACCCAAATTTTCTCACAGCCCACCAGTGGGCTGCAGCCCACCAATTGGTGAATGGTTCTAAATAGCAATAGCGATACCGCTTAGACTTATAGACCGCTTCACAGTGCTTTTACAGCCCTCTCTAAGCGGTTTACAGAGTCAGCCTATGCCCCCAACAATTTGGGTCCCCATCTTACCAACCTCCTAGAAGGATGGAAGGCTGAGTCAACCTTAAGGAGGATGGTGGCTCACATACTGGGTTGATGATCAGCCAGCAGATAGATGGGTACCACTTTGGTGGGCACGTTAATGGGCACAGGAAAGGAGCCCTCACCTGGCCATCCTCTGGGCAATGGTGATGATACCAGCTAATCCTTTCAACCAGATGCACATTGGTGCTTCTGACACAAAGATGAGCAAGCGGCATTCTTCTTACTCTGCTCATTATAAACAGAAACAAAGTTCTGAAGGAGGAAGGGAGGATATACATCATCTATTTTTCTCAATTCTTTCCCATCTGGCACTGGGGGGAGTAACACTAGCATAACTTCGTAAGGCTTAGAAGCCCAGCTTGAACTTCCTAAAAATCTTGGCTGCAAATCCCAACGTGCTGCCTACTAGTTTTAATTCAACACAATAGTATTTAAGTAATTTAAAATTAAATCCAGATACAGGTAGTCCTCGATTAATGACCGCAATTCAGCCCAACATTTCTGTGGCTAAGCAAGATAATTGTTCAGTGACCTCTTTTTTTTGCCACAGTTGTTAAGTGAATCACTGCAGTTGTGAAGTTAGTAACTTGATTGTTAAGTGAATCTGATTCTCCACTGCTTGTTCAGAAGGTCACAAAAAGTGATCACACAATCCTGGGACACTACAACTGTCATAAACATGAGTCAGTTGCCAAATGTCCAAATTTTGATCACATGACCATGGAGATGCTGCAACAGTCAGAAGTGTGAAAAACAACCATAAGTCTCTTTTTCAAGACCACTGTAACTTTACACAAACAGTTGTAAGTTAGGACTACTTGCCAAATTTGCAGATGATACTAAGCTGGCAGGAATAGCTAACACCCAAGAAGATAGGCTCAAGATCCAGATGGACACTGGGCCATATCTTACAAAATGAAATTCAATGTAGAGAAAAGTAAAGTCCTACACTTAGGCAAGAAAAACCAAAAGTACACATATAGACAGGTTCAACAGCAGTAACTGTGAGAGGGATCTTGGAGTCTTCGTGGACAACCAGCTAAATATGAGCCAGCAGTATGCAGCAGCCACCAAAAAAGCTAATGCAATCCTAAATTGTATTAACAGAGGGATACAATCAAGATCAAGGGATGTACTAATACCACTCTATAAAGCCTTAGTAAGACCATACCTAGAGAACTGCATCCAGTTTTGGTCACTACACTATAAAAAAGATGTTGAGACTCTAGAAAAAGTACAGAGAAGAGCAACCAGGATGTTTAGGGGACTGGAGACTAAAACATATGAAGAACGGTTACAGGAACTGGGCTTGGTTAGTCTAGTGAAGAGAAGAACCAGGGGAGACATGATAGCAGTCCTCCAATATTTGAGGGGCTGCCGCAGAGAGGAAGGGGTCAAGCTATTTTTAAAGTGCCTGTAGGCCAGACAAGGAATAATGGATGGAAACTGAACAAGGAGAGATTTAACCTGGAAATAAGGAGAAACTTTCTGACAGTGAGAACAATCAACCAATGGAGCAGCTTGCCCTCAGAAGTTGTGGGAGCGCCATCAGTTGAGATTTTCAAGAAGAGATTGGACTCCCATCTGTCAGAAATGGTGTAGGGTCTCCCGCTTGGGCAGGGGGTTGGACTAGATGACCTACAAGGTCCCTTCCAACTCAGATTATCTGTTATCTATATTTTTTTCCAAGTTCAGCCTTGTAAAGGAACTGTGCCCCTTAACCTCCCAAATTTGAAAACTACTGAATATAGGTAAAACTTAAATAATGTTGGATGTTTGTAGAAACTCCCTTAACCAGAGGTGGTATTCAGCCAGTTCAGTTCAGTTCTGGCATACCAGTAGCGGAAATTTTGAGTAGTTCAGAGAACCAGCAAATACCACCTCTGGCTGGTCCCACCCACCCACTCCAGCCGTTACCTTTCCTATATTCCCTTGTTTTTTAGCTCAGCTGATTCACACGGCAGACTGGATTGTCGTACCTCAACTGAACTAAAAAAAAAACAGCACAGCTCACCGGCGTTGACATAGACGGTAGTCCTTGAGCCCTGCGCGCATGCCAAGCACCCTCTCAGAACTGGTAGGAAAAAAATTCGAAACCCACCACTGCCCTTAACTTAGGTCAGACTGTTGGTCTACCCAACTTCACATGTCTTCCTGACTTGCAGTGCACCTAGTTCTAACTGGATATTCTGAAGATTGGGACTGAAGTCTTCTGCTGTAACACCATCCATAAGGTGGTTACTCCACTGGAATCCCTGAAGACAACCCCAAATCATTGTTCCCTGTAAATATGTGTGGGGAGCACAACGAGACAGAGCTTGATTCCATGAAATCACATCCAAAAAGATGGTGGCTTCACCCACAAACACTAACCTTGGCAACGTTAAGGCGTGTGGACTTCAACTCCCAGATTTCCCCAGACAGCAAATGGAATTCTGGACGTCTTAAAGTTGCCAAGGTTGAGAAACACTGACTTAACTGTATTAGGGTGAAATTGCACAATATGAGAAACATAGAAAAATGTTATTTCTTGACTAATATGTTATTGAATTAATCCTAAATTTCATTATTCAGAAGGGAGGCCCAATGAGAGTCACTTTGTGATGAGAGTCACTTTGAGAGTCATATTTGTAGTCTGCATTTTGATCCTGAAGGAGAACTAGTTTTCTGTTGCAGTTCTGTCAGAGGCTATTTCTTCTCGAAATTTCTGCCAATTTATGCCCGTGATTTCCTCACCCTTTCATTCTGTTTGTTAACATTATTTTAGAACTGAGGCTTGCTTAAAGAATCAAAGTCTCTTTCTATTCTTTTTCATAATAGTGGGTGGGGAAAACTGTTAATTTGTTCCAAAGGTTGCATCTGTTGATTTCAGATTGAGATCCAGATATATATTGACATTTCAAAGTATTTAATTAATGAAGAAAAAGACAGCCAACTTAATTATACCTGAGAATGCAGCGGAGAGTGTATTTTAGTCTTACACTGCTGGGAACGGTAGCTAAAAGTGAACTGAACTCAAAGAATTATCAGATGTGATGTTAAAATATCAGATGTGATGTTTTTTTCCCATTTGTGAGCCAGATGTCCTAATTAGTTAAAGGCAATTCAAATAACTGATACCAGAATGATATTTTGTAAATGTAATTAAAAGAAAATATGTTTTCACTTAACACCTCATGTAAAATTACGTTATTTACTATTTTTCTTTCACTTTGCAGAAAGAGAATGCAATTTCTTTACTTGTGTATTAAAATACATTCTTTTAAAAGCAATTTTGCCTTTAGTGAGAAAAGTCCAATGTCTTATAAAGTATCTTAACACAAGGGCAGCTTAATACCATTTTAAATGGCTTCAATGAAATCTTGCATATTTACACAAACGTGATTACAATCTTTAATGCACATTTATACATAAATATGCTTATATACATGTTTAAACTAAAATGTATATAAGAAGCAATACTGAAATTTTAAAAACTGGTCTTTCTCTTCGTATCCTATGTCTGCTTATTTAGCAGTTAATTCCAATGAATTAGTTATAATTTATTTCCTTCTAAAGCAGGGGTCTCAAACTCAATTTACCTGGGGGCCACTGGAGGCAGAGTCTGGGTGTGGCTGGGCCGCATAAGGGATTCCACAAAAAATGTTGTTAAAAAAATGTCGGGATGCCCCTGTGCTCAACAAAGAAATACTGCGTCTCCCACCTTTGCTGAAATTGTCTGTGCTCGTCACCTATCTTTCTCTTCACTGCAGGCTTTGACAAAGACATGATGAGGGTGTGACAAAATTTAGTTTATTCCACTTGGCGTCGCTCTTGTTCCACATTTCATAGAAGTATTTAGCTAGCTAGTGACGCATGGAAAACGTCTCGATGCGTGACATCATTTCCTCTTCTACTTGTCACAACAGCGCGGTGGATGATGAACAGTGTGGTAGCAGTCGCCTTTCTCTGCATTTGATCGTGGCATTTGTTGATGGTAGAAAGTACTGGAATGGCGACCACAAAAAAAGGCGACTGCTACCAGACTGTTCATCATCCGTCACACTGTTGTTACAAGCGTAGTGTGCATGAAGTCGGTGTAGCTTAGCCTAGAACCGAATGTCAGCCACGACAAGGAACGGCGGGCGGGACTTCCTTCAGAGGTCCATTCTCCCTGAGGGCCGCACTAATATTATACTTTCATATCACGGTGGGGGCCACAGGATATCGTCCTGCGGGCCGCAATTGGCCCGCGGGCTGAGAGAATGAGACCTCTGTTCTAAAGCAACATACTTAGGACTGCATGGTAAATGTGTTTTTTTGGATGCACATTTCCCCCAATTTTACTGAATCTATAACCAAATTGTGTTTAGTTTTCATGGAAGACAAAAATATATGTTTTTTTTTCAATATTTCCTGCTTTGATGTGTTATCACAGGTCCTTGTTTATCATTTCCCTAATATGTAGTTATTTAAGATCAAACCGTGGATTACAATGATGCATGTGTTTAGATTGTTAAATTCAGTAGAAATTTTTTTTTCAAAATTTATGTGGGTATTTTGTGTTTCTTTGTCTCTATTAGGGGTTAAGAAAAAAAGCAATAAATGGTTAATAATGCTATAATAAGAGGGAGGAAATGCTGGAAAACCTGGGCATGTTTTTTTAAAAATAAAATCTTTGCCTAGTGCCAGAAAGACATTAGATTTAGTGCCGTGAGCTTCAGGGAGGAAAATCCAGGTAAATGATTCAGCCTCCCAAGTGGTATAGTTCAGTATGGCTTTCAAATGGGAAGCTGAATGGAGATAAACTGAACAATAATTGAATTCATCTCTCAAACTGGTAAGACATACAGGCTGATCATACAGTTAGGGAAACTGTTCGTGCTTTCACATGGTGAATTAGTGCTCATTCAAAAATTATTTCATATTTTATAAAATATTGGGGGAAAAAAGATGACAATAAAGTCCTAGATCTACCCCATATGTTTTAATTTTATAGTGCAGGAATTGGGTATGTCTAGTCTAATGGAAAGAAGGACTAGGAGGTGACATGATAGCAGTGTTCCAATATTTGAGGGGCTCCTACAAAGACAAGAGGTCAAACTATTTTCCAAAACACCAAAAAGGCAAGATAAGAAACAATTGTTGGAAACTAAACAAGGAGAGAAGCAATGTAGAATTAAGGAGAAATTTCCTAATATTGAGAGCAATCAACAGCAGAATAGGTTGCCTTCAGAAGTTGTGAGTGCTCCATCACTGGAGGCTTTCAAAAAGAGACTAGACAACCACTTGTCTGAAATAATAGGGCCTCCTGCTTGAGCAGGGAGTTGGACTAGAAGACCTCTAAGGTCCCTTCCAACTCTATTATTCTATGTTATTATTCTATTAATCCTACTGGCTTCAGAGAAGCAAAACTGATTCTGGACATCCTAAATATAAACATCCTAAATATCATCACCATCTTTATCATCATTGTCACCATCTAATAGGACATTTCTAATCCCTAATAAACCCAGAAGTCAGTATAACAAATTAGAGAGTTCTGTTTGGATTGTAGGAGAAATGTTAGGAATTCCTTCACAACAGCGTAACAAAGTCAGCGTCTAGAAGACAGATAAATTATCATGATGCCCATGATAAGCAATACAAGAAGACAGAAAGTAGCCAGAGTTTTTTTAGTAATCACTTATGAATCAAGGTCTGTTTTTTCAAGGTCAATTTCATCTCTGGACAAGACATTTAAAAGAGTTTTCTCAGTGATGAACTGTACTGAGCATTTTGCTTGTCAGAACTCTAAGCAATGGTTCAGTGTTCAGCAAATTTGGGAGAACCAAAATTATTTGATGTGACCAAACTTGTTCTCCTGTTATAGCTCATGATTAAAGCATTTTTAAAAACCACAATTAAAAAAACCAACAACTAAAAAAAAACCCTAATCCTCTATCCGGCTGACTCATACCAGCTGTTAAATAACTAGATATTTAAGTAAAGCTGAACACCAGCTATAATTAAAACCTATAATATAAAATAACTGTTCCCTTCCTGCATGGATTGTTGTGTCTACCATAGTTTGATTGATGCCAACAAATGTATTGGATGTTCCTGGATGGTTTTGACCAGGGGTCCACAAACTTGCCAACTTTAAGACTTGTGGACTTCAACTCCCAGAATCTGGAAGTTGAAGTCCACAAGTCTTAAAGTTGCCAAGTTTGGAGGCCTCTGGTTCTGACTAATGGTGGACAATGGTTTTAACAGTGGCCTTATGCATCATAGAAAGGCATGGAAACGAATACTTTATTTGGAATCAATATCATTTGCCCCAAGTGTTCCACATGAAAAACTACTGAGATAGGCTAAGGGAGTGATCCAAACCAAACCATGGGTGAAGGTAGATTTGAATCTTGGTCTTCCAATCCATATCTAATATCTAAAAGCTTGTCATACACTGGCTGTCTATAATATTTCATATACTTACGAAATATGTATATAAAATATAAAACAAATGCAAGGTGCTTCTTTTCTACAGAATTATTAATCTTATTCAGACATTACCAGTGCGTATTAGTTACTTCAGTGTTGAATTAATCATAAGATTCAATATGAGTTGATCACTAGGACCAAAGGTTTATTCTTTCAAGATTTGGGGCTTGTGCTGGAGCCCATCATCAAAGAATTTCTCCCTCTCCAGAATATTTCAAGCATGAGCCCAAAAGTTTGGAAGAATAAACTTTTGGTCCCAGTGACCGACTCAGTTTGGATCCTACAACATTATCCTGGGACGTGTATATTTTCCTTCACTCATGAATTAGTGTATTATTGGAGCTAGGATTGGTGCCATAACCATCACTGACACAACCTAACTGACATTTCCTAAGTGTCATTTCCCCCTATTTTTCTACATCAATATTTGGGTGGGAATTTGACCTAATTTTGTTTCGTCTAGAACAAGGGTCTTCAAACTTGGCAAGTTTAAGACTTGTGCACTTCAACTCCCAGAATTCCTCTCCAGTCATTTTAGCTCAGGAATTCTGGGAGTTGAAGTCGACAAGTCTTATACATGCCAAGTTTGAAGGTTCTTGATTTAAGTTATACTGTACTATTAATGCAGTCTTGGCTGCATTTCCTCTTCTCCACATTATACCCCAGGTAATGCCAATCTGAGTTTCTTCCTAATGTTTTCTTTGTTTTCCCCAGGCTTAAATCATGTTCGTTATATGTTGTTGATGCTCTCTGCTCCCCTCCATGGTCAACTCTATGGTTCTCTACATTAAAGTTAACAAACAGCATTTTGAATTGGGCCTGGAAGCTTCGTAAAATATGACATCATTACCAGTAGGATTCTCCCTGTCTGATCATCAGTGTAGCTGCAGTGTTTTCTGACCAGCTGAGCTTCATGGAGTGTGTTTATTTGTAGAACTGGGGAGGATTCTGCATAGTAGCCATGATTAAACTGGTCCCCCTAAAGTTCAGGGCTTGGCTTTTGTTTCCCATCCTTCACTGGTATCCTTCACAGTCACTGGCTCTGACTCACCTTCTTTGCCCGCTGGTGATCCACCTTCCTGGAGGCATGAGCAATTCTATCTACTCCAATGCACAGCTCACAGTGGGATCTTTTGGCAGCCTCATGATGGGTAGAAAAGCAAAGCAGCAGATTTCTTGTTCCCTCTTTTCTTGCATCCAATCTCCATTACAGTTTCTCCATTGCAGCAAATCTTCCAGATCAGAGGTCTCCAAACTTGGCAACTTTAAGACTTGTGGACTTCAACTCCCAGAATTCCTCAGCCAGCATAGCTGCTTTCTGAACAAGTTGTATCTCCTGCATTATCTTCAGTGTAGAACACCTTGCTATAATCCCAACATGAGGGGACAAAGGCATGAGTGACTTGAGTAGAGAATTAGGGGCATACACAGCAAGGTATTGGGCAAAAGCCCTCCAGGTCATGAATGCCATTTCCTGCAAATCCAGGAAGACTCCAAGTTACATTTAAGATTTGTCTATGGAAATGCAACCCCATCAATGTCGAGAAATCTCCAGACTTAAAGGTCCCTTGAATCTACAGCCTCTCAGTCCTGCTAGGATCTTTTCTTTCCTTTTATGCTGGCCTATGGTAATTTAGAGTTCACAAGAGGATGAAGTTTGAATATATATTGCATATATATTTCTTTATTTTATTATCTTTCCTAGGGAAAGTTTTCTTCCTCACTTCATTTCTTAATAAACTTTTTTTTTGAACCACATGATTTTACATTTTCTGGTCACCTGAGGCCATTTTGGAGAAGCCAAGTTTGTTTAGAAAGCATCCACCCGTCACTCCAAGTGTTGAAATTTTAATTCTTTGATTCCCAGAGAGGATGGGTGGAGAAAATACCATCATATAATTTCCCATATCTTGAACACACAAAAGGTCCGAACAGCATAAAGCTCCATTTCCCTGTTACTTTAGAATGCTATATTTAATGGAGAGGTTCAACTAGAGGGATGAACCGAAAGAACGGTCAAGTGTGGGAAATCAAGAGTCCAGGCAGTTCAAATGAATATAAAAGATTATTGCAAACTGAAGCTCTTTCCAAGAATCTGAACGACTAACAGTTCAAAGCAAACTGATGGTAGGTAAGAGTCAACCAAATTCAAGGTGGGCTAGACTTAGATCTCTTGTCTGGAGGGCTGGAGACTGATGACCCCTCCATCAAGCTCAGCCTGGTCATCTCCTACAAGAACGTAAGAACAGTGCTCTGGCTCAGGTTAGTCCAGCTTGGTTTGCCATTTTGCTTCTCACAATGGCTGACAATATACTACTAAGTAGCTTGGAAGAAGCAGCTGGAGATACACCCTTTGTTGTTCCCCTGCTCCTGGTTTACTGGCACCCTGACCCCAACCAAACCTGATGCTAATCCTTCAGACTAATAGCATGTGATAGACCTATTATCAATGCATTTTTTTAAAATCTTTTTTAAAACCTTGCTTTATGGCATGAATTTCACATGTTATTATATACTTTGTGAAGAAGTATCTTTGTTTATTTGTTCTAAATCTCCATCCAACCAAGCTTCATTGGATCATGTCTGATCCTAGTGTTTTGAAAAAGGGAGAAAAATATTTCCTTTTTCACAATCCTTTTTCACACTTCCTCTACAGTACACAATTTAATATATAATTCAATCATTCCTTTTCAATCACCTGTTTTCTTTCAGGCTAAAGGGCTCAGATGTTCCAGCTTCTTTTTAATAGCGCAAGTTCATCTGCTTACTTCTAAAATTAAAACAAAAATAAAGAACAAGTTTAAAAGTGCTGGTTGGTTCCATTACAGATCTGTAGTCCTTCACTTTTGGCTTTCTTCCTACTAGCCAATCTTAAGAGAAAAAGCAATGGTCAGCTATTTTCATATAAGTATTTTTGCCAAGAATATAGTTGTGTCCAAGAAATCATCAGAATTAAGTTTACTCAGTTGTGATAGAAGAAAATGTTTTATGTTAAGTGTGCATCTTTTTCAAATCAACTAAGGATGGCTGGATTCTGTAAGGATTATTATATAAATCATTATAGTAAGATTCATTTTATCCTCTTTATACAAAAATAAAGGTGAGGCAGGTACAAACGGAGACAATGAGATAACTGCAAACATTAGGTGGCATCTAAATTTAATCAATAATAATATTTAAATAATATAGGCACCAGTTCACTGCATGAAATAAACCAAGTAATATACAGCAGTTATAACTGAAGATCTTGGATACAACAATAAAACAAACAGTTGAGTCACCAAAATGGAAGATTAGGTTGGAAAATATGATCAGTTTGCTAAGATCAGGTGCAAGCATGCTAAAACAGACAAATAAAAGAAGCTAAAGAACAAGATCAAAGAATGTCTGATCAAGAAATATCGTCTAGAAACAAGGAAGATCAAGGAAGCACTAGAAATAATAAATCAGCAAATAATAACCATAGCCAAGAAAATCAGCAGAAATGAAGCTCAAATTGTAGTCTACAAGCAGACTCTCCAATCAAAAATGTTTCTACCAATTCAGCAATGGAGAGACTGCAATGAACCAGTCAGCACATGACAAAGAAAAAATAGTACAGTTCTGGGTGCAGCTAAGGGACAACCCAAAGAAATACAACAAGAATGCAGCTTGGAAAAGGGAAAATAAAGTAGAAATGAAAGAATTTGTAGTAACAGCAGAAATGATGGAGAAAGGGACAAAGAGGATCAAGAATTGCTCAGCCTAGATGAAGACAAACTGCACGTCTTTTGGATGAAACCTCAAAACCCACTCATTGCCAAGTAGTTTCACTTACTGCAAGGAAGTGAAATCAATAATTGATTAACACCTGGGAAAAAAAACCCTACCTAACAATGTAAGCTCCCACAAAACAGGCAGCCCCAGGCAACTATAGGCCAATTATCTGGCTACCAACAACTTTCAATTGCTACTGGTGTTGTAGCTAATGCAGTCCAACAACATTTAGTTGAAAACTAGCAAGCAAAGCAGATAGAAATAGCAACAGCACTTAGACTTAAAGCACTTCACAGTGCTTTACAGCTGTCTCTAAGCAGTTTACAGAGTCAGCCTATTGGCCCCAACGATCTGGGTCCTCATTTTACCCACCTCGGAAGGGTGGAAGGCTGAGTCAACCTTGATGACAACAAGACCTGGCAAAGGCTAAGGAAGGGAAAGTTGAAAAAGAGACAGAGGGGCTAATTCTGGTTGCACAAGAGCAAGCAGAGAACAAAGGCATAGAAAGCCAAAATTGAGAAGACGGCAACAGATAGGATAGGCCATCTCTGCAAAGAAGTTGAAAGAAACAGTGGACCATCCAATTAGTTGCTGCAAGAGCACACAGACTGACTACAAACAGCAGCATGACAAAATAGCAACAATGGTGCATTGGAATATCCGCAAGAAATACCACTTGCCTGCAAGCAGGAACTGGTGGGACCACAAAATAAACAAAGTAATAGATAGACAAGCAAACAATAGACAAATATCCGCTGCCACCACACACACACACACACATACATACACCAGACTTAAGAATTGTTGATAAAAAACCAAAAAAAGTGTGTGTGAACATTGCAATATTTTGAAACAGTAGAATAAGGGGGGAAATGAGAAAAATCACAAAATACAAAGATCTTCAAAATAGAAGCAGAACAACTGTGGTAAAAGAAAACAAAAATAGTACCAACAGTAATAGGCACTTTGGTTTTAATCTCAGAACAACTGAAGCACCGCTTGAATACCACGGACATTGATAAAATAACCATCATTCAATTGTAAAAGGTAGCTTTACTTGAACAGCTCACTTCTTGTGACAATAACTTTAATATTATTAAATCACAACATCTGTCTATCCCACATCCTTGGGAAGGCCTCAATAGCTGGACAAAAATGCCAGATCCAGTCTCCACATCTGGTTGACTATGCTACCAACCATAATAATGCAAAAGCTCTTCGGTTCTGTCACCAGCCCCTTTGAAGAACGTCGGATGGCTACAGCGACCTGACTGTGAAGCAAAAGAAGCAGACAGAAAATATCAAACCAGGATTCTTTTCAGCTACTTCATAAGTAGGTGGAGAGAGGTCTTTGGTCCTACCTAACATTCACGGTGATTGTGTATGAAAATGGCCTCCCCTAGGCTCTGGAGGCTCTCTGGAAGCCAGAAAAAGACCCATTTCCAACTTCTGGAAGGCCCAATTTTCTCCCTCCCAGAGCCTCTGCCCAGATCCTGCATTGAAAATGGGCCACACTGAGACTCCTGGAGGGGAGGGGCATGGTGGGCGGGGCCAACCGGTCAGTTCAAATACTGGCTTGGCGAACCAGATGCAAATGTAACATCCGGTTCGCCCAAACCGGTCTGAACCAGTAGAATCCCACCCCTGCCTTTGGTGTATTAATAAATATATACTAACAACTCTTAAACCATTTTTCACCTCTCATGACAGCATTATATTCTCTATCCACAAATTGGGGAAGTTCTCTCATTTTCCAATTATTTTCTTTCACATCCAGACCCTCTTATCTAAACCTGCTCCCTTGGCTTTGATCTATTGTGGCTTCCTTCCACTTAGCTTTGGAAAATAGTCCTCCCATTCCTAAATGGCGTATTGCTTTCACATTTTAAGACCATAGAGAGGCAACTTTTAAAAAGAAGGTGGTGGGAGAGCGCTTCACCTCTGCACAAGACAAAAAGATAGGCACCCAGCTAGAGATGGATTCGTAGAAAATGCTTGGAGGTTTAAGAATTCCTCTGAACTTTTCAGCACAAAGGCCTGCTCAGTTTTATGAAGACAAAGGATTTACCAAAGGATGATCCAGTTCTTGAATGTTAAGTGACTGCTATAATAATTGACAAAAGAAATGCAGGTAAGAGCTGCCTTCAAGCTAGCTTCTCATACAATAAATTACTGCAGACATTCAGGCTGCAACAATTCTAAACTCTCTTACCAGAGAGTTGCTCCCTTTAAATGCAGTGAGACTTACTTCTGAATAACTCTGATAAAACTGCACTGCATGGCCTATATTGCCACTGCCTTCAACTCACAAACATACCTATTTATCTACTGAAGAAAAAAAAAAGATGCCTTGCTAATCACAGGGGCATGTTCCGTGACTTGAGGTTGTTTGCTTCCATCTACTCCAGGGGTGTCAAACCCAAGGCCCATAGACCGAATCCGGGCTATGGAGTGCTTAGATCTGGCCCATGGGTCCACCCTGGAAACAGTGAAGGACCGGTCCGTGGTGCTTCTGCCCATGAAAACAGAGCTCCATTTTTGCTGGCAGAGGGCTGCAGGACATCGAACTGGCCACGTCCACCCTAGCCACGCCCACTCAAGGCCCCCAAGGTCAAACACAGCCCTGATGCGGCCCTCTATGAAATTGAGTTTGAAACCCCTGATCTACTCTTTCATTATAAAGAGTTTTTTTTAATGTTTATTCTGCGGTCTTTTATATCATCCTGTCTATGTCATCATCCCTTTCCATCATTTCTGGCCTCAGTCTGGAAAAACAGCCAACATTCAGTGGTGGGCTTATTTGTATATGAACACCTAGAACATTGTAATAATACTACAGTGCTAACAGAAGCAGCAGTAGTTGTAATTGTAGTAGAAGAAATAACTATATGTGACTTCATCACAACTTATTACCAAGAGAGACGGAGGGATAATATCTGGATGACATAAGAGTGCTAATCTGGATTTACTAGCCATCTGACATCCTTCCAAGGGGCTGGTGACATAGTTTAAGAGATTTTGCATTATTATGGTTCATAGCAGAATAACAGAGTTGGAATGGACTTTGGAGGCCTAGTCCAATCCCCTGAAAAAGCAGGAAACCCTGTACCAGGAGTCTCCAAACTTGGCAATTTTAAGGCTTGTGGACTTCACCTCCTAGAATTCCTCAGTCAGCCATGCTGGCTGGAGAATTCTGGGAGTTGAAGTCCAGAAGTCTTAAAGTTGCCAAGTTTGGAGACCTCTGCCCTGTACCATTTCAGACAAATGGTTTTCCGATCTCTTCTTAAAAACCTCCAGTTTTTGAGCATCCACAACTTCTGAAGGCAAGTCGTTCCACTGATTAATTGTTCTACTTCTACGGAAATTTCTCCTTGGTTCTAGGTTGTTTCTCTCCTTTATTAGTTTCCATCCATTGCTGCTTTTTCTGCCTTCGGGTGCTTTGGAGAATAGGTGGACTACTACTACTTTTGAAAAGACTCTTTGTGAAAGCAGGATGTACCTTCAGGCTGAAAAGAACATTTTATGCATCAGAGTAGTCTCTAGGCTGAAGAAGATTTTGTCCTAATATGCTAAACTCTGGGGCCTTTGCTTGCTACTAAGTTATAGCACTCTGGGCCTGTCCTTATGCAGGCAGAAAAGCAATGCCAACATGAATTTCTAGCACACACACACACCCCTGCTGCTGCCATGGTCTATGTGTATCTTGCCTCCACTGTCTGCTCTCTGTCCTTGTCAGCCATCCACCTTCCTTCCAAGTGAGCTTCATGGATTTTCCATAGCTTGAGGCTGTCTTGGACAGCGTCGAAATAAGGCAGAAATGATGACTCGAAGCTGGCACAGGTAAAAATGACTTAACTCTGTCTTACGTATGAGCTGGGGATAAAATGAAGGCAACAACACGGGGACCTGGCAGGAACATCGCCAGGGCATGTTCGTGTTGCGGTTAGATGCAAGTGAGGACACAGTTTTTCATAAAATGCAGCAAGGCTTTTTTGTTGTTGTTGTTTTGTTAAGCATTTGATCCACAGGCTGTTTCTATAGAGTTTCTACTGTTTCGGGAGCTCTCTGAAAAATTAACTTGACATCTCATCTGATCGAGCCTGCGGTTTTTGTTGCCTTGCAAATTGAATCCGTGCCTCTTTGCACAGATTCACACAGCTTTCCCCAACCTGGACCCTTTCAGATAGAACCATAACTCCCCGATTTTCCAACCAGTAGGGCGCCAGAAGTTTTAATCCCAACACATTGGAGGGTAATGAGATGGACAGAGCTGCCCTAATATCCAGCTTCCAAAAACATCTATAGGCTTTTAAAGTTTGGCTTTAAGTTTGCATACTTCAAACTTCTGATTAAAACTGAAATAGGCCCCGCTAGGACTACAACACCTGTCAATCTCTCTAATTCTTTTCTGCCTTCCTTGCTGCCAATTGGATAAATTGGCAAAGGCAATAGCACTTAGACTTATATACTGCTTCACAGTGATTTACAGACCTCTCTAAGCAGTTTACAGAGTCAGCATATTGCCTCCAACAATCTGGGTCCTCATTTTACCCACCTCAGAAGGCTGGAAGCCTGGTGAGATTCGAATTGCCAAATTGCAGGCAGTCAGCAGTCAGCAGAAGCAGCCTATAGTACTGCACTCCAACCAGTGCATCTCCATGGCTCATAAATTATATGAAGAATTGCCAATTTAAAGTATTTTTTTAAGTTAGCTTAAAAAAACTTTGGTGTCATGCCCCTGTTAGAATCTGACTCCGAGGGAGAGGAGGAACAGCTGACAGGGAGTGGGAATGTGGCTCTGGAGGTTGTGGAGGAAACTGGGGAAGGGCACAGTCCAGTTGGGCATTCAGAGGAAGACCCAGGCCCATCCCCTCTTCATCCTAGGGATGCAGGGAGGAACAGATAAGGGAGAAACATGAATGGCGTGGTCTATGGGTGAGGAAAGAGCCTTGATCCCCTTCATGAGCTGCAAGGACTGTAAGGACTGTTTAAAAGGACAAACTGTGCATGGGCCAGTGCTGGAACCAAAGCGTGAAAATATTTCTAGTCTGTCAGTTCTTATCTGAATTCTGCCATCCTTCCCAGTATGTGTATTTCGATATCTGTGGACGTGTTCAAGCCTTTATCCTGACTTGTCTTTTCAGTCACTAATTCTTCAATGTGGTTTGTGTTGTTGTTGTTTTTCTATTTATAATTTATATGTATTTTGAGTTTGAACAGAAGTGCTTCCTTTTTGCAACTGTTTGTGGGGGAGTTTTTTCTCCAGTCAATGATAACTGGACATTTAAAGCCAAGTTGAAGTTCACCTGTTTTTGTGACTTTGTTTCTTTTGTATTCCACCCTGGGTCATCACACTTGGTCTGTGCAACCTCCAAAAACCTTACAATAATTATGTGGTTTGGAATAAGGGAAATGTGTTAAAATTTTGAACTGATTAGAAAAAGGAATTGGAAAAATTCGTTTGGCATTTTGCTATTCCCTTAAAAACAATTTTATTTTGGAAATGAACCTATGAAGTCTATTCTGAATATGAACAGAAGCATTCTCACCTTTTGTATTTGAAGATCTGATGTTCCCACCCGAGCAGGAAAAAAAATTAGGATGATTGAAAGCTAATTTGGAATTTTTAAATATGCGCAACTCTTCACAGCTGAAATTTGGAACTCATGCCTTCTGTGATCTATTTGTCATCAGCTTGTCTTATTTTTTTTACAAATCTTTGCCAGTATCACCATATGGTGGCCCCAAATAAGCACCCCATATATGCATAAATTTCAATGGCAAAAGGCCACTGAATGACATACTGACGTATACTATGACTAGCCATAAAGGGAGGGGTATGCTTTGTTGTGTGTTTTTTAAACTAGGATTTAATACATGTAGTCCTTGCCCTACGACCACAATTGAGCTCAACATTTTTGTCACTAAGCGAGACAGTGGTCAAGTAGATTTTATCCCATTTTACGAACTTTCTTGCCACAGTTGTGAAGTGAATAACTGCAATTGTTAACAGTTGTTCAGTGAAGCTGGCTTCCCCATTGATTCTGCTTGTCAGAAGGCCACAAAGGTGATCACATGACCCCAAGAGACTGCAACCATCATAAATACGAGTCAGTTGTCAAATGTTTGAATAGTGATCACATGCCCATGGGGATGCTGCAATGGTTGCAAGTGTGAAAAACAGTAATAAGTCACTTTTCTTCGGTGCTGTTGTAACTTCAGTCAGTCACTAATTGAACTGTTGTAAGTCAAGGACTATCTAAATGGCTGGACATGCACATAATTACAAGAGCTCCATTTATTGTTCTGACTTTGAATTTTTGTCCTTTTCTTTTCTACAACAAAATGCTCCTTGTTCCTCAGCATGGCTACGGCAAAGCAGGGAAGGGGGCTATCCATAGTATAAGGCCTAGACCCATGATGGTGAACCTATGGCACGCGTGCCACAGGTGGCACACAGAGCCATTTGTGCCAGCACCCAAGCTGCAGGCAAACTTATCTCACTACGCATGTGCGCGCCTCACAGCTGATTTTGGGCCGGTTTGAGGCCTTTTTTGGCCTTCCAAAGGCTTCTGCAGGCTTCTGCAAGCTTTGTAGGCCGAAATCTAGCCCCGATATATCACATCTAGTTTTTTTGGAAAAATAGCACATGCATGCATAGGGACATGGAGGGCGCTCACTGCCTTCTGCGTGCTGGCACGCGAGTGCAAGCATGCAAGCGCGCACACAATTTTTGGCACAGGAGCCCAAAAAAGTTAGCCACCACTGGCCTAGACCTACAATGATCTATTTGCACCACTAATTTCAATCCCCCCCCCGCCCCCAGCATCTTAATCCATCAACAAGTATGGCTCATTCAGTCATTTTCTATACTAAACAGTTGACCTAAATACCTTCATAGAACTCCTGCAAGAAGAAGAAGAAAAAAACCTACCAAGCAGGAAAAATTACTGTACCGTATTATTTTACTTCTCTGTTGTTGGTTTTCTTTTTAATCTCCATTACGTTGTTCAATCTTTTTGAAAACCCAAATGTTTTTCTTTTCATCTTTCCTCTTGCTCACAAGGTGGGATTTTTGTCGTCATTGTTTGGAAGGAGGTTGGTTCATTTTCTTTGTCTTTTTGCCTTCCTGGCTGCTCCTGACAGCAGACACACCAAGATAATGCTGTTTTGTCTCATATTATTTTCCAAACCATTGATGACTTAAATAGCCTGACATCTGGGATTACAGTTAATCTTTATGATACAGAGTCCTGCATTAGATAGTAATTCTCCTACAGAACCAGTCTCAGCATTGGACAGAACGGGCATCTCATACAAGGTATCCTTAAAAGTCAACTAATGATTCAATTTTTACAGCTGGAAATGAGACAGTTGTTTCGGGTGCCAAATTTAACTTGAACATGTTGAATACAAAAGGCATTTGCTCCTCCATCCCCCCCCCCAAAAAAAACCACCTTCTTGAACCAGCTTCAAAGGCGCTATTTGAAGTTTGCTACAATTTGTTAGATGGAAATTAGATCAGGAACAGATAACCTGGGGATTAATAGTATATTTAAAATGTTGAGAGCGTGCTGTGAACAACATCACAAAATGGCTGCTACGGGAGAGCTATCTTGTTTGTTTGTAAAATGGATGCTCTGGGGATCATTGTCAGTGGGAAAAATACCTATTTATAAAGAAATGAAGTACTGATATAGTGTTCTGGCAACAGTGTACCAGTCAGGACATCTTCTATCACCTCTCCCTCTCCCTCTCTCTGTGTAGGTGAACATACTTCCAAATTCCACCCATTATTTGTATTCTCTAAGAATTCCCATGAAGAGGGCCTGCGTGAGGCCTAGCGGAGCCCTTCTGCAGCATGCCTACTCTCTTCCCCCAGCCCTTTCCTTAAAAAGTATCTAATCAGAAAAATATTGTAAAAAACAGGGGGGGGGGGATCGCATGTGCATGTGCAGACATGCAGCACGGGGGGGTGTTGCATGCACATGCGCAGGGGGCGTGGGCGGGCCAGCATGCATTGCCTTCTGGGTGCTGGCACGCAAGCACCTGCGAACCAGTGTGCGAGAAATTATCGGCATGGGACCTGAAAAAGGCTAGTCACCACTGGGATAGCAGTATTTTTTCTCTTAACAGAAGCACAAAGACAAATGTATGAGTCCATCTTTCATCTAAATAATAATATAAATAATAATAAAATAATTCGAAATAAATTTCATCTAAATAAATTCCCTTCCATTTGATGATTCTGGTCAAGCAATAGAAAAGTACTAAGAAAACTCACATGCACTACCGAACACTTTAATTCAGAGATGTTGCAGTATAGAGTTTTATTTTTTCACCTTTATGGTTCCATGTATCATCATGTATGTTTGGCTTTATTGGCACCACCTTCCTGAGTTTATTTTTAACCTGGGTACTAGTAGTACAGTGGATCATCTGACAAAATAGTTCCCCCTTACTGGGATTTCTTCACGTACCTGCCAATGCAGGTGTTAAAAGAGGTGGCGGAAGACAAAAAAGCAAGTTACCTAATTATAGATGACAACAATTCTAGATTTTTCTGAGATAACAAAGCTATGGCTCTCATACCTTGTGATATATTGACCTGTTCACATATATTGCTATAATGCTTCATGAGATTAGCCCAAAATATTTTATGTAGCATAATAGAACAGGTTGGGAAAAATTACTTCCTCAACATCAAAGTGAATGAAGCATACAACAAAGGGGTAAGATGAGGACTTCTCATCAACTACAACTTTCTTGTTGTGTGTGAGTACACTGAGATCTTATGCACTGGAGACAAATTCTTTGTGTGTCCAATCACACTTGGCCATAAAGAATTCTAGTCTAGTCCATTTATAGGCGGCTGTTACGTATAAGTTGGGTTGACAAAATCAAAAATGAGGTGATAAGCCACTTGGGAAAGCCAAGGGAAATCATCAAAAACATAAAAAAGTGAAAGTTAGAATATTTTGGACATGGAATGCGACACCCAAAAAAATACAGCATATCTCACTTAATCCTCCAAGAAAAGATTGAAGGCAAACGAGGTCCAGGAAGAAGAACACCATGGATTCAAAATCTAAGGGACTGTGGTTTGGACAAAGTATCTCATCAGCACACCAAATACAGATAGTCCTCAACCTACGACCACAACTAAGCTCATAATTTCTGATGCTAAGCTACACATTTGTTAAGTAGGTTTTGCAACGATTTTATGAGCTTTCTTGCCATGTTTGTTAAATGAATTGCTGCAGCTCTTCAATTAGTAATATAGTTGTTAAGTGAATCTGGCTTCCCCATTGAGTTTGCTCGTCAAAAGGTCGCAAAAGGGGATCATTTATGATCCCAACTGTCATAAATATGAATCAATTGCCAAGCATCTGAATTTTAATCATATGATCATAAGGATGCTGCAATGTTCATAACTGTAAAACATGGTCATAAGTATTTTTTAGTGCCGTTATAATTTTGAACAGTCACTGAATGAACTGTTGTAAGTCAAGGACTACTGTATTCCTTTGCAGCCCATGATTACTTTTAATTTTTCAATGTGGCCCTTTCCCTCTACAAGTTGTGCCTAATTCGTAGTGCTCCAGAGGGTTATTATGACCTAGCATTCTCAAGAGCTGGTAGAGCACAAGGCAGTGGGGAAGAAGATATGAGGATGACACAGGTTGGCTTATTAATTATTTATTATATTATTTCTTATTTCTGGTAAGGAATACTACTATATTTGTTTTTTAATACTTTTAATCTGTATGCAATAAAGAGGAATTATAAACCATTCGGAGCTGGGCCAGCAGGATTGGCATACAAGCTGAAGTAAATAAATAATGTAGAAATATATATCCCTTTGTTCTGTGTGGATTTTGTTTCTTCAAATGGAAATTAGACTCTGGGTGAGCCTGAAGCGGTGAGTGTGTGCACAACAAAGCAGCAAACAAAAGTAGCAGAGGGGTAGAAATCTTAACTCCATATCTATTTTCTGTGTAGGCAGGGCCAAGAGGCCACCTAAGCAATATTAACCTCAAAGCAAGGGAAAAAAATTGCTGACAAAGCAAGTTCGCGTTAGAATTATTATTATTATTATTATTATACTGACGAAGGGAACATGTTCTTTAGGTATCATTATGCTTCACTCACCGCAATGCCAGTGTTTGCCAATTGGCTCTTTGTCCCAATTAATTAAATAAAAAGGATTGTATCTGAGGATTTTAAGGTTTCGGGAGCAATGTCCTATACATTTTTAATCAGATAACATTTACAGAAATGCATCTCCACAGCTGTATGGAGATGTTTGCCTGACCATAATATTTCTGTTAACAGGAGTTAATGAATGTCATAAATCTGCACTACGACCACACAGCTAGCTTGATCAAGCTTTCTTCACTTATAACATAGTTCTTCACTTAGGTTGTCAAAGATCAGAGGAATTATCACAGATAACCATGGATACTATCAAGCTGGAGCTCACCATCTTTACCTAACATATAGTAGATGGCTCGAGAAACATTTGATACATAATCTTCCATATCTATCTTTCTTCAGATTTTGTGATGGGGTTTGTAATGAATACAATTGATACAAAACATCTATAAGTAATCCTTGACTTATAGTCATTCTTTTAGTGACTGCTTGAAATTACAACAAATAGCAATAGCACTTAGACTTATATACCGCTTCAGTATTTTATGCTTTACAGACCTCTCTAAGTAGTTTACAGAGTCAGTATATTTCCCCCAACAATTTGGGTCCTCATTTTACCGACCTTGGAAGGAGGAAAGGCTGAGTCAACGTTGAGCCAGTCAGAATTGAACTGCCGCACTGCAGGTAGGCCGTCCGTCAACAGAAGTACCTTGCAGTACTGCATTCTAACCACTGCGCCACCACAGCATATTACCCATTTTTCACACTTACAACTATTGCAGAATGCCCACTGCTGTATGATCAACATTCAGACACTTGGCAACTGGTTCCTATTTATTTATGACAGCTGCAGTGTCCCAAAGTCGTGTGATCGCCTTTTGCAACCTTCTGACAAGCAAAATCCATGGGGAAGCCAGATTCATTTTACAACTGTGTTACTAATTTAACAACTGCAGTGATTCACAACTGTGGCAAGAAAGATCGTAAAACAGGGTAAAACTCACTTAACCACAGAAATTTTGGGCTCAATTGTGGTCATAAATTGAGGATTACCTGTGTTAGGAGAATATATGCATGAAAATGTGCATATGGAAAGGGGTGTTATATGAAGAGAACATGTTATAATAAAAAAATTACTGGGAAAAGTTTGCACAAAAATGCATGCAAATACATAATTTTTAAAAAATTCAAATTAATGCAAGAAGCTTGGCTTGCTGCCCAGGAAACAGGGGGAATTGGAGTTCATTGCATCTAGAAGCTACGATCATGGAAGGCTGAGATAGAGATTCAGAAACTATGGAGTGAGTCATCCTGAGTGGTGAACTGAATTCATTATGAGCAATCTGGTTTCTCATTTTTGACGATGTCTTCTCCATTTCTCTCCTAAAAGAAACAAGACTTCAGCCTGTTCCACTATACATATCCAGGCATGTTCTATATATTTATGCCACAGAGAAGAATCATCATCAGATTTAAAATATTGCTATTTAGGGAAGGCTGCAAAGTTGGGATCTGTGAGAACGAGAGTTCATTGGCTCCTTTTCTCCTCCTCTGGTGATAGAAATGTTTGACTAGGTGCAACTCTGCTTTGAACTGTCTCATAAGCAACCTACTGTGATGTTTAGTGCAATTACATATTTCCTCTGTGTTTTTATTTTATTATAACAAATAATAATAATGTAAAATATATCTGGCTCTTTTCATCTTCAAAGAGATTTGGGAACGTTTGGTTTGCTAATCCACATGCTTTTGAAATGTACGTGTACGGTATTATTATCTTCATTGCATTACTAATGAGAAAAGCCAAGGGAGAAAGATTTGCCCAAAGACAGTATGTCAAAGGAAATCATGATCAGCTGGGGGATCAAACCATTTGCCAGTTGTTGTAACTGCTTTGTAGATAGTGGCCTTGTCTGCAACACTTCCTGTGGCTCAAGCTAGAGCCTGAGTCTCAATATGTAATATGGAAGTCCCAGAACAAGAAGTTGCAATCGACTGACGATCAGTTGTCTTGACTTCAAACTCCCAGCAGTCCCAACTTGGCTGATGGCAAGGACCTGCAAGATCTGAAAGGAACTAAGCTACCAGATAAATCTTTCATGGGCTGTGTAAAACACACATGCATAGTTTATTTTATTTATTTATTTATTTTATTTGTCAAGAGCTTATAATATAACAGAAACAAGAACAAACGTAAGTTTAAATACAAGAAATAGGAACTAATAATTGGGGACAATAGGACAGAGATGGTAGGCACGATTGTGCGCTTATGCACGCCCTTTACAGGCCTCTTAGGAACAGGGTGAGGTCAATAGAGGTTAGTTTAAGGGTAGAGGTTTAAGGGTTTGAGCAGGTGACAACAGAATCAAGTAGTGAGTTCCAGACATTGACCACTCTGTTGCAGAAATCGTACTTCTTGCAATCAAGTTTGGAGTGGATTACATTTAGTTTATATCTGTTCTGTGGTCTTGCGTTGTTGTTAAAGCTGAAATATTCATTAACTGGTAAGACGTTGTAACATATGATTTTATGTATTATGCTTAAATCTAATCTTAGATGGCATAGTTCAAGGTTATCTAAGCCTTGAATCTCAAGTCTGGTGCTGTAGGGTATTCTGTTGCGAACAGAGGAATGTAGTACTCTTCTGGTAAAATACTTCTGGACTCGCTCAATTGTATTTATGTCTGATATACAATGCGGATTCCAGACAGCAGAGCTGAATTCAAGTATTGGTCTAGCAAAGGTCTTGAATGCCCTAGTTTGCAAATCAGTCTTACCAGAGAAGAAGCTTTATTCTTGCGACTCACCAAGCCAAGTTAACCCATCAGCTAAATTCCCTAGTGCTTAGTCCAGTGTTCACCAACTGGTGGTACATGGACCACTGGCGGTCACCGAGAACATTTTAGAGGTCCGCAGAAAAATTATTTGCATTTTTTATATTGCACTAAATCAGGGGTCCTCAAACTCTGGCATCCAGGCCAGATACGTGCAATGAACGTTTGTGTTGCTGCAGAGAGTCTTCCCCTTCAGGGTCTTTTTGTACAGGTTAGAGGGGTGTGGAAATTCTGACTTGGGGTCTGCTTCAGCTTCCTGGTGCGGGGCTTTGGGCAAAGGCTGGAGGGAAGTGTGGCTGGTGGCGGAGAGCCAGAGGGCCTTGTTCCAGTAGGACTGCATCATGGCCTGGAACTGGCTGACCATCTCAGCCACTGAGCCTGCAGGCGCCAGTACCCAGCCTTGTTCTCCCACAGGACTTGGAAAGCCTATGCTTGTAGTCCTTAGTGAGGTGCTTCTGCTGAGCCTCCTTCTCGGTCAGATCCAGTTTGAACAGAGCCAGCTGTTTTGCTAAATCTTTCTCATGGTGGCTGCTCAGCTCCAACAACTGCTTCCTGTTGGGGCACTAAGGAGCCTGGGTGGGCAGGCAAGGAGTGGCTGGGAGGGGAGGGGTGAATAGAGGCTTGTGAGGCACCCCTCAATGTGAGTGACATTGAATTGGCCATGCCCAGCCAGTCACATGACCTCCTAGTCACGCCCACCCATCCGGTCAACAGGCAGATCATATTAGTGGTCTGCGGGATTTAAAATTATGAATTTAGTAGTCCCTGAGGTCCAAAAGGTTGGGGACACTAGCTTAGTTCACATTTCTGCCTCTTTGCAGTTCCAAGTAGGTAGCAAAACAGGAAAACGACGAAGAAACCAATGAGATATCAGAAGTGTCTAATGGGCTTGTTTCACCATAAGCCATGCAGAGCTGGGACTCTGCACTACAGTAGAAGAAATTCAGAAGCAAGCGGCCAACTGTAAGTCCTTCTCACTGAAACAAGCAAGATGTAGGCTTCCTGTGACTGATGCTTTTCTTATGTAGACCTCACTTGGGCTCTGAAGAATGGACACAAGACTTCATTTGAGGTGATCATGCATTCTTTTGTTTGGGACAAAGATTGGGTTTAATGCCCTAAATGTCCACTTTCCACTTATGATTCTAGAATTCAGAGCCAACTTAATTATGCATTTTTCCTGCAGCATCCGCATTGAGTTCTGGATTTATCTCATCCTCCAACTTTTACATTTGTTATACTACTCATTTAGCCATTCACCAGAGGTGGCATAATCAAAATTTCTAGTAAAAGCAGATAGAGAACATCAGTGGGTTTTTTTGAGTTATCTTACCTATTGCATTATACGTTAAATATCCAGTAAACAGACTATTTGATGGTCTGGCTGAGGTGTATTTTAAAATACTGAAGAGATGTTCATGGTAATGTCATCAAAGTTTACGTAAGAATATATGGTCATCTTCAGAGTGAATCTTGATGTGTCAGTAATTTAACTGCTGATTTACAGCTCATTAGGCATTCAGGGTGCCGCAGAAAAGATGAGCAAGCCCTTAAAATGCACCGTGGAGATAGAGCAGCTGCAACTCTGAAAACTGGAAATCGAAGCTCCTGGAATTTGCCAAAGAATTATTTTTTTCACACTGAAAATAAAATACTTCATATCTCATGCAGGTTCTTAATATCAACTGTACAGACTGATAAGAGATACACACCCATATGCTATACACACCAGGGCTGTCCAGGTCTTCTCTTAGTACCCTGGGGCCTGGATCAAGTTCATATCTAGCAAGATTGAATTATTGTGACGGGGGGGGGGGGAGCAGAATTCAAAAATTCCAAGAACCAATTGTCTGCTCGGTTGCTGGGTGAGCGTGGCCTATCAGAACTTCAATTTTTTGCCTTGCCCAGAGTCCAGAGTCTTCCCTCAGGTCTCTGGCAGGGCGAAAATGGCCTCCCCCGGGCTCCCTTCAGAAGCCAGAAACAGGCCCATTTCTGGACTTCCAGAACTTCTGGGAGGGGCATTTTTCACCCTCCCAGAGCCTCCACGCACTTACCTGAATCCAAAATGGGCCACGTGGAGACTCCTGGGAGGGGAGGGGTGGGATGGGTGGGGCCAGCCGGTCGGTTCAACTACCTGTCTGGCGAACCAGATGTAAATTTAACATCCGGTTTGTCTGAAGTGGCCCGAACCAGCTGAATCCCACCCCTGATTGAGACCTCTTGTACTCTCTAGTTTAGGGGACCTGATACATTTGGTCCTGAAGGATAAGACTGTTTGTGACTAGTGTCAAAGTTGGGGGGTCTTCTTGAATTTTAGTTCCTACTTGAGGAGCAGGTGGCAGCTGTGGCCAAGAAGCCCTTTGCACAGACATTACCTTGTCTACCAGTTGCCCCATTCTTACACTAGGAAGCCTTTCTTATAGACATTTATTCCTTGGTCATCCTGCCTATGGATTACTGCAGTGGTTCTCAACCTTTCCTTCACCATGGACCCCCTTTAAATACCTCCTGTAGCCATGGGCCATGCTCATGGACCACCAAGACTTAACTCAAGATTTAAAATATAAGATTTCTCCAAGACTTCACGGACTCCTTCTGATAATATCATGGACCTTCCCCAGTGATCCATGGACTCCAGGTTGAGAACCAAGTGTTGGAAGAAATTCCATCTGGGTTCAGTTCCAAGTGGAGAGAAAGACATTGGAAACATGGAGGCTGATTGGAAAGATGGTTTAATGGAGCAGAACCATTAAGCATATAGTCCTGGTGCAGCTGAACACATGAAGTGGAGAGTGAGAGATATTTATACCCTGTCTTGGGCCTTGCCTTGAGCTTCCTGTTCCTGTGGCAAGGGCAAGTATTCTATTGGCTGTCAGATTCCCAGGAGTCTATGCAGAAGTGACAGCTGAGGTTGTCTGAATTAAGGCTGGTTGAACCTTAGGCTGATGTAATGAAGGGGCTTGGTTGTGCCATGTGGTGAGCTTTGTTGATAGATAATCCTATTATGTCCTGGAGGGTCATGTCTTAATCCCATCACCCTGGAGCTGAGATCTTTTGTTTTGTAGATAGGATGGCCCAGTCCTCAATGAGAACCAAATATCTGCTGGGAGCAGGGAGCTGCAGGGAGCTGAGTTTCTGTCTCCCTTAAGATTTCTATTTCTCTTTTAGGGGAAATATTCTGCCTTTTTAATATTTCCTAAAACATTTCATTCTTCTAGGAGGGGTGGGTGCTAACTTTCTTCACAAGGAACCACTGTATTGCAATGGTACTCTACATGGGGATGTTCTTCAAGACCACTCAAGCTGGAGTTGATTCATAATAAGGCAGCATGAGCAACTTATGAGTGCTCCTGTTTTGCCCAAGTAATATCTCCTCTCCATATGTTGGATTTGTTACTAATAGGTCTTCACATGCTGGTTATCACCTTTAAAGCCCCACATGTTAAAGGCCTAGTTAGCTGAAGGACCTTCTGTTTCTCATGGTTTCTACCCATCCTGTACAATCAAGACAGAATTGGCATAATCATCTCAAGTGTCAGCGTTCCAACTAACCAATTCCAAACCAAAAAACTCAGAAAGTTCCATTTTATTAGAGTTGTCATACTGGCAGATCTGGGAAAACCCAAATCTGAGAGTTCTGGTGTTTTCTCCTTCCCAAAAGAAAATAAAACATCCATCCCCTGCACCCAACAGTCCATCACATGGGACAATCAAACATCATCCCAACTGGAGACCGTCCTCCAGACACTCCCCTCCAAGCACAGGGCTACATGTCCTTGACTCACTGAGAAAGAATGTTGTTGAGTCTAATCTTCTACCTCACTATGAAATCCCCCCTCCCAAATTCCCAGGCACTAACTGTGGCAGCCTCGAAGCTTCCAAGTAAAACATGGCTTCCAGGACTGACATCAACTATGTATGCCAATTCTGTCTGATTGTGTAGGATAGGCAGAAACCAGAGAGACCAGAAAGCCAACAGTGTCATCTACCAAGACCCAGAAAGTTCAGCTTCTCTATCACAACACTTGCCCTCTGGAATGGCATCTGTCCAGAGATTGGGATCTATCTTTCTTTTAGTGTTCTCCCTCTCATTCTTTCCTGATGTGGCAAGTTTCTTGCTAATGTGTAAATATGTAAGTATTTATGTATACTTATAAATACCTACTGTGTATATTAATAACAGTCTGTTTTCCAAGAACTGCTCCTTTTGTTGCCTAATTGCACTATCTATAAACAAGAATAAGCAGTCTCAATAAAACTCCAAAGAGTGAACAAATATATCCTGCTCCAAATATATTTAAAACAACAACACTTTCCTTGCTACAGAGAAAAACCCTTCTCAAGGAAAACTCAGTATGCTTAGAAAATGTGAAATTGTGGATGCTGGAGAAGGGAACGGAATATCCCCAAAAAAGTCTGGATTCCTTTCAGCATTTTTTGTAGTGATCCCTTTAACTCAACTAAGTCTAGTTTTTCACTCTAAAGAAGCAGGTTTAACTCTGTCTGATAGAACTCCCCGGATCTACTGTTTCTTTTATGAAAAGATGAAAAAAAATGTGAAAACTATTTGGAGGAACAATTATAGAATGACAAAGCCTCTTCCCCATCTACTCATCAAGCAAATTTGCTGCACATTGCAATCTATGACAAAATTTATAATGCCTCTGAACAGAGATGGAATACAGAGAACAAACTGTACCTGCCAAATCTCCTCTTTTGTTAATACTACAGAGTATCAAATAAACAACAAAGAGTCTTATGGCTCCTTAAAGTCTAAGAAATTTATTAAGACATAATTTTCATGGATTGCAGCCCATTTCACAACTGTTGTTTAAGTTAAGTTATATAATAAGCATGTTTGGGGGGTCCAAATCTCAATGCAGTATGACTGCATTTATTACAAAATTTGCAATAAACACTATAGGTGATGGTAATAAAGTGGGGTGGCTAAGTTACAACAAAGGACATATTTTATATCAGTTAAGCATGACAAAGGAAGGCTCTAAAACAGTGGTTGCCAACCAGTGGGCCAGGGACCATTGGTGGTCCACAAGAAAATTTTGGTGGTCCGCAGAGAAATGTCACCTCCAAAGCACCCCCCAAAGTAATAAATCCAGGCTGCGCAGGAACCCAAGGCTGCACCGCCCACATGGCCCATGGGAACTCAAGGCTGGCGTCACTTGCATTGTGAACAACATGAGGTAGTGAGGAGATGGGGGAAAGGGCGGAGGGGGGGGACTTGCCCCACTCGTCCCATGCGCTTCGCCTGGCCACCGGGCTGCTTCTTTCCCTTCTTTCTTCTGCTTTTGGCTGCACACAAGGAAAGCAGCAAAAGTCTTTCTTTCTCTCCCCTAAACTCCACAAGAAATGAGTCTCTGGGACCCTGCAAGACATCCTGCTCCGAGAGGCTGCACCAGTGTGACAAGTCTCACAAAGACTCATTTCTGGCAGAGTTCGGGGGAGAGAAAGAAAGACTTCTGCTGCTTCTGCTGCTTTCCTTGCATGAAGCCAAAAGTCTCTCTCTCTGTCTCCCCTGAGAATGAAGCTGGAGATGGTATCCTGCAATCCCAAATAAAGAATGATTGATCGGTAGGAAAACAGGGTGGGGAATTTTCCTGCAGACTCTTTTGGGGATTTCCCCAGGGTCTCTGGTCTGTGGGATTTAAAATTATGAGTTTGGTGGTCCCTGAGATCCAAAAGGTTGGCAACCCTTGCTCTAAAACAAGGTTGTCAAACTCCTGGCCCACAGGCCGGATGCGCCATGTATTGGCCATGCCCACACCCAGTTTAGCGAAGGGGGGAAAAGTCCCAATACGTCAAGTGGCATCGCCATGACGATGTGAGTTTGACACCCCTGCTCTAAAAAGCCTTTGGAATTGTGATATGTATTGTAAGCAGGCTTTCTTCCAATAGATTTTTAGACAGAGATAAATTTTATATTCCTGGTGCCAATAAATTCATAATCAGAGTGCTGAAATCAATAAGAAATTTTAAGGAAGTATATTAAAGATATCTCCTAACTTCATAACACTCCCAGCTCCCAGGATCCCCTTTGCTTGTATGGTATCAAAGAAAAATGAATTTCAATTTGAAACAAAATGTTTAGAGGAGAAGGTCACAATTCTGCAGATTTTTCAAATAAATAAGTTTGCAAATGGCCAGTGCTTATTTAAATATTAGAGGTTATTTTTCTTAAAAGACTAAATTTTGCTCTACTAATTGGTCCTGTCTCCCAGGTGAAGAGTTACCCTCAGTTCTCTGTTTACTCCGGAGTAATAATAATTTATTAAATTGATATGGCTTCTGATCTGATAGACTCAGGGCAGAAGTAAGACCCACTAAGTTCGGTGTGGTTCATTTCCAAGAGTACATAGGATTACATTAATGAACTGCAACAATTTACCCTAGTGTACTGACTTCCAGTCAGTTGGGACTACATTTTCCAGAATTCTTTGCCATATATTTAGAGGTCTTGCTGCTGGAGAAAACTATAGAATTATATATTCTAAGGGAATCTAGCAGGGGTGGGATTCTACCAGTTCTGACCAGTCCTATAGAACCCCTTGTTAACTAAGAAGTTCAGAGAACTGGTAGTTAGAAGAAATCTCCTTTTGTTTTTTTCCACCCTTATTACATTCTTGGCAGACAGTCTAGGCTTCCTGTCTCTGAAGGAGGGTTTTTTTCCTTGATACTTTCTTAAAGGGGAAGGGTTGTTTTAAACTTTTTACACTGCTGTTGGGAGGAAATACTCCCCTGGAAATACTTCTTCTTGGCTAGCTAGAAAGATTGACATTCAAACGTGAGTTTACATATCTTTTCTGAGTTTTGGTCTAAAATTGGTTTTTGGTGAAGTTTAATTCTGTGCTTGGTGACGTTTAATCCTGTGTTTATTGATGGGGTAATTTTCCCTATTCCCTATTTTTTTTTCAGGAAAAAAAAAGTTAATCTCTGTTCCTGAAAAGAAACTAGTTTGAGAAATCTGGCTAGTTCCTATGTCTATTTGTTCTGGTAATTGGTTTAACAAGCAACAGCTACTGTTGTGATTTAATTATTTGTAGTGTGTTTGAATTTTTTCCTGCCTCCTGGTTTCTTTTTCTTTCTGGGGAGGGGGTCTTCCTTCACTGCTTTAGTCTGATAATGTCTGGTACTGTCCTTTTGGGGTATACTTCCAAGAGGCAGGATGCAAGCTTGGCACTGATTTTTTTACTGCCTTTCTGGGGGGCATGTGACCTTTCCTTAAATCTGGATGATTTCCTTAGGATATTTTGTGAGATGAGTGAGACCAGCTGGTATCTTTAAGTGGTGCAAATGGATCTAAGGATTGCTTCTCCTGGGTGTACTCTTTCTGGAGAGCTTAAATGACCTCTCTGCTAAAGGGTTTCACTTTATGAGCAAGAGTTGGCTGCTGATAGTTATCATTGCATTTTAACTATTTTCATTCCTTAAGATGCTCTGGAACCCTGCCTGATTTGTAACTCTGGCTTGCAGGTATTTTTAATCTAATGATTGGTATTTAGGGCAGCTTTTTGCAAGCAAAGAAGTTTTTTATATTTTTCTATAGGTAATCCTTGGCTTACAACAGTTCATTTATTGACCATTCAAAGTTACAATATGACTACCAAGCCACACCTACCAACTAAGTCACACCCACAGAGCCGGTTGTTAAAAAATTTGAATCCCACCCATGGAATCTAGACAAAGATTTCATATCATTTAAAAAAATGTTTTTAAAAAAATGTTTTTAAAAAACCCTAAACAATATTATCTAGTCAAGATAATGTGCTAATAAACTAAAGACAAATTATTATACTGCCTTCATTTATAATACAGCAATATGTAAATTTAGTGCCACCTTCCGGAAAATAAAGTTATTTATATACACAGATATATAGCAGATAGTCTTCTGTCCTTGCAAGTTATTTAAATATGATTGCACGTTGCGCATTTAGGAAGTTAATGCTTCTAGAATGTTAAAACGTCAGATAATTTTGCATGCATTATGATCTGTTGGTTGTAGGTGGGTAGGAGTAGGTACCTGTTTCATTGGAAGCCTTTGATTGTAAGATGCACAAATACCTACAAACATCTAAAAAAGAAAAGTCTAGTTTGTAGATCCCTGCAAGCATTGCAAATATGGCTCTCATTAAAATATTCTCTTTGGTATGCAATTCTCCCACAAATTTACAAATCCCTTAGCACCAGCCCCTTTGTGTTATATACTGTATCAAAACAATGTAATATATATGCTAACTATCCAAAACAAGAATGGCTAAATGCCAAATCCCATATATGCAGCATACAAGAGGCAAAACCAAGCCCTTCAAAACTATTCATGAAAGCATTGACCCATTTTTCAGATTGGAAGCATAGAGGCTGCTAATGTGTAGGAGCATCTTTTAGGAACTACAAATGCATTTTTCAAAAAATTAGCTCTGACGACTCCCATAATTTGTTATTTATTTGTTGAAGGCTTTCACCCAGAAATTCAAAGCAATATATGTTTATGTTCAGTTATTTATTTATATTTTCTGTTTCTAAACTGTCTGTCTTTCTCAGAGATATATATTCCTTCTTCTCACTTAATTCTCATAATAACGCTTTGAGATAATGACTG
>NW_020769419.1:2186267-2198775 GCF_900518735.1 Pseudonaja textilis | reverse complement strand
ATTGAACCGTGCTGCATTTTTGGGGATCTCTCACTAACAGCAATGCCGCTGAAACTTCTGAAAGGGTTCATTTTTCTGTCAAGCTTCTGAAAGCCACTGGATGAGGAAGCTGAATTATTCAAATTTGATCCAGTCAAAACTGTCCTCAGATTAAAAGATGCTCAACATTGGCACATAGGTTGTGGCGGGGAGGGTTTGCTCCTAACTGAAATAAAAATGCATTTTATTCAGAGCTTATTGAAGGAGGCAATCTTTATTGGCATGGGGGGAGGGAATAATAGAGAGTTAAATGTGTTGGGCTGACCTCAGGGAGACCAGGGTCCAGTCCAATATCACGCTGGATGATCTGGGGTACGTATTTGTTTCCCAGCCCAGCCTATTTCATAGAGAGGTGATTGCAGAGGAAAAAATAGGAGAGTAATAAACAGTTAAACGCAGTTCTAATTGATTATGTGCCACCAAGTCATTGCCAACTCTTATTCCCTGCACAGACAGGTAGATTTTTACCAGAGATTGGAATATCACCCAGGTTTTTCTGTCCTATTAAAATCTACTCTTGCAGCTTTGTCAGCATTTATAGAAATAGGTTTCATTCTAAAGTTTGAATACAGCCAATATGCCAAGATTTGCAGGGGGAGCCATCTAGTGGAATTTTGGGGACAATGCCTATTATTTTAATATGGGAGAACAGGATCTCTCAAAGTCTGAGATAGTTATACAGGTAGTCCTCGACTTACAACCATTTGTTTAGTGATCGTTTAAAGTTACAACGGCACTGAGAAAAAGTGACTTATGACCATTTTTCACACTAACGACCGTTGCTGCATCCCTGCAATCATGTAATCAAAGTTTGGATGCTTGGCATATGACGGTTGCAGTCATGTGCAACTTTCTGACAAGCGAAGTCCATGAAGAAGTCAGAGTCACTTGGTTATTGGGGGAAGACTGAAAAAAATATTCATATATGAGGAAAGGGACTAGGCATTACAATGAGTTACAGTTCACTCCTTAACAGAGAAGCTCAAAAAGATAGAAGCTCAAAAAAACCAAAAATTCATTAAGAAAATTCTCCAATTGGCCCTTGACAATCCCTTGAATGGGCATCTAGACAGGGATTAGATTCTTTATCTGGCCTAGGAAAGATTCTACTAACTGGGCTTACCTATAAATAATGCTACTGATAGCCAGACTGACAACTGATGTTAACAAAAAGGATTATAAAATAAGCCACCCCAAATATTCCTCTGGTCCTTTCACCATTTACAAAGATGGTATGGATATAGTCATGTCACTAGAATAGAATAGAATAGAATAGAATAGAATAGAATAGAATAGAATAGAATAGAATAGAATAGAATAGAATAGAATAGAATAGCTTTATTGGCCAAGTGTGATTGGACACACAAGGAATTTCTCTTGGTGAATATGCCCTCAGTATAAATAAAAGAAAAGATACATTCATCAAGAGTCAAGAATCATAAGGTATGACACTTAATGATAGTCATAGGGTACAATAAGCAATCAAATCATACTAGGAAACAGTCAATATAAATCGTAAGGATACAAGCAACAAAGTTACAGTCATTTATTTATTTATTTATTTATATTTTTGTCAATTGCTTACAAGATAATAGGTATAAGTAAAAACATAGTTATGAATACATGGATACGTATAAGAAAAATAAATAAAAGAAATAAAAGAAACAATAGGACAGGGACGGTAGGCACATTGGTGCGCTTATGCAAGCCCCCTACAGACCTCTTAGGAAAGGGGTGAGGTCAATAGTAGACAGTCTAAGGTTAAAGTTTTGGGGTTTGGGGAAGAAACTACAGAGTCAGGTACAGTATTCCAGACATTGACCACTCTGTTGCTGAAGTCGTATTTCTTGCAATCAAGTTTGGTGCGATTAACCTTGAGTTTGTATCTATTGTTTGCTCTTGTGTTGTTATGGTTGAAGCTGAAGTATTCATTGACAGGTAGGACATTGCAATGTATGATTTTATATACTATACTTAGATCGGACTGAAGGTGGCATAGTTCTAGATTTTCTAGGTCTAGAATTTCGAGTCTGGTGGCATAAGGTATTCTGCAATGAGTAGAGGAGTGGAAAACGAGTAGAGGAGTGGAAAATGAGTAGAGGAGTTTGGATCATCAACAAGGTCTTGACTATTCAGCTTGTATTTTATTTTCTTATCTTTTTGCCAATATGTAGGACTGAGCATTTATTTGTTGATATTTGAAGTTGCCATTTGTTTGACCATTCTGATACATAGTCAAGGTCTTTTTGAAGGATAGTAGTATTGTCTGTGGTGTTGAATAGCTTTACATCATCAGCAAAGAGAACGCAGTTGCTCTTGATATGATCACAGAGGTCATTTATGTAGAGTATGAAAAGAGTTGGCCCTAGAACACCGTCTTGGGGGACACCACTGTTGACAGGTACAGAATTTGACACTCCCAATTTTGACCATTTGTTGTCTGTTTAACAGGAATGCTTCTTTCCAGTTATGCAGATGTCCAGAGATACTGTAAGATTTTAGTTTTAGGAGTAGTTAGTCGTGTACCACTAAATCAAAGGCAATGTAGATTGCATCTATTGCTTTGTCCTGATCGAGTTGTGTAGTCCATATGTTTTTGCAGTGTAAGAGTTGCAGATTACATGATAGCTTTTTCCTGAAACAAAATTGTTTATTAGAGAGTAGGTTGTTTGTTTCTAAGTGGAGGATGATGGATTGGTTAATAATTGATTCCATGACTTTACAGGTGACACAGCATAAGGAGATTGGTCTGTAATTTCCAACTAGGCTGGGGTCTCCCTTTTTGAAGATGGGGATGACTGTGGCTTGTGACCATAGTTTTGGCAAGGAGCTGGTCCTGAAAGATTTTTCAAAGATTATGCTTAGAGGTTCGGCTATGGCAGTGGATAGCTTTTTAAAGAAGTAGGCACATATTCCGTCCGGTCCAATAGATAGAGATGGTTTTAGATTGCGTAGTGCTTTTTCAACATTGTCTTCTGTAAAATTGATATGTATTAGATCATTGTAGTTGTCTGTGGTAGTTGTCATGCCTAGGAAATACTAGGCATGATCCATTGCTGTTTACAAATACTGAGCCAAAGAATGTGTTAAAGAGGTTGGCTTTAATAGTGTCATTGTTGCAGTCTTTACCATTAGGTCCTTTCAGGGGTGGGATGGACCTTGAATCTCTTAGTTTGTTGTTTACAAAATTGTAGAAAGCACGAGTGGAATTGATGCGTAGGTTTTCCTCTTGTTTAATGTGATAATTGGTGCATTCAGTTTTTATCTGGTGGCATAAAAGTCATACAAGTCACAAGTGGGAGGGGATGAGTAATAAGGAGCGATGAGAAGATTAACAGTAATAGTAGTACAGACTTTGTAATAGTTGAACAGTGTTGAGGGAATTATTTGTTTAGCAGAGTGATGGCATTCGGGGAGAAACTGTCCTTGTGTCTAATTGTTCTGGTGTGCAGTGCTCTATAGCGTCGTTTTGAGGGTAGGAGCTGAAACAGTTTATGTCCGGGATGTGAGGGGTCTGTAAACATCCCTCTTTTTGACTCGTGCAGGATACAGGTCCTCAATGGAAGGCAGGTTGGTAGTAATTCACTTCTGAAAGTGAACAAAGCATGTTGATGTATTCCATTTGTATATAACAACAAAATTCAGTATCTCAAGTCAGACAAGCTTGCCAAATTAGGTAACTGGAAAACTATCAAGTCTTCAGGGTGGAAATCCCTGTGTTATCTTGATAGATCAGGGGACAAACCTTTGGTCAGCAATATTAAAACATTTCTAAACTATGTCGGATCAATAATGTAGGCACTAGTCCATATCATCCTCAAAGTTTCCTGCTGCCTAGCCTCATCTTGAACATTTACTGTGAAGCAAATCTTTTCATATCTATACAGATTCTCTAGTCATCCAGGTCATGGTTGTCTCAAAAATAATTTTTCAAGAGGCAACTGGACTTCGTTTTTCCTTGAAGACACTTTGCTTCTCTTCCAAGAAGCTTCTTCATTTCTTCTTCAATTCAGAATGTTATCACTTCTCTGGATAATCAGTTCCACTGCCAAGCTGTTCTTGCTATAAGAAAGTTTTTGTAACATTTAATGAAAAATTGCCTTCCTGCAGTCTATATCCTTATATCATGTACTGCATTTTGGGAGTGACGGGAAACAAATCGTTCAGTTGTTTGGTTGATATGCAAGAAACAGGCCAGGCTACTCGTACATTAGAGAATAATTTCCAAGTCTGCCTCCTCCTATCTAAATACTAACCAGATCCAATCTTTTCAGTATCTCAGATCAGTCAAGGTTAGCGATGCCACCTGGCTGTTCCATCCAAAACCCACATACAAGTTTAAATAATTATCTTCCAACAAGGCGATCATAGCTTGCTATTGCCATCTTCTGGAATTTTTATGAGTTCCTGCTACAACCATGGGATTTTCGATTCTCCCATTCAAAAGCATTAACCAGGTCTGCTTTAGTGCTTCTCTTTCTGCCCCCCCCCCCAAGAGCAGAAATAATTTCCTTTTCAATAACAAAATCAGTGCTAAAACGAACTTTATTTAGGAACAGGCTTCCCCACTACAAAATTAAAACACTGCATTAGATTATCCGAGATGTCCATAAACACTGTGCAACGTCACAATTTTTGTTTGCTTATAAGCTTTCCCTCCATTTTATTCCTTGGTCTAAAAAGACACCCTAAAAAAGAAGTCTGGACACACACTCTCTCTCTCTCTCTCTTTCTTTCTTCCATATTTGTGTGAGCGTAATCTTTCCTCCCTCCCGTTTGATCAGAGTCCCAAATTGAGCTCAGCAGAAAATCAAAGCCCGGATACGTCCATTGGATCACGAGGATCACATTTTGTTTTCTTTTCTCCCCCTCTCCCCCCAAATCGATTTTGGGCGGCTTTCAAACGTGTGCCGGGGTTGGAAGTCGCCTCGGCCTGACGAGGCGCGGCGCCCTCAGTTTTTGGACGGCTCTAAGAGATAAGAGATAAATGAAATAATTTTTTTTTTTAAAAGAGCTGCAAAACCTCCGTCCCTGAAGAACGAAAGAAAAACCGGGTGAGTGGGGAACGACGACTCGCGCAACGATATCGGCGCAAGGCGAGACGCTGGAATTTTTTTTTCCCCCTTTCTCCCATATTTCAGGCTTCCCGGCACGAAGAACCATCCCTGGGCGGAGAAGTCGGCACCGCCTCCTTCCTTCCTCTTTCTCCGGGCGAACATGGCTGCATCTGCCGTCTGCTCGGCCGTGAAGGTAAGGAGCCTTTTTTGGCCCGCCGTTTTCGTCGAGCGCCCCCTCGGCTTTGGGGAGTGAGGAATCTTCTCCACCACCACCACCCCAAAAACCGAGCGGTTTCCTCGGGGCTGTGCAAAGAGGCGCCCGCGGGGCCTCGGCACGGGGGAGAAGCTCCGAAGAGACCGACTCGCCGCACCTTTTGGGCCGGCCTAAGAATCAGCGCTTATTCTCTCCGGCGGCGGCGGTGGTGGTGGTGCCTGGCTTCTCTGGCGGGGGACAGGGGACGGGGAAGGAAGGGTTTACTGAAAAACTTCCGCTCTCCCGGGCTGCAAACCCGGCTGGAAGCCCGGGAAGATTTACTGCAGAGCAAAGGCGCGCCAGGTGTGAATTGTGTAAACGTTTTTGTTGTTGTTGCTGCGGGCTGGAAAAAGGGGAAAGAGCGGGGAATCAGATCGTGGCAAAAAAAAAAAAATCCGGTTTTCGAAAAGGGTTTTTTTCAGCTTTGCCACCATTGATCTCCTTATCTTGTAACCAACCCTTTTGGCTCCGCTTGCGCTGGACTTTATTCGAGCTCTTTTCCACCCGCCTCTTTTTTTCTTTTCTTTTTTTGATCCTTCTGCGGATCGGCCATGAGGCTGGATTTATTTTTCTCCCCGTTTTCAGATAGAAAAGCCCGGAGCTGGATAGATCGTGGGGCTGCCTGCCTGCCTCCTTCAAGCACAATGCAACCGATAGAGAGCTCCTGTTTTTTGTTTTCTTTCCCTAACCTCCTTGGAATTTGAAACTGGAGATCGCTGGGCTTTGGAGTACTGTTGTACTGGGTTTTGGAGGCTCTTTAGATACCGTGGAAAGCAATACAGGTAGTCCTCGACTTACAATAGTTCGCTGAATGACCGAAGTTACAACGGCACTGAAAAAAGCGACTCAGGACCATTTTTCACACTTAAACGATCACTGTGGTCAAGGGCTTGAAAACTGATTCATATTTAGGACGGATTGTCCCCGGAGTCATGGGATCCCCTCTTTGCGACCTTCGGACAAGATTCACTTAACAACCGTGTTACTAATTTAACAAACTGCAAGTGATTTGCTTAACAAATGTGGCAAGACAAGTCGTGAAATGGGGCAAAGCTCGCTTAACAAATTTCTGGCTTGGCAACCTAAATTTTGGGGCTCAATTGTGGTTGGAAGTTGAGGGCTACCTGTACAATAGAAACAAAGCCCTACCTGTGAGGTTGAATTTTTTTTCTCCCGCTGTTCTGCTGATGCAGAAAGCAGATCTGGAAAAAAAACCAGACGCTATACAGATACGTGAAAATGTAACAAAAACTAGCACCTATACCTGAGGTGCCTAAACCTGAGCATGCTCAACTCTTGATGATTTGATGGATATGGGTGTATTATTTTCTTGTGTGCCCGATGGAAATCTGATGGCTGTTTTGAGAGATATATATGTTTTAATATTCCCGGTTGATTCTTCTGATATTTCCCAATCTAAGTGCTAACCAGGTTTAACCCTGACTAGCTTTTCATGATCTGCATGGTTGCTACCAGTAATAAAGTCACTTTTTGATTGACCAGAATACAGCTGGAAGGAACCTTGGAGGTCTTCTAGTCCAGCCTCCTGCTCAAGCAGGAAATCCTATACCATTTCAGACAAGTTGACTGTTCAGTCTCTTCTTAAAAATCTTTAGTGACGGAGCACCCACAACTTCTGAAGGAAGGCAAGCTATTGTTCCCTTGGTTAGTTGTCCACACTGTTAGGACATTTCTTCTTAGTCCCAGGTTGCTTCCCTCTTCACCAAGGAAGCCACTATAGTTCCTTCCTGTTCTTCTTGGTCAGACAAAAATGTATTTAGTTAGGTAAACGTGTGGTTTATAGTAGCAAAATCCACTAAGCCTGTCTTCTGTTACAGAGAAGTCAAAAGACACTCCTTTAGAGCAGTGGTCGCCAACCAGCGGGCCAGGGACCACTGGTAGTCCGCAGGAAAATTTTGGTGGTCCACAGAGAAATGTCCCCCCCCCCCCGCCCACAGCACTCCTTCCAAAGCAATTAATCCAGGCTGCACAGGAACCACAAGGCTGTGCCACCACATGACCCACCCACCCATTGGCCCCCACCTTTCGGCTGAGCGCAGACCTTACCTTGAGTAGAGCCATGTGAGCTGGAACTGGAAGGTAAGACCAATGGCGGAGGAGGGAAATCCGCCCCAGGGTGGCTTGCTGATGTTGGTGGGAAAGTCGGTCCCATATTCCAGAGCTGCAGTAGTCACAAGATTGGCCCCTTTGGTCATCCCAGAGCAGCAGCTTCTCCAGTCCATGGCAGGATGGTGCACACAGGTGGAGGAGCAGCTGCTCCGGGATGACCAAAGGGCCAGTCCTGTGGCTACTGCAGTTCTGGAATATGGGACTGACTTTCCCACCAATGTCAGCAAGGCACCGTCAGTCAAATTCATATTGGTGGTCTCCGGGATTGAAAATTATGAGTTTGGGGGTCCCTGAGGTCCAAAAGGTTGGCAACCCGTGTTTTAGAGAGCATTGGCCACCTAGCCAAACTGCAGCTTCGTCAATCAAACCATTCATAGGTCAAGGCTTGGATGGGAGAACGTAGACTGAAACAAATTGGTCAACCCATGTTCTTATAGGACTGTAACATGAAGTTCCCATGGACTAAGGTAGACTTTTATATCTTATCTCCCTCTACTGTACAGGTCGTCCTCAACTTAAGATCACAATTGAGTCTCAAATTTCCATTGCTTAGCAAGGCAGTTGTTAAGTGAACTTTGCCTCATTTTATGACCATTTTGCCACAGTTGTTCAATGAAGCATTGGAGTTGTTAAGTGAATCACACAGTTGTTAAGCAAATCTAGATTCCCCCATTGACCTTGTTGAAAGCCAGCTGAGAAAGTTAACAAATGGTGATTGTATGACCCCAGGACAATGCAACTGTCATAAATACATGCCAGTTGCCAAGTGCCCAAAATTTGATCATGGGGGTGTTACAGGTGAAAAATTGTCATAAGTCACCTTTTACAGTCGGTCACTAAACAAATGCTTGTAAATGGAGGACTAACTTGGATCAAAATGCAGAGTGTCTTGTATGGCAGCAGTCACCAACCGGTGAGCCGTGAGAAAATTTTGGTGGGCCGCAGAGAAATCTCACCCCCAGAGAACACCCCCCCCCAGCAATTAATCCAGGCTGTGCAGAAACGCAAGGCTGTGCAGCCCACATGGCCTGTGGGAACCCTCCCCGCCCACTCACTCCTTACCCAGTAAACTTGCCTGCTAAACTGCTATTTTTCCTTTTTCTGATCATGATCTGTTCTGCTGTGCTGGGAGATTTAGATTAGCTAGGAAGCAGAAAATGGTTGGGTTTCTTGCTTTCTAGGTAGCCTTTGAAAGCAAATTCAGTGCAGACTCAGGGCAAGCAAATTTGAGAGACTGAGCTAGCCGATGGCAGATAGATAGATCACCGAATGATTCTGTGAGCAACTCAATCTGCCTGCCTTGCCTGATTTTGGGTAAACGTTGCTCTTTTTTATAAAAAAATTAAATATTTATATAAATATTTATAATATTTACATACAAGCCATGCCCAGCCAGTCACATGACCACCAAGCCATGCCCATAGAATCGGTTAGTGGTCCCTGGGATCTAAAATTATGATTTTGGTGGTCCCTGAGGTCCAAAAGGTTGGCGACCCCTGTTTTATGGTATTATCTACCATATTATCTGGGAGTGATTAAGGCAGTGATGTTAGGAAATATTTTTGTGAGTAAGACTCCATAATAAAGTTGCTTATATCTGATTCACCTTAGATAACAGAAAAGCAATTACTTTGCCAAGATCATGTCATACAGTATAGTAGATAAATTACTGTATGGGAAACTTGAATCAGAGTTTACATAATTCTCGTCCCTTCTGCCTATTGTTTTGGGGCTTTCTTGTTCAACCAGCCCATTAACTATCAAGTTCCCATTATGTGATAATATGTCACACAGAATCTATGGCAAATATCAAAAGACCCTTGCCTTCTGTTCTAAGGAAAGCAAAGTTCTAATTATATATAATGTCATAAAAACTATGTAGTTAAAAATACAACAGGATATTTTAAGAACTTCTGTAGGATTGATATCAAACAGGGCTTTGCTTTTTTAAAAAAAAAATATCTGTGTATCACAATCAATGGCTTCTTTGCTAATTTGACTTTTAAAGCAATGTTTTACGGAATCTTGCCATTCTTAGACTTCTGCAAAGGGACCAGAAAAAAGTATCCTAAGGTTCCTTAAAAGTGGTTTGTTTATTTACTGTTCTTTTATCTTGCCTTTTTACATGCAATAGCAGAAGGTATGTTCTAAGTAAATTTACAAGTGGAAATTAGGTGCTATAAGAGTGCTTCCCTAGAGAAGCATGAGTCCTGGAGAATCCTGGTAATATACAGAGTTAATAATGAAACAATGCGATGCAGGATAATTTCCATACCACATGAGTGGACCATCTTTGGTTTGGAAGTTGTAGCCATGTGGCCAGTGATTTGATCTTGGGGGTTGCAGGCCTGTCTGTGAAACCTACCCACCTCACACGGTTGTGGTTGTGGGAAAATTAGGAGAAAGAAGGTATGCTGGCTATGTTCGCCATTTTGAAATATTTATAAAAATAATAAAGTTGGGATACAAAAAAATATTTTGGCCTGGATTTTTAAAAGCTTTATTTGAAGTTGTGTTTTTAGCTTTCTTGTGGAGAAATTAAGTGGCAAGATTTATCGATATACTTTCAGTGTATTCCTTTTTTACTGTTTATTCTATTCTTTCACTCTGTTCTGTTTACACACCTTTCATTTTCTTCCTTTATTGTTGTAAGCCACTGAGAGTAGCACCATAAGATAGGCGGCAAATAAGTTTTAAAAATAAATAAGGTTTAAGACATCCAGTAGCCAAAAGAGCTAACTGAGCAACAGGCGAAGAGTTCTGGTCTGGCGTTGCCCATTCTATCTCATGTAGTAGAACAGGGATCTTCAAACTTGACAGCTTTAAGACTTGTGGACTTTAACCCCCAGAATTCATCTTCCAGTCATGTTAGCTCAGGAATTCTGGGAGTTGAAGTCCTCAAGTCTTAAACTTGTCAAGTTTGAAGACCTTTGCAGTAGAAAGATCCAGAAGCTACTTCTCTAATGTTACATATGAGCTTTCTCCAGCTTTGATGCTTCTCCTCCATGCTGCATCGAGAGCCCAGGATGGGTTGACTCCTTCCTATGACGTCATAGCTGAGTCTGTACTAAGATATAAAAGCCAGCCCCCGGGAGAGACCTCAGCTTTTGACTCAGCTCCTTTCAGTCAGTAGCTGTGTCTCTGAAAGTGTTCTGTTAGATAGCAATCACCAGCAATCTTCAGTACTTTTTTCCTCTCTTCAAGCAGCTCCCAGGGATCTGGGCAACTGCTCTTCCAGGAGAACAGGGCTCTCTCTCTCTCTCTCTCTCTCTCTCTCTCTCCTGCAACGTTGGGAGCAGCGTTACAGAGCTCTGTATCGGCAAACTGATAAGAGCTCCAGCCAGCTGATCGTGTAGCTGGTTGCTGTGTTTTGTCCTTGCTGACTTCACTCGGGCTCTATATAGCCTAAGGAGCGATTCTTCAATCTTGGAGCCTATTTTCCTGTAGTCAGTGGCGATCTTGGATTCAAGCCTTCCACCATGACGTGAGCAGCCATTTTGTAAGCCCGGAGGCCATTTATACCCTAAGGGGCTTAATAGAAAATTTTTTAGAGAGCGTTCGGGAGGGCGACCTCCTCTCTTCCATTGATCTCACTGAGGCTATGGATGTTTGGGAACTGAAGTCTAGATAAGTATTACACTGCTCAAAAAAATAAAGGGAACACACACAAAAAAGACATCCTAGATCTGAATTAACGAAATATTCTTATTACATACTTTGTTCATTACATAGTTGAATGTGCTGACAACAAAATCACACAAAAATTATCAATGGAAATCAAATTTAGCAACCCATGGAAGTCTGGATTTGGAATTACACTCAAAATTAAAGTGGAAAAAAACACTACAGGCTGATCCAACTTGGATGTAATGTCCTTAAAACAAGTCAAAATGAGGCTCAGTAGTATGTGTGGCCTCCACGTGCCTGTATGACCTCCCTACAACGCCTGGGTATGCCCCTGACGAGGTGGCGGATGGTCTCCTGAGGGATCTCCTCCCACACCTGGACTAAAGCATCCCCCAACTCCTGGACAGTCTGTGGTGCAACGTGGCATTGGTGGATGGAGCGAGACATGATGTCCCAAATGTGCTCAGTTGGATTCAGGTCTGGGGAACGGGCGGGCCAGTCCATAGCATCAATGCCTTTGTCTTGCAGGAACTGCTGACACACTCCAGCCACATGAGGTCTAGCATTGTTGTGCATTAGGAGGAACCCAGGGCCAACCGCACCTACATATGGTCTCATAAGAGGTCTGAGGATCTCATCTCGGTACCTAATGGCAGTCAGGCTACCTCTGGTGAGCACATAGAGGGCCCCCTAAAGAAATGCCACCCCACACCATTACTGACCCACTGCCAAAACAGTTATGCTGGAGGATGTTGCAGGCAGCAGAACATTCTCCACGGCATGTCCAGACCCTGTCATGTCTGTCACATGTGCTCAGTGTGAACCTGCTTTCATCTGTGAAGAGCACAGGGTGCCAGTGGCGAATTTGCCAATCTTGGTGTTCTCTGGCAAATGCCAAACGTCTTGCACGGTGTTGGGCTGTAAGCACAACCCCCACCTGTGGACGTCAGGCCCTCATACCACCCTCATGGAGTCTGTTTCTGACCGTTTGAGCAGCCACATGCACATTTGTGGCCTGCTGGAGGTCATTTTGCAGGGCTCTGGCAGTGCTCCTCCTGTCCCTCCTTGCACAAAGGTGGAGGTAGCGGTCCTGATGCTGGGTTGTTGCCCTCCTACAGCCTCCTCCACGTCTCCTGATGTACTGGCCTGTGTCCTGGTAGCGCCTCCATGCTCTGGACATTACGCTGACAGACACAGCAAACCTTCTTGCCACAACTCGCATTGATGTGCCATCCTGGATGAGCTGCACTACCTGAGCCACTTGGGTGGGTTGTGGACTCTATCTCATGCTACCACTAGAGTGAAAGCACCGCCAGCATTCAAAAGAGACCAAACCATCAGCCAGAAAGCATAGGAACTGAGAAGTGGTCTGTGGTCACCACCTGCAGAACCACTCCTTTAT
>NW_020769419.1:2139025-2173042 GCF_900518735.1 Pseudonaja textilis | reverse complement strand
ATAGATAGATAGATAGATAGATAGATAGATAGATAGATAGATAGATAAGATCTGGGGTTATGTCACCTGAATCTCTATGACCTCAAGGGGCCCCAAAGGCCTTCTGTATGTACCCAGCATCCTTCCAAACAATTTGATCAACCTCAAATTCTCAAAGCAACAGAAATAGAAGAATGGGGAATAATGTTTACATTTCAATATAAACTCAATCAACTTCCCTTTTTTACTTAGCCTCAGCCACTCGATTCTTCTGTTTCCTAGCGTTTCATTTTCCAGGTCAAATGAGGCTATTGTTGGCATGCAGAAAACAAAGTATAACAAATTAACAGAATTGGAAGGAACCTTGTAAATCATTAATCCAACCCCCCAACCCCCCCACCCCCAATGTTTGTCCCAAGGGTAAATAAAGCAATGATTTTTTAAAAGCATTACTGTATTGAATTAATGTATTTTTTGTTGTTGTCCTCAAGATGTGTTTTTATTACACTTGAACATCACTGCAGGCTCAGGAAAAAAAATTGAGATAATAGAGATGACATTGATATTCTGTATGAGATACTAGTTAATTTTTGGAGGGGACACAAATGACACACACACACACACACACACACACACGTACAGCCCCAGAATTAAAGTAATGGTAGCTTTTTATCTCCCTTGATGATTTCAGGTTCTCCTGGATGTTGCCAAAAAGCTTGGAATCAAGTGTCACTCAAAGGGGACGGTAATTACAGTTGAGGGACCACGTTTTAGTTCTCGGGCTGAAAGCTTGATGTTTCGTAGCTGCGGAGCTGATGTGATCAATATGACGACAGTCCCAGAAGTAATTCTGGCAAAGGAGGCGGGAATCTGCTATGCGAGCATCGCCATGGCAACCGATTATGACTGCTGGAAAGAACATGAGGAAACGGTGAGTGAAAGTTGCTGTTTTCCTTGGGGATACGCACTTTCAGGAGCATAGACACAAAAATTGGAATTATACTACTTGCGTATTACTTTTCCCTCTCAAAATTATGAGTCCCTCTCAAAAAAAAAGATGGAAAAATTACAAATTCTGACAATCTATGTGGAGCTCAGTTTTTTTTCCCCAGCTTCCAGGATGTGAGAAGAAATGAGTGCATATGACATACTTGTAATATTTATGCATACATGCACATACTGTACATGCTTGATACAAACCACACAGACAGAAAGGAGCAGTGTGTGTGTGTGAATTTTTTTTGATACAGTAAAAGTATACAAAACAAAGATAGTAAGAAAAAAAGGGAACGAAAAGAGAAAAAACATTTAGTTATGCCTTCCACCCTTCTTTTTATAAGTCATTACCATCTCACGCTTCTTCCCATCCTCTTTGGCCCTTTTTAATTCCCAAGCTATCAATTCGGTTTTTTCCTCCTTCAGCAAAAAGACAAAGAAAAGATTGTGCTATTTTTTTTCCCTGACCAGATTTGTCAGATTCATTTCTGTATGTTCAGCTAATTTTATAATTCAGTCTTTGTATACAATAAACTTGTTGCCTGGACTGGAGGCCTTCTCAATAGCAGCTCCCTTGCTGTGGAACAACTTGTTATCTGAAGTATGTGTGGCTCCGTCCTTTTAGAAGTAGATGAAAACACGGTTGTTCCAGAAGGCCTTCAAAGTTATTCTTATTTACTGTTTGACTTCTTATAGTCTGACTTGTTGTTACACTTTTAGTAATATGCTATTCATTTATTTAACACATTTATTGTGTGTATTTTGTATAGTTCATATAGTCTGGATGCTGCCTAGAATCCAGTTGGTTTCAGACAGTCAGATAAATTTCATAAATAATACACAGTTGCTTTCATACATTTAAATAAACAAGCACATACAGAAAAATAGGGTCAAAATTTGGAGTGGGGGGGGAATGGGAGCAATAATTGCACCAAGGAAGATAGGAGTAAACCTGGAGGGAAATGAGCTGAGAGAATAGCAGAATAGGCAAGAGAGTATGAGGTCTTTATTAAAGAGCACTCCAGGGATTACTAAATAGCAAATGAATCTCCCAGCTGAACAGCACCTTCCAGGAGCAGTTAATCTGGAGGTTATTGTTAAAGGCAACTTTCCAGCAGTAGCACTGTCACCATTCATTACCATCACATGTCCATTTCTTTGGTTTCAGCAGCTTCTGTTTTTATCTGAAGCTTCACTCCAGCAAATGTAAGACCGACTTACTTACCAATCCACTGTAATTATTAGAAACCTTTGCTTTCTCTTACTTATGGTAAAGTCAGCGGTATAGATAGCCTTCACCCAAAATTTCTGTTCCTGACAGTTAAGCGAATTTTGCCCCGTTTTGCTATCTTTCTTGCCACAGTTGTTAACACTTGTAATTTTCATATAACACCTATTTCCAGGTAGACATTTCCATGCACATTTTCTCCTAATACAGGTAGCTCTCGATGGGCAGTTGAGACCAAAATCTCTGTTGCTAAGTGAGAAAGTTGTTAAGTGAGTTTTCTCCCATTGTATGACCTTTCCTGCCCAGTTGTTAAGTGAATGGCTGAAGTTGTTAAGTGAATAACACAGCTGTAAAGAGCCTCCGACTTTGCTTGTTTGAAGGTCGCAAAAGGTTCATGACCCTGGGACACAGCAAAGGTGACAGATTTGGGTCAGTTGTTGCCAAGTGTCCGGATTTTGATCAGGTGACCATGGGGATACTGCAATGGTCATAAATGTGAAAAACGGTCGTAAGTCATTTTTAGTGCCATTGTAACTTCAGATGGTCACTAAATGAGCCGTGGTAACTCAAGGGCTACTTCTGTTCCTTCACTCAATAAACCTGGGAGAGATATGTTGGGATAAAAGATAATGAAAGACCCGGATATCATTCAGTGAACTTCTATGGTTGAGTGTGGGTTTTTTGACCCTGATCTAAGCCCCTAACAATAGCTGTTCACTGTTGTTACTGTTGCTTGAACGGATGCTGTTTGATTGGCTGATCTTGTCCGTAAAGGGAGTTCACAATCAAAGAGAAGTTGCTATATTTTGAACACAAATGTACGCCAATGAGTCTTGCTGCTTAAGAGATACTTTCCTAGATACTCTCGCAAAAATAAATCACCCCTGGTCGTTAGTAGAATATAGTAAAGAGCTTAAATGTGCTAAAATTGTAAGTGGGTGCCTATTGAATTCCATTTGAGAAATCTACAATTGAAGAATTGTAATCAGAGCCCTCTCTAAGGGGTTTACAGTGTCAGCGTATTGCCCCCAACAATCTGGGCCTTCATTTTACTAACCTCGGCAGGATGGAAGGCTGAGTCAACCATGAGCCTGGTGAGATTCGAACTCCTGGCAGTGAGCACAGTTACACAGCATTCTAGCCACTGCACCACTAGTGCTCTATGGTATATGTAGCGTTCCTTTCTATTATATCCCCATCTCAGTGGCCCTTTGAGATAGGCTAGACTCTGAGAGAGTGACTGGCACAAAATCTCTTAGAAAGCGTTTGTGCTTGAGGGTACATTTGAACCCTGGCTACCTGGTCCGTGCTAACCAATATATGGTGCTGACTACCTTTTAATGGTTACTGGGATATGTGTTTGTGCACGTAACTACATTTTACCTAACCTTAATCCTATTTAGGGTTGTTTTTTTCACATTAGCTATTGACTTTTTAAAATAAAATTCTGTTAAATGTGTTTGATATATTAGGCAGGTTTTGTTTTTCCTTGAGAAAGGAATCCTTGTGAGGATGCTCATAATAAAGTTACGTGTTAAAGTGTTACTGTGATCAAGATTATTTGTCTGCATCTATCCGAAAACTTTTCTGAATTGCTTTGATTGAAATTATACTGGAACATACCTAACGTTTGATATTGTCCTGCATCTCTATACTCTATATTTTGTTTATTGGGATTTACTCTTGTGTAAATGGGAAATGTAAATTTCCCATTTACACTAGAGTAAATCCCATTGTGTAAATGGGACGCGGTGGCTCAGTGGCTAAGACGCTGAGCTCATCGATCAGAAAGGTTGGCAGTTCGGCAGTTTGAATCCGTAGTGCCGCGTAACGTAGTGAGCTCCCGTTACTCATCCCAGCTTCTACCAACCTAGCAGTTCAAAAGCATGTAAAAATGCAAGTAGAAAAATAGGGACCATTTTGGTGGGAAGGTAACAGCGTTCCATGCACCTTCAGCATTTAGTCATGCTGGCCACATGACCGCCGAGACGTCTTCAGACAGCGCTGGCTCTTCGGCTTTGTAACAGAGATGAGTACCGCCCCCTAGAGCCGGAAACGACTAGCACGGATGTGCGAGAGGAATCTTTACCTTTAAATGGGAATAAGATCAAATTCTGAGGGTTTCTATTCTGAGAAGGAGGCGGGGAGGGAGAGAGAGAAAGTGTGTAGTTGGCTGGTTTAATTTCAATTTTTGTGGTAACCCACTCACGCAAGGCAAATATATATATGTATATATGAATGAAGAGAGCCTAATGATTATCTTGTTCTTCTAGGTCTCAGTGGACAGAGTTCTAAAGACGCTGAAGGAGAATGCAAACAAAGCAACTAGTTTGCTACTCACTGCCATACCTCAGATTGGATCCATGGAATGGTCAGAAACCCACCAGAACTTGAAAGTAATTTGATGTTTCTATTTAATTTGTTATTTAAGTATATGTGGGTGGTTTTTTTTTTAAAGTTTCCAGAATACTTTTAATGAGCAAAGCCCCACCCCCAGGGTAAGTTTACCTTGGAAAGCTCCAATGCAATAAAAACTAACTACGGTTGGTACAGTACAGACAGTCCTCGACTTAACAGTTACAAGTACAATTGAGCCCAACATTTTTGTTGCTAAGTGAGGCAGCTGTTAATTTTGCCCCATTTTATGACCTTTCTTGCCGCAGTTGTTACTTGCACAGTTAATTGAATCTGGCTTGTCCATTGACTTGGCTTGTTTAGAAGGCCACAAAAGGCAATCACATAACTATGGGGATGTTGCAGTGGTCATAAGTGTGAAAAATGGTCATGGGTCACTTGTTTCAGTACCATAACTACAAACAGTCACTAAATGAATGGTTGTAGTTTGTGAATTACCTGTAATACTGAAACATTGCAGTAGTATCATAGGTAACATTGATAAAATTTAGAAAAATCAAACATTTAAAATATGCTATAGAGTTACAGTTACACACTTAAAATCCAGAACAGCCCAGTTAAATCTTTAAGAGAAGAACATCATTCATGCTACCCTAAAACTTAAGCTGAGGCCTGGCAAATCCCAGATGGTTGGATCTGATATCAAGAAATATTCTCTTACACTCCCAAGAGTAATAACCTTTGAGCCATGAGCAGGCGCTGAATTATTAATTTGCAGGCAGGTAGATACAGGTGTTTTGTTTTGTTTTTAACAAACTTGAACCTTTAAACTGAATAGAGCTCATCAGCTCACCCATTAACAGTGCACTTCCTTGCGTTATCAATAAGAAGCTACCCTGACATATTCAGATGGCTTAGACTCCAACTTTTAAAAAGATACGTTGTGTGATCCAAACATCCCCACCCAGCAATTCTTGGAATTCGAGTTTTTGCATTTGCCAAACGGTTTGATATATACTGGTGTTCTCCAGAAAGCGTTTTAAAGATCCTGAACATTTTACAGTAGATACTTACAATCCATGCATGTACACCCATGTGTTCACATCATAATGAAGTACTTTTGTTTAAACACTGAAACAGAATGCTGAAGAATGTCAAGAGGCGCAAGTAGTAAGAGTCTGGATAGATAAATAAATACAGATTCCAGAAGCATACAAATAGGGACCAGATCTGTACTGAAGCCCCTAGGAGGACATGCCATGAACTAGATGGGGCGGGGGGGTGGGGTTGTCTCTAAATGTGGCAACTTGTGGACTTCAACTCTCAGAATTCCTCAGCCATGTTGGCTGGGCAATTCTGGGAGCTGAAGTCCACGAGGCATAAAGTTGCCAAATTTTGAGGTCCCTGAAGTAGACGGTCCCTAGAACAGAATTTCCCCAACTTTTCTGGCTTGGCAGACCGGCAGGGGGAGGAGAGGGGATGGATCCACATCAGAAATGGGCGCACGCACCTGCTACTAGCATAAGTGGGGGTGCATGCGCAAACTCGCCCACCATTTCCATGGCTTGGTTCCGAACAGCTCATGGCCCATTAGTGGGCTGCAGTCCAGAGTTTGGGGACCCATCTTCTAGAAGGTGATATCTTTAAAAGTTTGATTGCAACACTGAAGGAATCACCTGGAGAATTTGGATCAGGGCAAAGGCTAATAAAAACTGGAATCAACCCATATCTTATAGTTGGCAAATCCACAGTAAAATCGGTGAGCTGACTTCCGAATCAGCCAGTAACCAACCGTATTTAAATACAAAAGCAACTATGTCTCTTATATGTTGCTAAAGTTTTAATCCCAGTGCTCTGACCCAGCTCCCCAAATACAACAAGCCCGCTGATGTGAACTCAGAAGATTCCTTTATTAGGAATGCTGGCAGCCCCTGCAAAAAGTTTCTATCGTAGGCTAACAGGTCTGCCTGGCCAGAAGATGAATAGTTGTCTACCACACCTGTTCATCTCCGCCCCCTGCCTAGGGCGGGGCCTCATTAGCAGTGGTGGCTCTTCCTTCCCCAGGATTGGCCCACGGATTTCCACTCCTCTCCCGTTCTCTGCCTTCTGCGCATCCGCACATCAGGCATTAGCCTCCGTGTTTCTCTTCTTCCTCATCAGCCATCTCCAGACCTGGGGGTTGTTGATTCTCTATCTGAGGGCTGGGTTCCTTCTCTGTCTGCCAGCACCATTCCCTCTTCCCCCTCAAGAGCTCCTAGGTTGCCCCGATGCTGACCCTGACTTCCACCCCTCCTCCTCTGATTCTGCTGCTGGAGAGGCTGGTGGCCAACAGGCCACAACACCCAGGTTTTTAACCAATGGTAAGACATGCCAAGATGTAATCCAGCAACACTTGGAAAATCACAGGTTTCCCTTCTGTGTTCTAGAAAAGTGAGAGTGGCAAGTGTGATTAATATATACCTTCTCCTCTGGGTAAGAAGAAGTATAGCATATAAAATCATACATTGCAATGTCCTACCTCTCAATGAATACTTCAGCTTCAACCATAACAACACAAGAGCAAACAATAGATACAAACTCAAGGTTAATCGCACCAAACTTGATTGCAGGAAATACGACTTCAGCAACAGAGTGGTCAATGTCTGGAATACTCTACCTGACTCTGTGGTTTCTTCCCCAAACCCCAAAAACTTTAACCGTAGACGGTCTACTATTGACCTCACCCCTTTCCTTAGAGGTCTGTAGGGGGCGTGCATAAGCGCACCAACGTGCCTACCATCCATGTCCTATTGTTTCTTTTTTATTTTTCTTATATGTATCCATTTCATGTATTCATAACTATGTTTATACTTATACCTGTTATCTTGTAAGCGATTGACAAATCAAATAAATAAATAAATAAAAATTAAAAATGTTTTAGATTTGGAACACAAAATAGGGTATTTTGTAGGGAGAAAACACATCTTACTTTAGTTGACCCCAGTAGTCTTCAACTTACAACCACAATTGAGCCCAAAATTTATGTTGCTGAACAGACTGTTGTAAGTCAAGGTCTACCTGTATTTGTTTCTGCCTCAAAGTAATAATGACGTAAAACATTAATTTTGTTGCGTCAAAAGCAGGATTCAAGCAACAAAAGCCTTCAGGTTCTGGGTTGAAGTGAATTAAGGCTCTTATTTGGCATCCTATAACTTTTGTGCATACTCTGGATGTTATCGTTTACCAAAAATCTATTGCTAATTTTGTAGTGCTTTTTATTTAGCCAGATCGTAACTTCTGTATAATAATTACAAACCTTAAAAGAATTTGTTCTTAATGCAGCTTTCCCGCCCACCCACCCACCCCCCTTGCATTTCAGAATACTGTGCAGTTATCCGTCATGCTACCAAAACATTGAAAACCTACCAAGCTACAGGACTTGAAGATCAGAAGACAGACAGACGTCTTTACTTTTAAAGAATGCCTTTAATGGATGCGGCATTTTTCCTTTCCATCTGCTAATATGCTTCTTTTGGAATAAGATCTTGCAAAGGCTGAAGAACAGAACATTCGCAGCAGATTTGAAAAGTAATTAATTCTTAAAACTGACATTTCAGACTGTGAACACAATAGCTGATACTTGATCATGTTCCACTGATATGAAAGAGGTTTTTTTTTTTTTTAAAAAAAGAGGGTCATTAGCTCTAGTTCAAATATTAGATCATAACTCAAATCAAAAATGGCTAATCCATAACAAGCTATGTTTATATCCCCTTGCTCGCCCCCTCCACCCCCCCAAAAAAATGACCACCACCCCCAGAGTGGTTATAGTAGTGGATTGCCATTCTGTAGCATTTTTAAAACGCAAAGAAATTGTTTTGAATGGGGATTAAATGCATTTTTATTATGCTTTTTAATAGAAAATTACGGACTTTTTGTGTCTTCAGTTTAATATGCTGGATTTCATGAATTGCTGGATTTATTTTCTTTTTTTTATATGTTTTTTTTTAAGAGTTTGTGGCGGATGGGTAGACTTGGTTGATTTATTATTTTTTTATTTGAATGGCTCTGAGGGGAGTTTTTGGGCAGCAAAAAAGCAGGATACGTGGGTTTTGTGTGGTAAAGAAAAAAGCCATTTTAAGACCACAAAGGACTCAATCATGAATTTTTTTCAGTTGCCAACAGTGAGTGTTGAGCAACTCCATTTCCGTTCGAAGTTTTCTGGTGCCCTTATGGCTGTGGGAGCTCTTCCAAACTAAGGCCACTGTGTTACTTCAGAAAAAAACTACCTTTTATTGAAGACAATACACCATTTATTCTAGCAAAAGCAGCAGAGTAACAGAGACTACTATAGGTGAGCGATGTTTCTGAGTGTTTGAAGGCATCACAAACTTGTTTGAATGGGTTGTGTTTGAACGATTATGTAGTAACAGCCTCAGAAACTTCTCTGAACCAAGTCACTTGGTTCACTTTATTTTTTTTCCTAAATATTTTGAAGAGTGAAGAACGAGTACAACGTCTCTGAAGAACATATTCACATTGTTTGGAACGCTGCTGCTGAATATAATATACACTGTGTACTGTTGTATCCTTTCAAATTATGCCTTAGTTACATATGTTAAATACCCTCTCTTCTGTTTACATAAAAAGAGAATGCAATGCTGCTTTTCTCAAATAAAACTCAATGTAACCTCTACTGTGTCTTTCTGATTTGAAATTAGGCGTTCTCACCCCAGGTATATTCTTTAGGTTGCTCTGAATGAGCAGAAAAATGATTGGGTTTTTTAAAATTGGATTCTTGAATTATAATGTTATCCTTTCTTCCCATAAATGTCCCCATCAAACACTTTGAGAGATGTTTCTTAGCCTTCCAATCTGTGGAAAGGGAAGTATGTCATTGTAAGACTTGAATAGCAGGAGCTGTCATGCCCCTGTTGGAATCTGATTCGGAGAGGGAGGCCGGGCAGCTGACAGGGAGTGGGAGTGGGGCTTCGTTGGCTGTGGAAGAAACTGGGGAAGGGCAAAGTTCGGCTGGGCAGAGCCAGGGGAGAGGTAGAGCAAGGCAGAAGGAATTCAGAGGAAGAGCTAGGCTCACCCCCTCTTCATGCTAGGGCATGCAGGGAGGAACGAAGAAGGGAGCAACGTGAGTTGCATGGCTTACGGGGGAGGAAAGGGCCCTGATTCCCTTCATTAGCTGCAGCTGGGAACAGTGTTTAAAAAAGGAGTTTGCACACAGCAACTTGTTGGAAGCAAATAGTACGTTATCTGATATTGTCAAGGCTTATCTGGGTTCCTGGCGTCTTCTCAATTGTGTGTGTTTTGCTGTGCTTTCAAGTCTGCAATTCCTTCTCCTGCCCTGTCAAGTTAATTACTGTAGCGTGGTTTGTGTGGATTTTTATTTACAGTTTATATGTTCTTTGTTTTCGGACTGAATTCCTTCCACTTAAAGACTGTTCTTAGGAAAGTTTTTTTTCCAGCCTAAGGTAACTGGACATTGGGGGCAAAGTTGGAGGTATTAAAGGGACTTTTCTTACTTATGTGACTGTTGCCTTTGTGCTGCGTCCCGGGTCATCACAGTAGCACTTAGACTTATATACTGCTTTACGGCCCTGTCTAAGCAGTTTATTTACAGAGTCAGCATCTTGCCCTCAACAATCTGGGTCCTCATTTCACCGACCTCAGAAGGATGAAAGGCTGAATCAATCTTGAGCCGGTGAGACTCGAACTGCTGACAAGAAGCAGTCAGCAAAATTAGACTGCAGAACTGCATTCTAACCACTGCGCCACCAAATCATAGTAGACCTTGCCTGTGGTAACCCCAGCTCTACAGAATATGCTATTGGTGGAAGTAAGTTTAATCCATGTACTTTTGGAATCCATAAGGCCAAAATTATTGATGGAAGCTTAAGAATTCAGTTTGCTCGAACATGATGACTTCTATAGTCACTGAAGAGTTTCAGTTATTTATTTACTGTTGTTTTTTAAGCGAGGCACTCTGGTTTCTCTTTTTACTATACTCTTTTTCCCTTTGCAAGCAGGCTGCCAACATAGATACCTTTTGTCAGAGGACACGAACTAAGTATTTGCAAGGGTGTTGCTGGAAGTTGCCTATCCTTTTGTTTTGCACCTTTGGGATTTGATAGTCCCTTTATTCCTTCTTGGAATGATGACTGGGAAGTCCAACTGGGGCTTTCAGGTTCTGAAAGTTGTGACTGACGTGTCATTTGTCCAAATTAATTACCATATTTTCACCTGCCCACATAAGAGAGTTGATAGCATCTCCTTGTACCATGTGAGTGTAATTCTCAGGACTCCAGGGTTCTGAAGTATTAACAAACAGTCCAGATTCCAACACTTGATATCTATATGTATCCAAACCAATAAATGCCCCAAACAAGCATATTTATTCAACGGCCATTTTCTTTGTTATACAGGGAGTCCTCAACTCACAATTGGGGACCGGATGTTTTCATTCCTAAGCAAAGCAGTTCAGTGAGTCCCACCTGATTTTACAACTTTTTTTTTTTTTTGCTTTGCTTGTCCAGAAAAATCACTGCAGTTGTTAAGTGAATTGTGTGATCATGAAACAAATCCGGCTTCTTCCATTGGCTTTGCTTGTTGGAAGACAGTTGGGAAAGTCACGAATGCCAATCAGATGACCCTGGGATGCTGTAGTCATTGTAAATGCATGCTGGTTGGCAAGCACCTGAATTTTGATCACACGGCCATGAGGATGATGCCATGGTTGTAGCTGTGAGGACTGATTATAAACCACTTTTTTTTCCAGTCCTGTAGTAACTTAGACTGGTCACTGAACAAATAGCTGTAAGCCGAGAGCTACTTGTACTAGAACTCCTTTCTGCAACAGTGTCCGTGGGTGTAATGGCTGCAAAATCGTCACAATCAGCAATTCACACAGGTATTACCAGGATGGATTCATTGGTATAGTTTTCAATCAGCTCAATCAATCAGAATAGAGGATAGGAGGGACCTTTGAGGTCTTCTAGTCCAACCCCTGCTCAGGTCCAGCCCCCTGCTTAAGAGACCCTACATCATTCCAGACAGATGGCTGTTCAGTCTCTTCTTAAAAACCTCCAGTGTTGGAGCATCCACAACTTCTGGGGGCAAGTTGTTCCACCTGTCAGGAAATTCCTCTTTAGTTCTAGGTTGCTTCTCTCCTTGATTAATTTGTATCCATTGCTTCTTGTCCTGCCTTCAGGTGCTGTAGAGAACATGGTCCATAGTATTCAAGACTGGCACATAGCTTTAGTATCCCTGACCAAACATCCCAGAAACTTCTCATTTCTACACCCCAAGAAGCACAGTAGCAATTGATTAAAGGAGAATATTTGTAGTTCAGGATTGAAATGACTTCAACTTCACAACTTCTGAAGGCCAAGTCATTCCACTATCCTCACTGTTAGGAAGTGGTTGCTTCTCTCCTTGAGTAGTTTCCATTCCCTGCTTCTTGTCTTGCCTTGTGGTGATTTTGGTGAATACCCAAGTACAGGTAGTTTCCAATTGGGAGGTAGCAAGGACAGAAGCATCCCCTTTATTATAATATTTCTGCCATAATTTAAGAACTATCCCCTCCAGACTGTTGGGGTTTCACCAGCAGTAATCAGCATGCTAGGATGGCCTGGTTGACTGATAAGAACATGCCCAACCGTTGGGCTATTACTAATAGCTGAGGTTGTATTTAAAGATGCTAACCACAGATTCATTCATTTCCCACTATGTCCTCCCAAAATCTCAAGTCTCTGTGCTGCACAATAAATCAGGCACAACGCATCCTGTCCATATCATTTTAGAAATGAATTCATCAGTCATGAATACCTAAAGATAGTTGGATCTTGTTGCTAGTTTTTCATCTAGCAAAGTTTTCCTTTGCCTGGGAAAGATAGTTAAGAGGGGAACTATTTTTTTTTTAGGCTGGTGTATTCACCATGTAAGGCCAGGATACTAAAAAAATTGTTGGTGTAGTCAACAACACCTAATAAAGACCTTTTCACCTAGGATTTAAAATTTTCTTCCATTGGTGTATTTGAATAATCCCCACTTCCTTTACTGTCTGTCACTTTATATATAGCCTCAGTATTTTTATTCTGTTGATGAAGGATAGAAATTAAAGCTTGCAATCAAGAAAAAAATCATCAACAAAGCTGGATCTGGTTTGATTACTGAAATACTCAGTGGAGTGTGCATAGTTGTCCCATAATGACTTCGTGGAATGGAAGCCTTTATGTTCCACTTGGTTAATTATAAATGCTCATTAAGGCTAATGACCGGGCACCTGGCCAGGACAGATTACAGTCTTGGGTGACTAGCCCATTTGTTTTTCAAGACCCCACTTGTTGCATCGGAAGAACAGACTGTGGGCAGAAAACTCATGGACCCTTAAGATCTAAATTCAAGGATTTTCCAAAGGGTAAGTGGAAGATGCCATACTTAGCGACCAGATGATGTAATAAGATTTTAGCCACTGCCATGGCATCAGTCTTCCATATAGAAAAGTCTTCCATTCCTTTAGAAAGCATACTCACACAAACAAATCTGTAGCTTCTTGATGATGGCAACTCCATAAAATCCAATTATAGGTCCCCAAAGGGCCAAACGGGATAGCCCAATCCATGCGGAGGAAGTGCCACTGCTTGCATTATTTGAGAGGCATAGAGTACGAATAATAATCACGGCCATAATGGTCTGATTTAATCCCAGTGCAAATCAAAGGACTGAATTTGATGCTTCACAGCTTAATGTTGTGTTAATCCTGCCAAAAGAGACAGCCATCTAGAGCAACGGTCGCTAAGCAGTGGCCCGTGGCCCACTGGTGGGCCATGAGAAATTTTTGGTGGGCTGCAGAGAAATCTCACTCCCAGAGCACCACCACAAAGCAATTAATCCAGGCTGTGCAGAAACACAAGGCTACGCCACCCACATGGCCCGCAGGAACCCTCCCCGTCCACTCATTCTTTATCAAGCAAACTTGCCTGCTAAACTGCTATTTTTCCTTGTTCTGACCATCATCTGTTCTGCTGTGCTGGGAGATTTAGATTAGCTAGGAAGCAGGAAATGGTTGGATATCTTGCTTTCTAGCTAGTCTTTAGATCTGCGGCTCAGCACAGCCGAACCTCCCTTAGGACTGAAGTTTTGTTTGCAAGTAAATTCAGTGCAGACTCACGGCAAGCAAATTTGAGAGATTGAGCTAGCCGATGGCAGATAGATCACTGAATGATTCTGTGAGCAACTCAATCTTCCTGCTTTGCCCGATTTTGGGTAAAAGTTGCTCTTTTTTATAAAAAAAATTCAATATTTACATGCATGGTGTGCTGCGAGTTAATTTTGTGAGTTTGCTTGTAAGCAACTTTTATGTGACAGACTGAGCCAGCCAATGGCAGATAGATAGTGTTCTGTATTAACATTCTTGGAGACTCGCATTCTGATTGGTCCACCCAGACCGCAATCTGATTGGTTCGCGGAACGCCTGTGATTGGAGCACTAAGAATCTACCGCGATTGGCTGAGCCGATCGCGGGAGATTCAAAGCGCTGCCATTGGCCGCCGAGCCGCCGGCCGGCTGTATAAAGCCAAGCGGCTCGCACACTTTAAGCTGTCCTTGTCCAGAGCTGAAATAAAGAGCTGATTGTTCACTTTCGCGTCTCGCCTCTTATGTGACCCGATCCACCGATCTAACACTGGCGACGAGGGTGGGATCGTGAGGCGAGGACCAACTAGCACGTGGCAAACGGTGATCGGTGCCCTGCACAATGGCCAGCACCCTGCCGCCCGCTCCATTCGACCCAGCAACCGAAGACTGGGAGTCATACATCGACCGCTTCCAGATGTTTCTGGAATGCAGCAACCTCAAAGATGCCAACGGCCAGAGGAAACGGGCAGTATTCCTCACATACTGCGGGCCCGCAGTGTTCAAAATGGCCAAGGCGCTGGCAAAGCCCGCCGACGTCAAGGAGATGGACTGGGCTGACCTCGAGCCCATCTTGCGACGCCATTACGCCCCTACCATGCCCATCCTCATTTGTAGGCACGACTTCTACCGCCGAGATCAGCACGAAGGCAAGACCATCAGCGACTTCGTGGCCCAGCTACAGAACCTGGGAGGCCCCTGCAAATTCCCCGACCTGGACCAGGCACTTCGGGACCGAGTCGTCCTGGGACTCCGAGACCCCGTGCTGCAGAGCTGGCTGATGGCCAAAGGCAACATCTCCCTCACCGAGGCCACCGCCGCCGAGGCCACCCGCCAGTCAGCAGCCCGGATGAGGCAAGCCAACACGACCGAACGGCCACTGACCAACGAAGCGACCCCCACCACCGCAAAGGCCGGGGAATCCAGCCGTCGAAAAACAACCACGCATCATGGCGACCTCGAACCCCAATCCGACACAAAGGATGACAACGACGAGGAAATCTACCAGCTATAGACCGAGCGCGACCGCCGGGACCGCAGGGGACGTAGGTCGGGATTCCACTGCACCGGTTGTGGCGGCGATCACCCCCACTCCGAATGCCGTTTTCTCGATGCCATCTGCAGGCATTGTGAGAAGTGGGGGCACATCGCCAAGGTGTGCCGCAACAAAAAGAGCTACAGCCCGCAGCGACGTGGAAACAGCCCACGATGACGAGATGGCACCCCCCCAGGCACCGAGACTGACCGACTGAGAGCCGGTGGAGCCGCGACAGCCGCAGCAGACGACTCAGCGAAGCACAGCGGCGTGAGGAAACCCACCAGACGGTCGTCATCGGCCATTTGTCAACCATGGACGCCCGAAAGGTACACGTGGCCCTGTGCATCGAGGACCAGCCCTGTGAGATGGAAGTGGACTCCGGGTCCTACCTCTGAATGGTTTCGTGGCGCACAATCAAGCGCCTAGTCCCTACCATCCACCGCAACGAACTAGACGACCAGAAGCTGATCCTGAAAGACTATCAGGGAAATCGCATCCCTGTGGTCGGCATTGGGCACTTTAAGGTCACGTTCAAGGACCACACCGACATCTTGCCACTCACAATCATGGACCGGGACCGCCCCAGCTTGCTCGGCCTGCAATGGTTCACCCCGCTGGGCATCGAAGTGACGGGCATCCATCACACAGACGAGGCCGATTGGGAAGCGACACTCGTAAAAGAATTCCAGGAGGTCTTCGACAACTCGCTAGGCAAGTACCGAGGGCCCCCTATATCTTTCAACCTTAACCCTAACGTCGCCCCAATCCGCCTCAAACCCCGGCGAGTGCCTTTTGCGCTCAAGCCGAAAATCGACGAGCAACTAGACAAGCTCGTCGCACAAGGGGTACTAGAGCCCATCGACCATGCCCGTTGGGAAACGCCAATAGTCACCCCCATCAAGCCCGATGGCTCCATAAGGATTTGCGGGGACTACAAGGCCACCCTCAACCACGCGCTGCAGCAAAGCGCCTACCCAGTCCCAGTAGTACAGCATCTTCTGCACTCACTGGGGGGAGGCCGGGTCTTCGCAAAACTCGACTTGGCACAAGCGTATCAGCAACTGCCGGTCGATGCAGAGACAGCCGAAGCGCAAACAATTGTTACATACCGGGGGGCTTTTCGGTGCAACCGACTCCAATTTGGAGTCAGCGTCGCCCCAGGAGTCTTCCAAAGTCTCATGGAGAGGCTCCTCCAGGGAATAAAAGGGGTGGTTCCCTACTTCGATGACGTGCTGATCGCAGCCGCCAACAAAGAACAATTGGAGACCCGTTTAAGGGCGGTGCTTAACAAATTCAAAGATGCCGGCCTTAAAGTCAAAAGAAACAAATGCCAACTCCACACCGAGAGGGTCGAGTTCCTGGGGTACCTCCTGGACCGGCACGGAATACACCCAACCGGGAAGAAACTCAGAGCCATCAAGGAAGCCCCCACACCAACAAACAAGGTGGAACTACAGGCATTTTTGGGACTGCTTAACTTTTACAATGTTTTCCTACCCCAAAAGGCGACCGTGGTGGAACCCCTACACCGGTTACTAGATAAAGCGGCCATCTGGACCTGGGGGAAGCGGGAGGAGACTGCGTTCCAACGAACAAAAAACCTGCTGACATCGGACGCAGTCCTGATCCAGTATAGCGAGACCCTCCCGCTCACGGTAACGTGCAACACATCACCTTTTGGCATCGGAGCAGTCCTCAGCCACACCCTACCCGACGGGAAGGAAGCACCCATTGCCTTTTTCTCCCGAACGCTGGCCAAGCCAGAAAGAAATTACAGTCAACTGGACAAAGAAGCCCTCGCCATCGTCGCCGGGGTGAAAAGGTTCCACGAGTACCTTTACGGTAGGAACTTTTCAATCATAACAGACCGCTCGGGATACTCGCAGGGAACAAGGCCACCCCCAACATCCTGTCACCCCGGATGACAAGGTGGTCTGAGTTCCTTGCCACATACTCATACGAACTGTCACACCAGCCCGGAAAAAATATTCCGCATGCTGACGCACTAAGCCGGTCACCACTACCCGACCTAGACGATGACCCAGCGCCCACAACGACGACCCTGCAAATCGAGACCCTACCCAACACGCCCGTAACCGCGCCAGACATTGCCTATGAAACAAATAAAGACAAACGGCTGGCGCAGGTATTGAGCTGGGTAGAGCGGGGGTGGCCAGAAAATGATGGTGGCGAGCAGTTCAAAGCCTTCCGGAACCGCCAAACTGAGCTGTTCTCACAAAGGGGGTGCATACTCTGGGGCGACCGGGTAGTCATACCAGAAACGCTGCATGATTGGCAATGCTGCATGAGGGACACCCGGGGATCGTCAAGATGAAGGCCCTGGCCAGAAGCTACGCTTGGTGGCCAGGGATGGACAAACAAATCGAGACATGGGTCGCCAGCTGCAGCAGGTGCCAAGAGTCGAGAGCCAACCCCCCCCACCGCCCCGGTCCTGGAATGGGAGACCCCGAGAGGACCATGGTCGCGAATACACATAGACTTCGCCAGGCCAACCAAGGGGCATACATTCCTCAGATGTATACTAGATGTATAGTAGATGCTTACTCCAACTGGCTGGAGGTAAGCACTATGAGGGCAACAACAACAGAAGCGGTCATCGACAAGCTCAACGGACTCTTTGCAACACACGGGTTACCAGATGTCATAGTGTCGGACAATGGGCCACAGTTCACGGCACTGGCATTTGAAAAATACCTAGCTGAACGGGGCATCAGACACGCCTTAACCTCGACGGCTCACTGGCGGCGAACGGTAGGGCGGAACGGATGGTCCAATACACAAAAAAAGCCATCCAGAAAATCAAAACCGGCGACATCCAGGGAAAAATAAACAAACTACTCTTCATACAGCACATCACTCCGAACATGACCACGAACAAGAGCCCAGCGGAGTTACTAATGGGAAGGAAACTGAGGTCTCCACTGGACCGCCTACACCCCACCTACAACCCAGAGAAACCCCCGGACTCCTCCAGCCAGTACCGGGCATTCAACATCGGGGACACGGTCTACGCAAAGAACTTCACGGGAGACCCCCTCTGGGTTCCCGCACAAATAACACAGGTAACCGGGCCCCGATTGTACAGACTCCAAACAACAGACGGGAAGAGCTGGAAACGGCACATCGACCAGCTACGGTCCAGACTAGCTGCCAACACCCCCGACGCCCCGGCAACGGCAACCAAGGAAAGCAGAGAGGGAGGGGAAGCCTCAACATCCAAGCCGGTAAACGACGGCAGGCCAGAATCATCAACGGCACACACCCAATGCAAGCCGAACACCCCCCACCAGAAGACAGAAATGCTCAAATAAACCAGCCATACTCACCAGCAGACCTCAAACTGTCGCAGACGGGATCTTCACCTGGAAGGTACAGCCAAGCCAGCTGAACCAGCCCGGAAAGACCGAGCAAGAACAACAGGAACCGCAACTCGACCAACCCAGGTAGTCCGGGCGGGAGTTGCGGCGACAGGCCCGGCTCACTCTTCCAGGCGGTTACATCAGCGAAGTGGAGAGCGACGCGGAGCCCGTCCGAACCGGCTGACGACCACACACCGACTGAGCCACGCAGGTCAGCCAGACAGGTTCGAAGCCCCACCTACCTGCGTGACTACGTCACGACACTGCGTCGGACGAAACCATGAGGGGAGGGGTGTTCTGTATTAACATTCTTGGAGACTCACATTCTGATTGGTCCACCCAGACCTCAATCCGATTGGTTTGCGGAACCCCTGTGATTGGAGCGCTAAGAATCTACCGCGATTGGCCGAGCCGATCGCGGGAGATTCAAAGCGCTGCCATTGGCCGCCGAGCTGCCGGCCGGCTGTATAAAGCCAAGCGGCTCGCACACTTTAAGCTGTCCTTGTCCAGAGCTGAAATAAAGAGCTGATTGTTCACTTTCGCGTCTCGCCTCTTATGTGACCCGATCCACCGATCTAACAGATAGATCTCTGAATGAATCTGTGATTCTGTGAGAAATTCAATTTGCCTGCCTGCCTGCTTTGCCTGGTTTTGGGTAAAAGTTGCTCTTTTTTATAAAAAATTCAATATTTATATAAATATTTATAATATTTATATACAAGCCATGCCCAGCCTGTCACATGACCACCAAGCCACACCCACAAATTAGGACACACCCACAGAATCGGTTAGTGGTCCCTGGGATTTAAAATTATGAGTTTAGTGGTTCCTGAGGCCCAAAAAGTTGGCAACCCCTGATCTAGAGATACTCATAGGCCTTATATTTGTGAGTATTCACCCCACAGTCAAATGTCTTTTCTTCCTTTTCTACTAGTGATTGAAATTCCATTGTTTTTTGCAATGTAAGAGGGAAAAAGCACAAAATAATTAATGGCTCTGCCAGGGCAGCTTGTTTAGTTCCTGCATCATTGCTAGAATGTCCCATTATCCTAACAGTTGACAACAAAGGGCAGATATAAAGAATCCTGAAATGCTTATATTACTCTTGTGTTCTTAGAGTGCCTGCTGCCATCAAATACTACCTTTACCTTCCACAATGACCTATAGTCATAAACTGCCAGTCCACTGAGAGCCAGTATGGTGTCGTGATTAAGGGGCAGGCCTAGAAACCAGGATACAGTGAATTCTAGTCTTAACCTTAGGCACCAAAGCTATCTGGGTAACTTTGGATTGATCATTCTGTCCCACCTCATCATGGTTTTTGCGAAGAAAACAGGAGGCGGAAGGAGGATGAGGTATGTTTGCCACTTTAAATTACTTATAAAGTTATAAAGGCAGGGTTTAAAAAAGGGTGCATTCAGAGGTCTGTGTAGGTATTACAAGTAGTCCTTTATTTACAACCATTCATTTAGTGACTTATCATGGGAAAATGTCCACTTAAGGAAAGAGTTCAAGCATTTGGACAGAAATGCAACAAATCAACTTTAATTGGCATGTCACTGATAATAGATTATCTGGCTACTTGTAAAAAAGCAACACAGGGGAGCCCAAACTGTATGTTTCCAGGCTATAATACCCTCTGAAATGATTCATTGGATTTGCAAGGCAGAGTACACTACATGCCTTTATAGCAGGAATACAGGTAATCCTCAACTTCCGTCCACCATTGAAAGCAACATTTAAATCCCATTTTACAATCTTTCTTGCCACAGCTGTTAAGTGGAGTGTTAAATGTTAAGTGCATCGCTGCAGCTGTTAAATCAGTAACACAGTTGTTAAGTGAATCTGGTTTCCCTATTGACTTTGCTTGTCAGAAAGTCACAAAAGATGATCACCTGACCCCAGGAGACTGCAAATGTCATAAGTATGAGTCAGTTGCCAAGCATCTGAATTTTGATCACTTCACCATGGTGGTAAGTGTGAAAAACGGTCATAAGTCACTTTTTTCAGTGCCGTTGTAAGTTCAAAAGGTCAGTAAATGAACTGTAGTAAGTTGAGGACTACCTGTGTAGAATGTGATAACAATATGAGGTGACTTTATTATGGGCTTACTCTACCTTCAGCTCTTTTAAGGTGATTCCAAAGTCCACTCTATTCACTGATATTAGCACTTCCTAACACGAAAAGTGCTCTTTATTGTACCCATATTTTGATCTTATACCAAGAAAAAGACAACAACCTAGTTTTTCTTGTTTCCTTTCCCTTCAGGGTCATTAAATTCTGCCAATTTGCCTGCTCTGTCTAATATGCACTTCAGAATCATGCGTCTAAGAACAGGTTATTATTTGTCCCTCAGGTATTCCTCTAAAAGAAAACACATTTCATAAATACGAATGTGTATGTCTCATTCTTGCCAAGCCATTGGTAGATAATCAAGTTAAGACCAAAAACATAATAAAGTAATGTTATAGGATAAAGACAATTGATGGCGTTCATTTGTGGTGTCTATCCTTGCAGCCTTTTGCTTTAGTCAGATGGAGTGGTTCAATTCCGAAATGAAATACTGGGTTCCTGAAAATGAAGCCACAAGTTCATTTGGATAACTCAACAGATTTTATGTTCTAACGCTCCCAACTTAGCACTTTCCAATTATTTGGGGACTTAAGTTCCAGAATGTCCAATCAACATGGCTATTATTTGAGAATTCTATCTGGAGGTAACCAAACGGGAAGGAGGTTACTACAGTCATTGAAGGAAAGGGATGAAGCAAGGTTTTCGATTAAATGGAAAATAAATTGGAGAATCCCAATCACATGAGACAGAAAGATAGCTCCCACAAAGCAAGGACTGTTTTAAAGGGGACACTTGCATTTGGAAAGAGGTAGAAGAGAACATAAATCTTCCACCGTAGAGGGCAAACTTAGCAACTTTAAGATTTGTGGACTTCAATGCTCAGAATCGCCCAGCTAAGCCATGCTGGGAGTTGAAGTCCACAAGTCTTAATGTTGCCAAGTTTGGAAACCCTGGGGGTTCAAATTTGGCAACTTTAACCCTTTTGTCCTTAATGTTCAAATTTTAGGACACTAATGTCCCAAATTTTAAATGTCTAATGTCCAAATTTAAATGTCCAAAAATTAAGGCTTGTGTCCTTAATATCCAAATTCGGGGAATTGAAAGTCCAAAAGTCTTAAAGTTAGTTGATTGGTCAATAATTGTGGTGTCCTCGGTACTCTCTGAGCTTGGTCAATTTTTCTTGCAGACATTTCATTACCAAACTAGGGAACACCATCAGTGCACCAAGCACCAAACTCGGAGGACCTCACAGTTCAACCTTGAGCTACATATATTCACTTCTATTAGTCCATAATGGTTAATTATTGCAGCTGATAAAATTATCTAGGCAAGAAATTAAGAGGAATAGGAGACATATGACATGCACAGTTAACAAGGTGACATTTTTAGATATAGCAGTGGCAATGCTGAAACAATATTGCTGAATTAATCAGAAATCTTCACCTGAAGGGATGGATCTCTGCACTGATTTCCTTTGCCACTTGGGGTCACCATTCTCTTGATATATCTATTTTTTAAACTGTGACGCACAAGTACTTAAAAAAAACACGCTTTTAACAAAAAAATTACATTCTCAAGTCAAACTGTTTACAAATGCCAATAGTTCCCCCACCTTTATGGGGGGAGGGAGTGTTAAATTAAACAGCTTTTCTGTAAACTCATGCCCATTGGAAGGGTTGGCTCTGGGTTTTCCCCGAAGTACTGGTTTTGTTGCTCTTTGATGACGTTGCTCAATGTTTTGAAGCTTGTGAATCCCCGGTTGACATCATTCCTATAAGTAGTGCCAGAGATTTTATGCGCCCTGTAAAAGTTAACTATGTTTAGCAGAGTGGAAGACGATAGTCACACATATGGAAATATATAAATAACTTTTCTTGCTCATGAATAGGATAGGACTGATCATGTATTGATTATTATTACACAGATGTGATTTATATCTCAAAAGGAAGAAAGGAAACCAATGGTTTCGGAAGCAGGGGATGCAATCTCCTGCAATTGTGGCCCTTGATTCACAACCACAGTTGATTCCTAAATTTCTGTTGCTAAGTGAGACATTTGTTAAAGGCCCCATTTTGCAACCATTCTTACCACCACATTTACCACAGTGAATCATAGCCATTGTTAAGTTAGTAGCACGGTTGTTAAGTGAACCTGGCGTCTCCGTTGACTTTGTTTGTCGGAAGGTTGCAAAAGGGGATCGTATGATCCCAGGGCACTGCGACCATAATAAATATGAGTCAGTGATCAAGTGTCATGCTCCTGTTGAAATATGATTCCGAGGGGGAGGCCAAGCAGCTGACAGGGAGTGGGAGTGTGGCTCTGGTGGCTGTGGAAGAAACTGGGGAAGGGCAAAGTCCGGCTGGGCAGATCAGGGGAGAGGTAGAGCAAGGCAGAGGGAATTTGGAGGAAGATCCAGGCCCATCCCCTCTTCATCCTAGGGCATGCAGGGAGGAACGAAGAAGGGAGCAACGTGAGTTGCATGGCTTACGGAGGAGGAAAGGGCCCTGATTCCCTTCATTAGCTGCAGCTGGGAACACAGTGTTTAAAAAGGGGAATTGCACAAAGCCAACTGTTGAGAGCAAATTGTGAATTATCTGGTATTGTCAAGGCTTATCTGGGTTCCTAGTGTCTTCCCAACTGTGTGTGTTTTGCTGGCCTTTCAAGTCTGCAATTCCTTCTCCTGCTCTGTCAAGTTAATTACTGTAGTGTAGTGTGTGTGGATTTTTATTTACAGTTTGTAGCTGCTTTGTTTCCGGACTGAATTTCCTCCACTTAAATACTGTTCTTGGGAAAGTTTTTTCTCTAGCGAAAGGAAACCTGAACATTGGGAGCAAAATTGGAGGTACTAAAGAGACTCTTACCTATGTGACTGTGTTGCATTTGGGCCACAACCCCAGGTCATCACATCAAGTGTCTGAATTTTAATCATGTAAATATGGGGATACTGCAATGCTTTTAAGTGTGAAAAGAATCATAGGTCACTTTTTCAATGCCGTTGTAACTTCAAAAGGTCACTAAATGAACAGTTGTAAGTCAAGGTCTGCCAGCTGTGTCATTTAAGATTCTAGAAAGCACAAAGATCTTTTGCAATGTTTCTGGAGCAGTTTGTGGGTGACTTTATTTTAAATACATTTTGTCCATGATTACTAATCTTGGACAATGAATTGTTCTATTGGGCCCAGGGCAAAGGGGTGCAAATGATAATTAACCTCAGATCATTAATTCAACATTAAATCATTCATGGTAAATTCAAGTCCTTTTTATAATGGCTATGTAGCCAAAATACAAGACTCCTGAATGTTCAGCCTGAATAATGTTAAAGTAATCCATATTATTATTTTCCTTGATTTTGACTTCATGTATTTTGTGAACTCAATCATTATGATATCTAGACCACACTTTATAATATAAAATGAACAATGAATCCAACTAACTGTGGATTATTCAAGAAACAGTGATTGTCAAATTTACAGTCAATGAACGCACACAACAATCCTGTACCTGAGAGAAGCCTATATATACACTGCTCAAAAAAATAAAGGGAACACAAAAATAAGACATCTTAGATCTGAATGAATGAAATATTCTTATTAAATACTTCGTTCATTCCATAGTTGAATGTGCTGACAACAAAATCACACAAAAATTATCAATGGAAATCAAATCTAGCAACCCATGGAGGTCTGGATTTGGAGTTGCACTCAAAATTAAAGTGGAAAAAAACAGTACAGGCTGATCCAACTTTGATGTAATGTCCTTAAAACAAGTCAAAATGAGGCTCAGTAGTGTGTGTGGCCTCCACGTGCCTGTATGACCTCCCTACAATGCCTGGGCATGTTCCTGATGAGGTGGCGGATGGTTTCCTGAGGGATCTCCTCCCACACCTGGACTAAAGCATCCCCCAACTCCTGGACAGTCTGTGGTGCAATGTGGCATTGGTGGATGGAGCGAGACATGATGTCCCAGATGTGCTCAATTGGATTCAGGTCTGGGGAACGGGTGGGCCAATCCATGGCATCAATGCCTTCGTCTTGCAGGAACTGCTGACACACTCCAGCCACATGAGGTCTATCATTGTCATGCATTAGGAGGAACCCAGGGCGAACCGCCCCAGCATATGGTCTTACAAGGGGTCTGAGGATCTCATCTTGGTACCTAATGGCAGTCAGGCTACCTCTGGTGAGCACATGGAGGGCTATGCAGCCCCCTAAAGAAATGCCACCCCGGGAAGGTGAAGCTGGTGTCGTGCCGATACGGCACGCGATCTCGGAGGTCTGAGATCGCTGCCGATATCTTTGCTCCTGGACGGTCCTATCGGATCTAAACCATCCTGAAGAGATGGTGAAAGTGAAGAGCGCATCCTGTCGATCCCAGAGATACCGCAAAGTCCCTGGTAGATCCAGGAGAAGCTCTTCTTGCCAGTGACAAAGAGGCAGCCATTAAAGCTGCTGAAGTTGGGACAGCTCTGAAATGGAAGAGAGCAGAAAGAGAGAGTGTGCCGGTTTGGTGAGAACTTTTTTTTACTCTAAGATCTGAAAGGACACCCTAAGGAAAAGAAAGAATCTGTAAAAGTTTTGACAGAAGTGATTAAGCGGCGATTTTAAACAGGAATGTCAAACTAATGTTTTGTGTTCTTTTTTCTCATTGCTGGATTTTCTATATATGATCTTGTATTTTGAAACTGGACTGGTTTTTCCGTTCATATTTATTTTTTTCTTCTCCTTTTTGATTTTGTAATATTTTAGGCTAGAGGCTCCCTTTAGTTAATTCATTTTTTTAAATCTTTTTTTTTTTAAATTAATTCTCATTATATCCTGCTCGGAAAAGGAGGGAGAAAGTGAGAGCAAAGAAACTTTGTAACACTGCCAACTAAAGGCTTGAAAATATTCTTTTCCCTGTGACCAGACAAAGCTGAGAAAGAAAGAACTGAGACTCTTTTTCAAGGACATTGCTATTTGATAAGATAGAGGGAAGAGCATAAGAGAGTATTGTTGCAGGTGCTCTTCTGGGTTTCTATCAACAGCTGGAGTCTGGTGTTGAAATGTAGGGGGTAAAAAGGTGATAAGTTTTTGGAGAAGAGAGCTATAATAAGAGCCTTGGATAATTAAACAAAGTGCAATGTGCCCTTTTTACTTTTCCTAAGTTGTGCTATCCCTCCTCACCAGCTTTATTGTATTTTTTTTATCTTTTTTTGTAAGATTTTGAATTGCTTAAAATGAGTAGGAAATTTACAGCTCCTGGTTCTTCAACTTCTACTTCTTCCTCTCCACCATCTGGAGGAAAAATGTTCAATAGAGACAATGTTAAAGCAAGAAAAAGAAAAGAAAAAGTGACTCTGCAGATGATTATGCAAGGAATTCAAAATATTCAAGCAAGATCAGAGATTATTGAAAACAGAAGAAAGAACATCGAACAAAGAACAGAGAACATTGAACAAAGAATGAGAACATTGAACAAAGAATAGGGAAAACCGATGAAAAAATGGAGAACATCCAACAAATGATGTTGAAGTATGATGAGAGATTCCAAAAAACTGAAGAAGATAAACAAAGAGACAAGAAGATTGGAGATATTGATAATAGATTAGTGGTGGTTGAACAAGATAAAAGTGGTATGAGATGGGAGATGGATAGATCAGAATTCTATCTTAAATTCCAAAATGTAGAGGAAGAAAAAGGACAAAACCTAGCTGAGATAATAATAGAAATACTGGCTGAAGCTTTGGAAATAACTCAAGAGAAGATGATGGATGGAATAGATGAGGTTTATCGAGTTTTCACAAGATATGCGATGAGAAATAGCTTACCAAGAGAAGTCCACATTAGATTTACAAAGAAAGCCATTAAAATGCAAATATTGCAAGTGGCAAAAGAGAAAACATTGAAATACAAAGACAAGGAGATTGTGGTCTTGAAACAAATACCCAGAAGAGTGAGAGAGAAGAGAAGAGAATACCGATTCCTGACTAAAATGCTACTTTAAAAAGAGGTGAATTATAGATGGCTGATTCCAGAAGGTTTAATGTTCACATGGCAAGAACAGAGACACAGAATTGACTCAATTGAGAAAGTGGAATTATTTTTTACAGAACTTTTTGGAAGGAAAGAGGAAGAGGCAGAAAAAGAGATCTCACTAATTGAATTCCTAGAGGACTGCCAAATGGCGACTGAAAAAGAAGAAGGTGCAGTAGGTGGAAAGGTGGAAGCCAAAGAACAACGTGAATTAAGATCTACGAGAGCTGCTAAACCTAACTATAAAATATAACCATGGAAGAGAAAAAATTGATTACAATTAATATAAATGGGCTTAACTCAGGTGTTAAAAGAAGGAAAACCTTTCATAAATTAGAGAAATTAAAATTTGATATAATCTGTCTACAAGAAGTACATATTAAAAAACAATATGAACAATTGTTGGTACAGCCAAAATTAGGGGAAATATTTACTTCCTTGACCCAATGTAAGAAAAGAGGAGTGTTTTTATATATTAAAGAGACCACCCCAGCAAAATTGATCTATATTGATGATGATGGAAGAATACTAATGGTGGAAATAATGGACAATAATATGAAAACACTCCTGATTGCAATATATGCTCCGAATGACAAACAAGAATTCTACAAAAAACTACATATAAAAATAATTGAACTGGACTATGCTAATATAGTTATGATGGGAGATTTTAATGGAATTGTAGACAACAAATTGGACTATACAGCACAGAAAACAACAAAGCAAAACAGAAAGACTCTCCCTAAATCTTTTTTTAAAATGGTAGATGAAATAAACTTAAAAGATACATGGAGAGAAAGAAATGCTAAAACTAAACAATATATCTTCTATTCAAACAGACACTTATCATGGTCCAGAATAGATATGATATGGATGTCAACTGAATTAATACCTAACATTCAAGAAATAAATATTGAAACAAGTACTTGGGCAGATCACAATCCAATGACTATTAAATGGAAAGGACAAAAAAGAAGATCTAGATGGACGTTAAATAATACTATTTTAAAGGAAAAAGACTTCACACAGTGGATGGAGAAAGAATTGGCCTTTTCCTTTAGAGAAAACAAAAAAGAAGATACATCAGTTCAGAATGTATGGGATACAGTGAAGGCATATGTTAGAGGCTTGTTAATAGACTATACAAGGAAAAGGAATACTATGAAAAGACTAGCCTCTAAGGCCCTAGAGGATGAGCATAAAAGACTTGAAAAAGAGCTACAGAAAATGCCACAGAAAAAGGACATCAAGCTAAAAATGAATATAATTAAACACAAAATGGGTCAAATAGAAAAAGAAGAATTAGCACAGAAAATTAGAGGTGCTAAACAGAACTACTTTGAAGACGCAAACAAACCAGGTAGATGGTTACCATACAAATTGAGAAAAGAGAAAGAATCAAGGAAAATATTGCAATTAATAGATGACCAAGGCCAAGTTTGCCATGGTAGCAAAGAGAAGAAGGAAATCATTCGAGACTTCTATGGGAAATTATATATGCAAGAGAATATTGATGAAGAAAGAGTCAAGCAGTACTTACAGAATGCTATTTTACCTCAGATATCTAAAGAGACTGAAAAAATGTTAGAAAGCAACGTAATGATGATGGAGTTAGCTGAAGCACTCAAGAAGCAAAATAATGGAAAGGCACCAGGCCCAGATGGACTTCCGGCAGGATTTTATAAAACATTACAAGAATCGTTGAATCTTCCATTGCTAGAAGTTATGAATGAAGTTATGTTAAAGAAGAAGATACCTAAATCATGGTCAGAAGCCTATATTACACTTATTCCTAAAGAGGAGGCCGACCCATTACAAATTAAGAACTATAGACCCATTTCTTTACTAAATGCAGATTACAAAATCTTTGCTTCAATATTGGCAGAGACTTAAAAAATATTTAAGTAATTTTATCCATCCTGAGCAAAATGGATTTCTACCAAAGAGACAAATTAAAGACAATATGAGAGTAATCTTGGACACCTTGGAATACTACAAGGCACATCCTGAAAAACAAATGGCTCTGATATTTCTAGATGCACAAAAGGCATTTGATAATGTGAATTGGCGATTCATGTTATTACTGTTGGAACAGATGGGTTTTGCTAGAAAATTTAGCCAAGCAATAGTAGCTATATACTATAAGCAAACGGCAAAGGTAATGATAGAGGGGAGAGCTGACAGACTCTATTAATATAAGAAAAGGAACAAGACAAGGGTGCCCACTATCACCTTTGTTGTTTGTGTTAACTTTGGAAGTGTTAAACAAACATATTAGAGATAAAAAGAATATAAAAGGAATGAAAATCAAAAAGGAAGAATTTAAGCTGCAAGCATTTGCGGATGATCTGCTTTTCATTTTAGAAGACCCTTTAGAAACAGCATCAAAATTGATAGAAAAGATAGAGGCATATGGAAAGGTGGCTGGTTTGAAAATAAATAAAGATAAGACAAAGATTTTGATAAAGAATATGCTATTAAGACAAAAGAAAGAACTGGCAGACCTATGGAAAATTCAAGTCACGAATAAGATCAAGTACTTGGGGATATATTTGACAGCAAGATGTAGTACATTAAAAGAGAATAATTATATTAAACTTAAACAGCAGATAGCGCTAGATTTGGTGAAATAGGAAAACTTACAACTCTCACTAATAGGGAGAATTTCAACAATCAAGATGAATATATTACCCAGAATTTTATATTTGTTTCAAACAATTCCAATTAGGCTTGGGAAAGACTACTTTGAAGATTTAAATAAAATTGTGTTGAAATATATATGGCAAGGTAAGAAAGCGAGAATAAAGTTAAAACTTTTGCAAGATGCTAGAATTAGAGGAGGATTTGGTTTGCCTAATTGGGAATTGTATTGCCAAGCTACAAATCTGATGTGGGTTAAGGAATGGATAACAGTAAGAAATGCTAGATTGTTGACATTAGAAGGACATGATTTGTTGTTGGGGTGGCATGCTTTTTTATGGTACAAAGGAACTAAAACACAGGGGTATTTTAGAAGACATTATATACGGGAGTCTCTGTGGTTAAACTGGGAGAAGATTAAAAGACAATGTTATTTGAAAATTCCAGTCTGGTTATCGACTATTGAAGCATTCTTGTATCCTATAATATACAAGGAAAAAGAACAAAAAGGAACAAACAGATATGGTGAAATACTGAATGAAAAGGGTGAACTTAAATCTATGCAAAAACTAGAGGAAAAAGGTATAAAGATGAATTGGTTTTCATATGCGCAAATACATTCAAGGTATGATAAAGATTCTAAAACAGAAGGTTTCTATGATAAACTGACTGACTTAGATAAGATTTTGACAGGTACTGATGAAAAGGTGATTAAAAAATTGTATGGATATCTTTTAGAAATTAAACTAGAAGAACAAGAAGTTAAAGAAACTATGATTGCTTGGGGGAAGAATTTTGGATATGGGATTGATTTAGAGAAATGGCAAAAATTGTGGTCTCAAAATTATAAAATGACAATGTCAACAGCATATAAAGAAAATTTGTATAAGATGTTTTACAGGTGGCATTTTCCCTGACAAGAATAGCAAGAATGTTGGGGAGTTCTGGTCTGCAGCGCTTTGGGGTAGGCAGGAATCTGCGACTGTGCGCAATTTCTGCCTGTGTTCGCTGCCCGAGTTCCCTGAGCCACCCGGCTTCAGGGCTAGCCACCTCCGTAGAAGGTGGCGAAGACAGGGGGGACCAGGCAGGGTCGAGAGATGTTGCACCTCTCTTCCCTAGCCGGCAAAACCCCCTTTTCCGAAGGCAGCTGAGCGGCGATCAGAAATGGCCGCCACATAGAAGGGCTCAGCCGGAAAAAGAAAGTGCAGGAGGAGTTGTGAAAAAGTGAAAGTGTTTTTTGCTGACTGGGAAAAGTAACAGTGAAAGTACCCTTGATTTTAAAATTTGCCAAAGATACATTGTTTCCAGAGATTTATAAGTGGTGAATGGAGATTTAAAAGGGAAAGTTTTTCTTTCTTTTCACTCTCCTTCCTAACGTGACAGCAAACAGAACCGCAAGAGAAATCGGAAAACCTGCATTGGAGGTAATTAAATGCTAAAGGGATAAGGATTTCTGAATATTCAAAGAAAAAAAAACCTTTTTTGCTGTAAGTGGGAAGGGAGAGGGGAAAAAATTGGAGCAGAATTTGAAAGTAAGGAGGAGATTGCCTAGAACTTCAAAGAGGTATTAAATATTAACAAGACTTCTAAAAGATATATTTTAACTGGAACTTTGTGACTAAACAGTAACCCCAGAAAGAGAAAGGAAAGAAAGAAGAAAGTACTAAAAGAAACAGCTTATTTGGTTTGTTTGGTGATTTTGGAATTTTTGGGAACTACCTTTGATTAAAAGCACTTGGGTGGTTGTTTTGGAAAAACTTTTTCTCTCTACAATGGCATCACTTCTGGATGAATTGAAAACTGAATACTAAAAATACAAAAAAAAAGAACAAGAAGGGAAAGATTCTCTTGGCACTCTTTTTCAATTTTTAGAAATGGCAGTTTGTACTTATGAAAACCTGACTGCACAACAGGATGACTGGGATAAAGAAGAGGCCATCTTTGATGAACAAGTGACTCTACTTGGGGAAGGAAAGGAGAAAGAGGAAAAGAAAAAGGGGACTTTACGACTTGAAAAAGCAACCCAAAAAGAGAAAAATAAGGTGAAAAGTGGATATAATGTTAGAAAACAACAGAAAGGGAGAAAGCAGAAGAAGAAAAGGGAGGTGGAGAGACAAGGGGGTAAACAGGGCAAGGAGAAGAATAAGCAAGGGAGAATGGAAGGGATGAGAAGCCTCAATGGTGGGGAGCAACAAAATTCTTTTAGAGACAATGGGTAAACTTAATTGAAAAAGGGATTCTGTAAAGGTACACTAGATTGTATCCTTATATTTGTATTTAGAAATAATGTTAGAAAATTGGAAACAACATGTAATTAAAAATGGGATAAAATATTTAGTGTAATTTAGTGAAATTTTTGTGAAGAAAAAGAAGGCAATGAAATAAATGAGAGAATTGAAGTAGGAGAAATGGGAACATTTTAATGAAATAATGATTTAAAATATGTGATGTGGGGGGGAAATAATTATGGAAAGTATAAGTGTTCCCATAAAAGTATGATATTTAATTGAAAAGTAACGTGTAAAGTGTTTAAGATATAAATGAATATTAATATTAATGATTAGATCTGTATTGGCATTAATAGCTGTTTTAATTACATCATATACCTATAATTTCCTTTTTTTTTCTTTATAAAAAACATTGTGTAATTTTAGAGAATAAAATTGTGAATAAAATAAATGAAATGATATAAATGAGAGAATTGAATTAGGAAGGAATGGGAACATTTTAATTACTTAATGATTTATAAAATATAACTGAAGTGGGGAGGAATTAACTATGGAAAGTTTATAAGTGTTCCCATAGAAGTATGATACTTATCTGAAAAGTAATATGTAAAACGTTAATGAATATTAATATTAATGATAGAAGTGAATTGGTATGGATTGTTGTTTTAATTATATTATACATTTATAATTTTTTCTTATTTCTAAAATACAGTGTGTAATTTTAGAATGTACTAAACAGAATCCCAATGGAAGTCATGTATTATATTAAGTGTTATAAATTTAGGGTTACTCCAATCAGTGTACAGGAGAAATTTTGTTTAAAGAGAAAAGATAAATGGATAGCTGGAAATAGAACAGACAAAGAATAATAAGTATTATGATTTGAACTGAGATGAGATAAATAAAATAAAACTAAGAAAGTTAAAAGAGGTGAGAAGTTATATAGAAAATTGAAAGTGGTAATAAGATATGGAATGGTATATAAAATGAATATGAATTTGAATTTGTGTCTGTACGAAGAGTTGTAACCCGGGATCAAGCAGCTTTCAGAAAAGATGTTCTATGTTTTTATGTTTGTTTGTGTATTGTCTTTGAAAATCAATAAAACTGTTTTTTTTTAAAAAAAGAATAGCAAGAATGTTCAAGAATAAATCTGAAAAATGTTGGAAATGTCATCAGACACCTGGCTCATATTACCATATGTGGTGGACTTGTGCGGATGCTAAAAAATACTGGACTAAAATCCACATGTGGTTGGAAAAAATGATGAAAAAACATATAGAAATATTTTTATTGGGAATTTTACCTGAAATATATAGTAAAGACTTGAAATACCTGATTGTAAATGTATTAACAGCGGCTAGGATTGTATTTGCTAAAAACTGGAAAAATGAGAAAATACCATCACAGAAGGAAATCATTAAGAAAATATTGGAATGTGCTGAAATGAGTAGATTGACATTTGAAATTGGAGAACAAGAGGATAAACAATTTTATAAAATTTGGGATCTTTTCTATCAATGGTTAGACAACAAAGTACAGTAATGAAATATGTAGATTTTTAGAAAATAATAAATATATAAAGATGTACTTCTTTCTTATTATAACCACAAAATGATTTTAGGATAGATTTGGGATGATAATATGAACTGTTATAAAATAAATTAAGTAAATTATGTAAATTAAGTTAAATAATAAATTAAGTAAATCTTGTAAAACATGAATGAATAAAAGTATAGTCAAATGATTAATAATGATACTAAGGTATTTAATTTTTGATTGACAATATGAGATTATATGTAATGTAATTGTAATTGAAGACTACAAAATGGAAGCACAAAACAATTTGTAAACCAACCGGCACACTGTATGTACACCTATGGAAGATAGCTTGATGTTTTTATGTTTTGGGTTGTTTATGTTTGTTTTTAAAAACCAATAAAAAACTTTTTTTTTAAAAAAAAAAGAAATGCCACCCCACACCATTACTGACCCACTGCCAAAATGGTGTTGCTGGAGGATGTTGCAGGCAACAGAACGTTCCCCATGGCGTCTCCAGACCCTGTCACGTCTGTCACATGTACTCAGTGTGAACCTGCTTTCATCTGTGAAGAGCACAGGGAGCCAGTGGCGAATTTGCCAATCTTGGTGTTCTCTGGCAAATGCCAAACGTCTTGCACGGTGTTGGGCTGTAGGCACAACGCCCCCATCGGGCCCTCATACCACCCTCATGGAGTCTGTTTCTGACAGTTTGAGCAGCCACATGCACATTTGTGGCCCGCTGGAGGTCATTTTGCAGGGCTCTGGCAGTGCTCCTCCTGTCCCTCCTTGCACAAAGGCGGAGGTAGCGGTCCTGATGCTGGGTTGTTGCCCTCCTACGGCCTCCTCCACATCTCCTGATGTACTGGCCTGTCTCCTGGTAGTGCCTCCATGCTCTGGACACTACACAGCAAACAGACAGACATAGCAAACCTTCTTGCCACAGCTCGCATTGATGTGCCATCCTGAATGAGCTGCACTACCTGAGCCACTTGGGTGGGTTGTGGACTCTATCTCATGCTACCACTAGAGTGAAAGCACCGCCAGCATTCAAAAGTGACCAAACCATCAGCCAGAAAGCATAGGAACTGAGAAGTGGCCTGTGGTCACCACCTGCAGAACCACTCCTTTATTGGGGATGTCTTGC